>CATIWC010002417.1:0-445817 GCA_948472305.1 Vicia faba
ATCACATAACAACAAATTTGACTCCAATGCAACTCATGTATGTGGTACCATCGTGAACATCAATCTCACCCTTCTCTCGATTCCATATCTAGAGTAAGAGCCATACTTCCGATCTGGACAAGATTAAAGCCCATCATTATGAATATATAGCCCATCACTTCTATTTCCACACAAGGATCAAATCAACCAACCGGAGTTCAATCTCCCCATGTATGCATGTGTAAACATAACCAAATCTATGCAAATTAAGATTATCACCAAACCTTAATCATACCGCATATCACAATAATCCATCAAAATGAATTATCCCCACCATTGCATATAACATACATTTATCATGTTATCATTACCAATAATGCAATTATTTAGCATTCACCCATCACACAATCATGAATAGCATTTAATAATAATACTAACACATGTTATTCATATTTCACCAATTCATGACATACATATACACATATACATGTCACTTTATAAAATCACATAATGATCCATTCATCCAATGCAAACAAACCTAGTTATATCTTAAAGGTTATTGCATTAGCTTCCTAATGCTTTGAACGATGCCTAAAACGGGGTTACGGTTCAAAAGTTATGGCCTTACAAAAAATCTTTCAAAAAAATATTGGATGCCCCTCGGGACTACTCAGGTCGACTCATAGGTTGACTCATACAGTCTTTTGGACACCTATGCGTCGACTCATAACCTCTATAGGTCGACGCCTTGCTAATTGACTGAAAGACTTTGCCTCGTGGGTATGCCCAGGTCGACCCTACCATGTGCATGAGTTAATGCATACTGCACGAAAAGGACCACAAATCCCACACGAAATTCATTCTTAAAAGCACCATAAATCACCACAAATCATCATGCTTGTCAATTTTAGCAAAAACCTATCATTCTAACATGAGAGTACTCATTTTATTCCATTCAACACATAAATTCTTATCAATTTCATAGATTTCTACATAAAGCCTACATGTAAGATTCTAGAAATTGAAATCAACAACACCTATTATGTTACTACCCACTCCATACATTATATACCCATAATAACATGAGTACCCACCCTTACCTCTTAGGTTGAATACTCTAGGGTTGCCTCTTCTCCTTTTTCTTCTTTTTTCTCCCTTGCCTCTTCTCTTCTCTTGTTTTTCAGAAAATGAATCTCTAACCTAGTTTCCTAACTAACTAGTATCATTTAACCAATGGGCTTACTTGCACACACACCCTTATTACTTCTATTTCTCATTATTAGGCCCAACTAGTTATTTCATTCATTAATACACTTAATAACCCAAATAACCCAATTAGCACATAGTCACATGATTAAATAATTAATTAATAATAATTATCATATCATATAATAATTAAATAAATAAATAACTACTAAAATAGTTAATAAAAATTGGGATGTTACAATTTCCACTTACATGGTTTGAGGAGCCATTTTCAATATGCCACCAGTCTACCATTTTTCCACCTTCATTCTCAGACGCCATAAATAGTACAGGTTCATCCTCATAATCTCCTCTGGCTAAGTTGGCTTCTTCACCCTTTCTTTCTTTGTTTGACCAACAATTAGTAACAAAGTGGCCAAACCTATTACAATTGTAGCACTAGACCTTTCTCTAATCAAACTTCTCTTTTCCCTTCTAAACATTCTTATGTTTCTTCTCATATGGATTCGGGGGTTATGTCTTCTAAGAACCAACATCATTCTTTTTCTTGTTCTCATATCATGCTTGCTTCTTGTTCTTGCTGACCATAGCAGCCTTCAAAGCCTATTATGTTTCCCTTTCATAGTTCATTTCAGACGCAATTCTCGTGCCTCTAAACTACTCTTAAGTTCTTCAATTCTCATGGTGCTGGTATCTTTAGAGTGTTCTATGGCTACAACTACGTAATCAAAATGGGGAGTAAGCCAGCTTAGTACCTTTTTAATGATTACTTGTTCAGAGAGTGTTTATCCACAAGACTTCATCTCATTTGTAACCACAATAACTCTGGAGATGTAATCAGATACCTTCTTATTGTCCTTCAAGCTGAGATTCTCATATTACTTTCGTAGGGACTGCAACTTCACCTTCTTCACTTATGCGTCACTACCATAGCACCACACTAGTATATCCCACACAGCCTTCACTGTCGAATCAATAATCTTCTCAAACACCTCCATATCCACACCGATGGATATAGAACAATGCCTTCTTATCCTTCTTCCTCGTTTCACGTTGCACATTTCTTTGTGCATTTTGTTGCATCTTCTACAACTGTCTTGTAACCGTCATTGACGAGATCAAGAATATCTTTAAGCGCCTAACAACACACATTTAAATCGACCACCTATTCTAGTTCTTTCTGTCAAATACTGAAAGTTTTGTATTCAAGCTACCGCTTCCACCGTTCATCTCTGTTCTTGTGCAAGTCACTCAATTTTCACCAACACTCGTGTTTCCGAATCCCTAAAAATTAAGAAATGTGATTCTCTTCGATTATGATCTACAATTTAGTGTGAATTAGAAGAACAAAATAATCACACAACACTCATGTTTCCTTAGATCAGAACCGAAGCTCTGGATACTAATTATTAAAGTTTACACCTCCATTAATGCAAAAGAGAAAGAAGATGAAGAAGAGAGAGAGAGAGAGAACTAACTTTTATTCTCAAAATCAATTATGTATACACAACCAAATTATGAAAAATCAATTATGAATAATCAATTATGTATACTCAATTATGAATAATCAATTATGTATACTCAATTATGTATAATCAATTATGTATACTCAATTATGAATAATCACTCTAACAAACTGAATGCAACTTCAATTTATATATACACAACCAAATTCAATTGTAAACCAAATTAAACTCAAATACAAATGAAACTTAAATGCAAGTTAAATTCAACCTACTTGAATTTGAATTACATCTCAACATAAAATAAATTTGAATAGTCTAATGTAAATCATAATTCGTATCATGACTAATATAATTAAATTGTTTTAAAAATCACTTTTGATCGGGTGATTTGAATTATATAATTCCTTGATCCAAATCACATATCAAACAAGTTATTATTTCATTTAATTTAAATTATTATTGTATGATCTCTATTAATTATGAATTGAAAAGTATGTTAAAAAAAAGGTGCATCCCAATTTACTAGTTTGAGTTTGTACAAAAACAAACTTTTTTCGTGGCTCTATAATATTACAGGAAAATGGAGAAAGAGACGGAAAAGTGTTGTTTCTGAAGAATAAAAATGCAAACAAGAATGTGAAAAATTGTAATGTAAGAGTGTAGGATATAAATAGATACAAAATAAGAGTCTATGATGCAGGCTGTTACGGTTTGAAAACAACGTGTGTTTGAAAACAACGTTACTTCTGAATTTTTATTTGTTTAGATTTTATTTTTTTTCAAATTTAATGATCAATTCAAATATGGACAGTTTTCAATTTTTTATTTTATTTTGATGATTAGATTAAATTTTTGTTGAGATGAAATAGTAGATAAGCTTACCTATTAAGTTGGAAGCTAACATGTGAAATAATATACATTTTTCAATTCATAATTAATAATACTTAATGCCTATCTAATTTCTCCTAGTCATCCCCTAAATAATATCAAGTGGATCTTAACAATAATTTATATTAATTAAATCATAATCATTATTTAATTTTTAAATATTAAATTAATTAAGTTATAAATTATATAAAAAAGTACTATTTATATTTTTGTTAAGATATTATTTTGGTTTGATGAATATAATCTAAACTATGAAGTTATGTAAAAAATGATTAATTTGTACGGTAACACTCAAAATTTTATCTGCATAATTAAAATTAGAGTAATTTAAAAATTAACGTTGTCATCTTCATTAAATATGTTTATGTATTGAGATATACAACAGGTATTAAAATATAAATCACATATTTATCATGTCTGAATTTCAATACCTTTATTAGCAGGAAACATCAACCATATTTAATCTTAACTCTTTAATATGAGTTATAATCATAACAATTTAAAACTAACGTAAATCACAAATAAATTCAGCAAATAGAGTCATACATAAATTTACTTCCAATAAAAACAAAACAAATGTAATTCTCTCAGTGTTACGTATCCGAGCAGACATCGACTCAATCTACGCAATGAGATGCACTCTCTCCTCGACTAACCTCAACTCTGAGCTACTCCCGAATATCTGCACGTGACCCACGTAGAGGCAACATTCAAACAGTAAGTGTGAGATAACATAAATATATAATAGAATGTATACTAATAGGTGAACAACAGATTATTACAAGCACAACAATACATTCCAACAACATATCACACTCATACAATATAAAAACAGTACATCAATGCAATGTAATGAGACTCACAACAACGATCCAAAGCATGTTGTACCAGTTGTGAACTCTCAAGTTCACCACTTTGATCCCCACCTAGGATCGAAGCTCTCCAAATAGATCTCCTCCAAATCGTTACTAATGTAACACTTCACTAATCCATCATCATAGAAATTAGCTACTCGCATCCAATCCACACAATAGGATTGAGGCTCACCAAATACGGACCTCCATCCAACACCATGAATGCATGCAACATTATACATGCAACAACAATAATATGCACATTGACTTTTACCATAGTTAGTGCACTTTGCCGACACCGGCCTCCATTCACCAAAACACCTGTCAAACCATGCAACAATGGTATAGCAAGCAATCACCGTGCATTTGCAACATTCCACAAGAATAACATAACTCAACACACATCAACCACGCGTCCATGTGTCAAATAGTTAGAATACTGATGCAAAAAATATTTTTAAGTTAAAGTACATTTAACCATCTTTCCAACGATTCAAATCACGCGTCAATCAGGCACCCGAAATGAAAGTTATGAATTTTGAAGTTTTGAAAATAGTTCTGCCAGACACAGTGATAACCAGTTACCTCCAGACTGGTAACCGCGCCCCCTATAACCAGAACCACCACGCTACTGTTTTCATCTGGTAACCAGTTACCCAAAAAGTAGTAACCGGTTACACCCCTGTAACCAAACATCCACGCCTCTGTTTAATATGTGGTAATCGCTTACCCCAAAACTGGTAATCGGTTACACCTAGTGCATAAATACTTTTCTTCTATTTTTAAAATACGAAAATCACTTATTTACTCATTCAAACAGTCCCAACTTTCCATACAATGCACTATTCAATTTACCAATTTCAATTCTCATCTACAAACATCATTAACAATATCCCAAATCATCACAAAAACAATTACATACATAAATTTGCAGTATTAAGTCACACTCATAAATACTGACAAAGACCAACAAATTACAAATTCACACAACATCATCACCAAACAAAATTGTATCATTAAGGGTTTAACACATGTATTGAAATTAGATTCTGACTAGTAATTACCCTTACCCACTGATCACTATACAATCCATTAGATACTTAGAACCCCACTCTTACCTTAAATTTTTTAGTTCTCTTCTCCAATGGAGTCTTCTCCTAGCCTTAGCTTCCTCTTCTCTCTTCCGATCTCTTTTTCTCCAGTTCTGCAATCGTATCCACTGATAACCTATTATCTAATTTCCTTTGGTCATTCTTATCCCTAGGACCCTTTCTATAACCTTCCACTTATGCCCTCACTCATCCACCTAAAATTACCCCCAAGCCCTCCATATTTCCACATTACTATTATTTATATTATTATTATTATTATTATTTCCTAATAATAAAATCAACCACTAAATAATTAACATAGCTAAATAATTATCTAACTATTACTAATATTATTTAACTCCTGTAATTTAATAAAATAATGTTAGTAACTACTTATTTCCACCATCCCTAAATTCTACACAATTACTCACACACACCCAACACCTTCATCTTTATATTTCTAAGGCGACTACTCCACATCAAAGATATCACACCACATCAAAACATCCATCAACGTATATAAATATACAATACCACATAATTAAATTAATAAAACAATTTAAATAAAATCGAGGTGCTACAATTACTAATTTCTAACTTAGAAAAATTATGAACATTGGGTAAATTATAATTACACAAATATTAATTTTTAAGGTTTTATCTTGACTCCTTGATTGACCATCTTCAAATTACCTTTATTCATAACAAAGTCATCACAAATAGAATCACTTTTTAGATGTGCAAGTTTGTTCACTGCATTGGACCTTAAATTTATGTATTGTAAAATAGTTCAGCGGTTGAAAGTTTATTTTTGAAAAATTAAAGTTTTGACTTCAAATCTTCATAATTTAATTGTTAATTTTACATCCAAAAGAAAAAATACCAAAGGAAATATCGAGCCGCAACCATATATATTTATTCAAATTGTGGCACAATAAATTTAATTAAATTTTATTATTGATTGTCATATAAAATGTATATAAGTTATTGATAAAATATGACTTTAAAAAAACATATTATGCCTCTTTATATTAGAGATTCAATTTTAAAATTTCTTATGTCTTTTTATATTAAATAAAATTATGTTCTTAGGAATAGATGTTGGACGTGATGTCTGAGAAAATGTGTACAATCAAGTTATGATGGTTCAATTTATATAAGATGATCAAGCAGAAAAGCAATAAAGAACAAAACAATTATTAACCCAGTTGTTACGTATAAAAAACCTATATCTAGAGGACATCCAACCCAAGAAAGGAAACACACTATCAATAATATTAATACACTTAGTCTTACATGATCACACATTGTTCACAACCTCATCCTAATACTATTCAACGACTTTATATTTAAGATTCCCCCTAAATATGAGAATCTCTCTCACTTTCTCTCAATCACTAACCCTAGTGATCAACTTCAATAAACAACTTAAAGAATGTTGAATTACAACTCAACTAAACAAACCAAACTCTAAGCTTTAAGATAATAAAAGCACTAAAGTGGTGTACAAGCAACAAAAACAAAAGACTCAAATTAAACCCTAGCACTAAAGATCTTCAATTAGGTGCATCGTCTTTAGTGATGGAATTAAGTCTCTTTAAATAAAATTCTTCTGTTGAGCTTTCCTCTAATGGGCATAAGATTTGATCAGCAGATAAAGTGTAGATTTGGTTAAGATTTGTTTTTCAAAACAGCTCCACAATAAGATTTGATTTAATTTGAATTCAAAATTAAATATCCAAATATTTAAATTTGATCTTAATAAATCTTCAAACAAATCTAATTAATTAGGTTTCTAAAAGATAGCAACAAATCAATCAGAAACAAATCCAAAAACACACTCACAATTCAAACAGAAAGTGCGCTAAAGCTTGAACTACAACAATGGCCAGATGTGTCATTCCTGCTAGAACATCATATCCCACATGTGTCCTTTCTTTACAAAAACATCTTGAACATAACATGTGGCATAATGCAATCAACCAAAAAGGAGCAAAAATCTCCCCCTTTAACAATTTTTGGCAAAATAACACTGTAAAAAACATAAAAGATGTGCATCATATGTTTCGACCATTAAGCACACCACAAAAAAAAACACATAAATCATCAGCAACAACATAATTAGAAAATAGAGTAACACATCAGCAGGAGTAGTATAAATCAAGTGGTCAGCTAGCAGTCTGTCAGTGTCACACAATGATGCTCTTAAAATCAGTCACACATGATCAGTCAGTCATATATGCACACATAATTAATAGTCAAATAAAAAGTCAAATGATACTACTAACACACAAAGAGATCAACACAATCAGACACACATACCAGATGACAGGCCAGATGCTTTAGCATGTGTTCACACAACAAGCAAAAGTTAGTACAATTAGTATCAATCATATCAGTCAATAGTAGAACTCATAACTCATACACCACAAAGTCAGTAGTCAGTAGTGACACAACTCTACTAGACACCATTACTCCCTTTTTTGCCATAATTTGGCATGTGTATTAGCTCAGTCAACACAATTAGTGAACATAATATTCAGAAGTAGACAAATATCAATCATGAGCACAAATGTTGAACATGATGTCAGAATAACATGACTCAAATTTAAATCTTATGAACCTTATATCAATGACACCGTGGAAAATAATTGTTACATGATCCTTACAAAACCAACAACCTTAAAAGTGTGCCCATATACAAGGGCCAAAAAGACAATGTAAAGAAAACAAAAGTTGTAGCTACCCAGCATCCAATCCGCATCAAATATCACATGTCATACAAGATATGTGGCACATCCCGATTGAAATTCATATATTGTGAAACTTAATATTTAGAACTTCCTTCTCCTCTTCACTTCCAGATTCCCCATCTTCATTTTCAGATTCCTCTTTTTCATTATTAGCTTCTTCTTTTTCACCTTCCTTCCCATTGGTCATGAGATTGATCAGTTCATCCACATTCTTTTTCATGAGGGTACTTGCAGTAATTGCTGCTTACAGAGCCTTGTACAGTTCCATTAGTTCATATAACACATCCTTTTTAGTGGCTTTAGATATAGAATAATAATTCCCATATGTGACATGTTTTTGGTTTCTTGTCACCATAATGTCTGGAACATGTGCTCCAACAAACAACCTGTAGTCAAGAGTTAGTGGCACTAGTTTCTTGTTTTTCATTTCTTTAGCATGAACAATATTGGAATGTTGGTTCAATATGATCTCAATGATTAAGCAAGGAAAACTATTGGAAGATTTACATCATAGGAGTTAGCATGTTTCATGGTTTAATTAAACACATATTCTCCAAAGTTTAGTTTATGCTTGGTTTCAATTTGAAAGATCTGCTTGGCCAAGATAGAGAGGATGCCTTAACTGTGATTAGTAGGTTCCCAATTTGCTACACCTATTTTATTTTGTATAGGAAACTTCACAGTTAGACTGCCAAAAGGGATTAATCCTTTCTTTGGCCATTGTTTGACTTGTCCTATAGTTATTTTTCTGGATATATTATCCATTGAGGGTACCTCATCAGCTTCTGCATTCTTGCTAGTGCCTAAGTACTCATTTATTCTTTCAGGAGAAAAATTCACACAATAAATTCTCACAAACACCTCTCTGAATTCTTTGTAACCTTCAACATTGCATTCATTGGACAAGTTAACAATTAATTCTTTGAATAGTTTCTCATTACAGGATCCAATTTCTGATTCAGACTCCATTAATCCAACATCTTTCAGTAGATACATGACTTCATAACACTCAAAAGCATCTTTGTCCAACTATTTTTCATGGGTAACTCTTCTCTCGAACACATACTTCCACTTATGCACACTTCCTTCAGAGTGGAATGACACATTGTCCTAGGGGGAAGCTGGAATATTAATTGGGACTATTTTTCCTCCTACCTTTCTCCTAGAAGATGACACAATGTATAAGACATCTTGTTGTACCCAAAATTTTCCCTCTCATTTAATCAATATTTTCTCATCACAAGACTCTTGGAACTCAAGATTAAGCTAGGGTTTGCTCTGCTCAAGACACCTCCTTGCACTGTTGACCTAAATTAGGGTTTGAGTTTGCACATGGATGTTTTGACCTACAATGCCCAAAGTGACTTTCATACTTCATGTTGGACTCACAAGTTTTTCCATACCAAGTTTCAAGCCTTGAATCAAATTTCTGCCCAGTCAATTGGACAGTTGACCTAGAAATCAGTTGTATTGGGGAAAAAGTCAATTGTGGCCAATTGACAGTCAAATCTCATTAATTTTGACCCACATCAACATTATGAACTCATATGAACCATTTGATCAAGTTTAGATCACAATTCCACAAGAAATTTGATCAGATCACCAAAAGGGCAAAATGATCATTTTTAGGGTTTTGATTGTGCAAAGGCAATTTTTGATTGTTTGACCTAGCCAATGGAAAGTCAAGCTCAACCATGGATTCAAGGACTCAATGAAATAATCTTGACTCTTTCAACAAGTTCAAAAGGTCTCAAATGCATAGGATTGACAGATGAATTTTTCAGTCAACTGATCAAAATTTGACTGTACACTGAAAAGTCAAACTTTGACTTTTTGGTCAAAATCAAGTGCCAAGAGTCATTTTCCATCAAAACATGTCAAACTATGAAACTTGTTCATCAATAAACCCAAAATTGCAAATTAGGGCTTAAAATGGAAACATTTCATAACTTAGAAATTTTCTAAGTTATGAAATTTTCTTATTTTTTCCTAACTTTGCCCCACATTTTCACCAAGATGAAAATGGATTAAAACAAAACTTACAACATGAAAGTTTTATTCCATAACAAAGTCTAAAAATTTTATTCACAAAGTTTTCTCAAAGGAAGCTTGGATCTCAAGTTATGATTTTTGGAACAAGGGTACCTAAAACTTTTAACTTAGAGAAATTTTGCCCTAATTTAGGCAGGATTTTGACCCATCTTCTTGGCCATCTTTCACATAGTTCCACTTGGAGTATTAAGTTGCATTTCAAAGATGGATTATACTACATGTTGCAATATTTCCAAATTGTCTAAGAAATCCTCAAACACCTTTGTGGTTAGGGAGAATTGAATGCTTGAAGTTGGCAAAAACTCACTTTGTAACCATGGCCAATACATGTTCATACCAAGTTGCAAATCTGACTAAACTAGCTTAGTACATAATTACAGGTATCTAAACCCTTCAACACTCAAGAATTGAATGGAAATACATTGGTTAGAGGCATTGTTATGATCAAGGGAGCATTGTACATTGAATAATTCCATTTTGGGCATAAAGATCACACTTCCATTTTCATAAAGCATAACTTTTGCAAAGTTGTCTTTCTTGAGATTTGAACTTATTTCTTTGCAGCAAACAAGTTCCAAAAACTTAGGCAAAGGTACAATAAGTTGGTGCATGCTTGGAGATAGCCTGTACAGGCCTATCTCATTTCACTTCAAACTTTGCTTTCAAAACAAGTCAAATGGCAAAAAAGCTCATAACTCATACATCTGATATATTGAACTCAAGCAAAGTTGTCAAACAAGTTTTGCATACCCTTGTAAGCCAGAAGCACGAGCCTTTCACCCCTAAAGCACCCTTATACTCAAAAACCACATTTTCTTGCAAAACAGGGCCAGTTCTGTTGTGATCGGTGGGAAAGAGAACTGACTGTTTTGGAATGCTGGTTCGCGTTTTGTGTTTGTTTTCGCAAAATGTCACGGTAAGCAAGAGTATCCAAGGTATTTTATTTTATCCAACAAGAAAAGGACAAAAGCACAAAAAAATTCCTTTTTCGAGATGTTTCTCGGGTTCGGGAGGTAGATTATAGAAAGGGAAGGTGTTAGCACCCTTTCTATCCGTGGTTATCCACGGGCTCTTAGGTACTTGCTCATTGTGTTTTCAAAATTTTATTTTCTTTGTGTTTTTGGGTTTAAAAGAAGTTTTATGTTTTGAAGAGAGTGTAGGTGCGAAAAGTTTTGTTTTGTTTTAAAAGGAGCAAGTACTCAAGAACCATCTACCTACTTGAAAAGGGAATCAAACTGTGCTAATGTCCTTTAGACGACTCTATCCAACTATGAATGAGTAGGTAGCACCGTCATTGGAGTTTTCGGGTCAATTCGATTAAGGGACGTGTGGTCACTAAAGCAATGTTAAAACGCCTTAGCGGTAACCCTAATTTCTTAGATCATTTTTCCGAGGAAACCGTTTTGAGGAAACTATGATCTTTGGACAAGAGGACGACCTCTAAAACTTCCTATACTCAATGACCACGTTCGAAGGCAACCAAGTGAGGTGTACCCTAAGAGTGCGCATGTGCGAGTGTGTTAGTTCGGTTATATTATCTTTGTACATGTTATGGGTGAGCTATGTTGATTTTAAGTTCATACATTGGATCTTGTCATGCATTCCCTATTATCAAACATCTAACAGTTAATATTGTACGGAATTTAAATTGCGGAAATTAAATCTAAGCTATTACAAGGCGTCGGGTATTTACATCGCCAAAAACAACCCTTTAATTTAAATTGCGGAAGGTAAAATAAAGAGATAAATAATTAAAGTCCTAATTAAAAGCTATTACATACCGGAAGCAATTACAATATTGGATAAAATGATCGCGTGCGAGAAAATTAAATCGGCGCATTTTTTAGGGTTTTGACCCTTTTTTGAAAGAAAGAGATTTTTTGTTATTTTTGAATTAAATGGAATTAAATCTAAGCTAATAATTAAATTAATTAATTAACGAAAATATTTTTGGATTTTTTAATATTTAAGAAAATAAAATAAAATGGATTAATGTTAATAAAACCTAATAATCTAAATTGATTTTAATTATTGGAAAAAAATATTAAAAGTTAAACCTATTTAAAACTAAGTTAATTAACTAATTTTTATTTACAAAAATAAAAGTGATGAATTTAATTTAATAAAATAAAACATATTTTTGTGATTTTGATTTATGAGGAAAATAAATAAATAAATTAGTTTAAATAATAAAGATAATAATATAAAAACAAATAAATAAAATAAATAAAAGATGTAGAAAGAAATAACCAAAGGGGTGTGGGCCTGATTCGAAGGTGAGATCAGCAATCTCCAGGCCCAATTATGAGCAAGCTTTGTTGACTTCTCCAATCCAGTGCGCGCCTTTGACCAGGGAACATGATGGTCCTTCATTCCTGGCCACCAGATTTGGCCTGAAGGCCATCTGGCATGTTGATATTTGCAAGCATACGGTGGATCATACTTTGGATATTGCATGGGATCGCCTATAAATAAAATGCAAGAAATATTGGGGGACCTGGGATTCGAACCCAGGTCCCATGGGGCTTTCCACTAGCGCGCTTGCCAACCCAACTAACTTGCTTATTTGTTATTAGAATAGATAAATAATATTATAAGAGAAAAGCAAGCAATATATTGGAAATAAAAAAACACGCTAAATTTGTTTGAATGGGCCAATGAAGACGAGCCACGTCTTCATCTTCTTCAACAAGACCTGGTCTTTTTCCTGCAGATTTGGATCCGCAACAAAATCCCTAGCTGTCTTCTAAAATCCATCCTAGGCTGTAAAAATCAATTCCAAGACCAAGGCTTGCTTCGTCTCTCCTTCCTGAGTATCTCTATAACCATTATTTGTCCCAATTTTTCCTGTAACTCAAATGCCTAAAAAGCAAGAACCAAAACCCTAGCTCTGGGCATGGCTGTACAGGCTACCAAAACAAAATCAAATATTGCAAAAATGTTCTAAATTGACCGATTAACATGATTGTACAAAGATTTTGGCAAAAATATGCAAGAACAAGAGGCTATGTTTTCGTGTACAGAGGCATGTTCATGAGTACTTACAGTGCGATTTAGGAGGTTTCAAGGCTTGGTTTTGATCCCAATAGATCCAGTGGACGTCCAGCAAGAGAGTAGTGTGAAGTTTTTACCTTGGAAACACTTCTAAGAACGTTTTCAGATTCAAGCTTTTTTCCAAGTTTGGTTTCTTGATTTTGGGCAGCTTCAGGTCGTGTTCTTGTGTGCTTCATGTTGTATATGTATCATAGAAACAATTAGGTTAAATCTTGGGCTTGGAATCCTTGTGAATTGATGACTTTTGATATGATATGATTCCTCCATTAAAGGCCTTCAAATTCTTTCCAAATCCAAGATTTTGTGCATGATATGGCTTGGCACTAATTTGATTGTGTTCATGATGTTAATTGAAAGTTGTATCAATCAAAAAGATCACAAGTTATTAATATTGTGATTTTATTTTGATTTAAATTGATTAAAAATGAATTAAATCAATAAAAATCAAATAAATAGAAAAATTAATAATTGGTCATGAAACTAAAGATAGGACACGTGTGTGGTGTGACAAGATCAAATCAAGTGGAAAAAAGTGGTCCCTTTTGTCAAAAATTGGAGTTTTGGGGATAGTTGACTTTTGGCAATTTTGGAAAAATGTCCAAATTCAACAATACATAACTTCTTGAATTTTGAACTTTTGGAAGTGTTCTTGGACTTTTTAGAAACCTTGAGATATCCTATAACCAACCCTTTTGGTCTAATCTCATTTTGATGGTCCATGCTAAAGTTATAAGCTTTGGAAAAAAAGGTGTTTTTGTTGACTTTCAAAAATGACCTATAATGTCCAAATTTGTAACTTTTTGTGAGTGCATTTATTGATCTTGGGGTGTGAAGGTGGATTGTATCGAAATTAAACCTACGGCATCCAATGGGCATCGCTTCATCCTGGTAGCAATCGATTACTTTACGAAGTGGGTTGAAGCAGCTTCTTACGCCACCGTAACCAAGAACGTTGTGGCACGGTTTATTCGGCATAACCTGATCTGTCGATACGGCGTCCCGGAAAGGATCATTACAGACAACGGTACCAATCTCAATAACAAGATGATCACTGAGCTCTGCGAGCAGTTCAAGATACAGCACCACAACTCTTCTCCTTACCGACCGAAGATGAATGGGGCTGTAGAAGCAGCAAATAAGAATATCAAGAAAATTGTGCAGAAGATGACAGTGACCTATAAAGATTGGCACGAGATGTTACCGTTTGCTCTACATGGGTACCGTACCTCAGCAAGGACGTCAACCGGGGCAACTCCCTTCTCTTTGGTCTACGGCATGGAGGCAGTCTTACCGATCAAAGTGCAGATACCCTCTCTCTGGATAATGAAGGATGCAGATCTGAGCGAGGATGATTGGATCTAGACACGACTTGATCAGTTAAATCTAATTGACGAAAAGAGACTCACTGCTATTTGTCATGGTCAGACGTACCAAAAACGAATGATCAGGGCATTTAACAAGAATGTCAGACCACAAGAGTATCAAGTTGGGGATCTGGTAATCAAGCGCATCATCCTTCCTCAGAGTGATCCCAGGGGAAAATGGACCCCTACGTACGAAGGGCCATTTGTGGTTAAACATGTGTTCTCAGGAGGAGCCATGATTCTGACCACCATGGATGGTGACGACCTTCCTCACCCCGCCAATGCAGACATAGTAAAAAGATACTACGCATGATAAAAGACCCTCTAGGTTGACATACCTAGGCAAAAATTAGGGCTTCTCGGCAAACCAAAAGGGTTCGGGCAAAATGAGGGATGAAATGAAAAAATCTGTACACCCGGCAAGTCGAAAACCTGAAAAGGCGGCTTGGGAAAAATGGGTATCCCGGTGGATTGAAAACCCGAAAGGGCGGTCTAGGCAAAAGTTAGGGATAAAGCGTAATACTATGTCTCATTGGATCACCTTGCATCCAGAATCCGGTACCAACTGTCGAGTTCAAAAGGCATCAATCAATCAGCTTCATCTTCAACTAGGTCATCAAGTGATGAGACGCTCAAAGATATAAAGGCGATAACAGAATTGGAACCCAGTGGGATTATTCTTTTCACATAGCTGTTTTGTTTTCCCTTTGTACAAATTGTATAAACTCTTTTATTCGGCGGCGTTCTCCTACTAGGACGTCAGCCTCTTGTACATAAAACGCCTATTTACAGGCAAATTCAAAAATCAATATAAATACACTTTTCAGACAAATCGCCTTTTGTTTTTTCCTTTTTCTGTTTTGTTTTGCGAAGAACGTCCAAGGTTCAATTTGTGATATATGCATTTGACACTAATTGCTAACTCATAAATATTTGCATACGAAACAAAGGATTAATTACAGGTAACATTAGAAACAGGGGCAATAAGGTTTGTCTAAGTGATCTAATTGCTCTGTCCACCAAGGTACCAAAGTAGGTTCAGCTGAAGAACATAACCAGTATATCTTAACTCCCCAGAGAATGAGCCAGCAAGTCAACGCACTCTCCCCAAGAAAAGTTATACTATCAGCCTTAAGGAAGTTGGGTATCCCCAGCAGACCTCAACATTCCTCAGCGCAATATACGAACATTCTTAACAAGCATCCCCGGCAGTCTTGATCTAAGACTGTTCCCCGGCGGTACATCAGACATTCAGCGGAGCCACTTCCCCAATATATCTCAAAGATTTCCCCAGGAGAGTCCAGTCTGAAGATTTCCCCAGGAAAGCTGAATCATCTCCCCAGCAGGAAGCTTATCCTCAGTAGATTCTGGAAGCTTATCCCCTGCAGAGCACGAGCGCGTCTCCCGGCTTTATTCAAAGGTTATTTCCCCACCAGGATATAACTGGGTTATCCTCAGCCAAAAGCCACGGAAAGACCGTCCTCGGCAAAGTCTTCTTATCCCCAGCGGAGTCTATCAATTCCTTCAACATAACATAACAATGGTATCCCCAGCGAAGTTACCATCAACATCTCAACAGAGTACCTATCTTCCCACAGAGTATTGTTCCCCAGCAAGATCGCTAGAATAATTTTCCCCCGCAGAGTAATCGCCAAGTTTATTCCCCAACGGAGTTATCTTCTCCTACCGGTATTCTTGCAATCATCACTCCCCAGTGGAAACAAAAGATCTATATCAGCCCAGGATCTAACTTCCCGGCATCCGTCAAGGATTTATGTTCCTAGACGAAAAAATACATTCATGAACATCGCATTTTCATACACTATAGCATGCATATACGCATCACGAACACTTATCACATCTCGCATGTCATACACCATGACATCGCATACAACTAACATTTTGTCTTTTCAGGACAAAGGTTAATACAAAGATAATTACTATCAACGGTCGCAACTAAAGATCCGATTCCTGTATCTAGCCAGGGAGTATCTGTTGACGATCGATTCCAGACCCGATTCCTGTATCTTGTCAGGGTGCGTCTGAAGAGTTTGAGGATCCGATGCCTGTATCTTGCCAGGGTGTATCCGTTGAAGACTAACAGTACCAGATCCGATTCCTGTATCTTGCCAGGGTGTGTCTGAAGAGTTCGAGGATCCGATGCCTGTATCTTGCCAGGGTGTATCCGTTGATGACTAACAATACCATATCCGATTCCTGTATCTTGCCAGGGTGTGTCTGAAGAGTTCGAGGATCCGATTCCTGTATCTTGCCAGGGTGTATCCGTTGAAGACTAACATTACCAGATCCGATTCTTGTATCTTGCCAGGGTGCGTTTGAAGAGTTCGAGGATCCGATGCCTGTATCTTGCCAGGGTGTATCCGTTGACGACTAACAGTACCAGATCCGATTCCTGTATCTTTCCAGGGTGTGTCTGAAGAGTTCGAGGATCCGATGCCTGTATCTTGCCAGGGTGTATCCGTTGACGACTAACAATAGCAGGTCCGATTCCTGTATCTTGCCAGGGTGTGTCTGAAGAGTTCGAGGATCCGATGCCTGTATCTTGCCAGGGTGTATCCGTTGAAGACTAACATTACCAGATCCGATTCCTGTATCTTGCCAGGGTGCGTCTGAAGAGTTCGAGGATCCGATGCCTGTATCTTGCCAGGGTGTATGCGTTGACGACTAATATTACCAGATCCGATTCCTGTATCTTGCCAGGGTGTGTCTGAAGAGTTCGAGGATCCGATGCCTGTATCTTGCCAGGGTGTATCTGTTGAAAACTAGCATTACCAGACCCGATTCCTGTATCTTTCCAGGGTGCGTCTGAAAGATTCTCTCATCGTTACCGTTGAGGTAGTAATCGTCCCAAGGTTCTCTCATCGTCCCGTTGAGGTAGTAATCGTCCCAAGGTTCTCTCATCGTCCCGTTGAGGTAGTAATCGCCCAAAGGTTCTCTCATCACCCCGTTGAGGTAGTAAGCCCAAAGGTTCTCACATCGTCCCGTTGAGGTAGTAATCGTCCCAAGGTTCTCTCATCGTCCCGTTGAGGTAGTAATCGCCCAAAGGTTCTCTCATCACCCCGTTGAGGTAGTAAGCCCAAAGGTTCTCTCATCGTCCCGTTGAGGTAGTAACCATCCCTGATTCATTCATCACATCATTATCAACAAAAACCTTTTGAAGCTCCAGACTCGATTCCTGTATCTCGCCAGGGCACGTCTGAAGAGTTTAAAGATCTGATTCCTGTATCCAGCCAGGGCGCATCTACACAAAGAGTTTGAAGACCAACTCCTGTAACAGGCCAGGTAATTATTTTCTTTCTCAGGTACGCAAGTTCTCGCTAAGGAATCTCTTACGCGATCGACACCCAGATGGCATCTATAAGCTCATCCACCTATCCATCACCTCTTAACATGGCATCTGTAAGCCCATCTTCCTATCCATCAATCTCCAAATGGCATCTGTAAGCCCATTCCCCACATCACATTGCTGATACGTCACTATTTGAGCGCAAATTTCTGGGCACTCTAGTGTTCAATCATCTTCTACCTTCGGATTACGAAAGGCACGCCAGCCAATCTACATCCTCAGGTCTAAGAAGATTGAACAGGGGAAACTGTTGTACCCCAAAATTTGCCCTCCCATTTTCTTCAAGATTTGCTAAAAGCATGCTTCAAAATCCCCCAAAGGTTGCACAGTCCAATGGCCTCCTAACAGTCAAAAATTAGGGTTTTGGTTCTGGCAAAGAAATTGAAGTTTCCAAGGGTCCAATCAAGTCCCACATGCCTACAAACATTGTCAAGCATCCTCATGCCAAGTTTCAAGACTCACAGCACCAGATTGCACAGTCAAAAACCCTAATGGCTTCACAGTCAACTACAGGGGCAAAATGGTCATTTGACAGTCAAAAGGCAAATTTTTTGGTCAAAATCTTATTTTGAAGCCACAAACATCATTTTATCAATTCTTGATCATGACTCTCAAAGCATGGCTCAAAAAGTCTCAAGATGCAAAAGTTTCTATTTTTGGACAGTTGGAAAAGTCAACTGCAAATTGACCAAGGCATAACTTCCACATGGTTTATCATAAAAATTCCATCCAAAGCTCATTTTGAAGAGAATGACATTTACTACAACTCATCTTCACACTTCAAGTCCAAGAAATGCTCTCACAAAAAGTTATCAATCTCAACATTATAGGTCATTTTCAAAAGTCAACAAAAAGGGACTTTAAGTCAAAGACCATAACTTGAGATTGGTAAATCAAAATTACATGGGAGAAAAGGCATTGGTTAGAGGACTTCAAGAACTTTCCAAAATGTCCAAGAACATGATCAAAGCTTAAAAATTGAGCAAGATATGCCTTGTGGAAGTTGGGGAATTTTTGGGAATTTTGAAAAGTCAACTTTGCTTCAAAAGCCTCAAAATTGCTAATGGGCCTCAATTTCTTCCATGAATCATCACCCAAAGGCTATGCACGACCCATTGACATCCAAGGGAGTTATTTTATCATTTTTGATTAATTATTTGAATTATTATTATTATTAATTCACTTAATTAAAATTAAATATGACAAAAATAACAAATCACACCTTTCAAATCTTTTGGTGCAACATATTTTCCCATTAAGAGCTCAATATTTCGTGCATCCCTCAAAAGGAAAGAATCTTCCATGATTGGCAATGATTGGCATAAGAAAGGATTGAAAAAGATTGAAAAAAGATCATGAAAATCAAATATTCAAAATCATCAATGCAAAGGCTTTGGGCTTGATTTTTCTGACCTAATCCATTCACATACATAAGCATAACTGAAACCTAATGCAAAGGATACAAGCTGCGCAGAAACTCATAGAACAACATTGCATTTTTTCACAAAAAATCTCAAAACTGTTTTCATAGCTAGAGCTTGTTTCAAAGATCAAAAACCATTCCAATACACTCCTGACACATCCAGGAAGCTTTTTCAATCAAAACCACGCCTCCATACTCAAGGAATTGGTAGACTGAAGTGTCACTTTTCATAAAATTATTCTTAATCGTGTTTTGATTTCTAGACATTTTCCATGCATTTTAATGATTGATTTATACTAACATGATCTCTCTGAAGCTATTGGTACCATCCAATTGAATTATTAAGCCATGTACACGAATCCACCATGAAAGCTGCTTAGGGTTTCAGAGCTCCAATTTTGGGGTTTCTTTCATATGGAACAATTGGCCATTCAAACCTATACTATTGGAATCAGGACCTCCCAACGAACGGAATCCACCCATCGCGCCCTTTTTCTTTTTGACTATACGCTAATCGCTATTTTTCAGGTTTAGGGTTAGTGGGGGTTTAAAACCCCCGCTATCTATTCTTATTTTTCAGGCAAAACGAAGAAACCATGAAGAAGATGCTGAGTTGTTGGAACATGACTGGGCGGTTTGAATTTAGCGCGTTTTTATTTTTGTTTAGCATAATATTACTTTTTCCATTATATTGATCATTGTCCATTAAGTTAACAAATAAACGCGTTTGGCTTGGTGGAAGATGACTTGTCATGCAGGTACTGGGACCTGGGTTCGATTCCCAGGTCCCCTTATATATTTCATATTTTTCTCATTAGCATGTTCCAGCGTAGCTCACACTCAAAAGAGTACCATATGCCTTCGCCAGCTTGCCTGCCAAGTGTCCAAGAGATCAATCCAATGGCCAGAACCTGCAGATCATCATGCACGCTCAGTCAACCACAAGTACGTGATCCAGGAAAGTCAAAAAAGGCCTGATTGAAGTGGGCCAAATTGCTCAATAAAACCTCCAAATTGGGTTCAGACACCCCAGGGTTTGCTCATTCTTCTAATTCTTTTCTTTCTTTCTTTATTTTTTTTTATTCTTTTAATTGTTATTTTGATTAATTGCTTTTATTTAATTCACAAAATAATTTTTATAACACCAAAAAATCAGAAATCATAAAAATAAAATATGTTTATTTAATTTTTAATTCATTAATAGTTTTGTAAATAAATTTTAATAATCAAATTAGTTAATTTTAGGTTTTCAACTTTAATGTTTTTTTTCTTAAATAAACTAAAAATGTAGAAATTAGGGTTTTAGTATTTTTATTCTTTTTCTTAATAAATAACCTTTTTATCATTA
This sequence comes from Vicia faba, assembly GCA_948472305.1. Lineage (NCBI taxonomy): Eukaryota > Viridiplantae > Streptophyta > Magnoliopsida > Fabales > Fabaceae > Vicia > Vicia faba. Next base: position 20,846 of record CATIWC010002417.1, read on the forward strand.
TTAATTATTAATTATTTTGTAAATAAACTTGTAATTAATTAATTAGTGTAAATTAGGTCAAAACTTAAACATTTTTTTAATAATTAAAAACAAACTTAGAACTAGGGTTTTATTTAATTTCTAATGTCAATTAATTTCCTTTATTTCATAAATACAAAAAACATCACAAAATAACTTCTTTTCTTATTAAATAATTAATTAGCATTTTCAATTTCAATTTCATTTCTTTAAAGGGTCCAACGCCCTCGCATATCCGATTTTAATTTCTTCTCGCACGTTCGTCCTTATTTTTTTGTTTCGAATATTATGTAATTGCCAAAGCTTTGTAATAGTAATTAGGACATTTACTTTCCGCACTTTTATTCAAAATCGAGTCTTTGTTAATTTGGCGATGTATAGACCCGTGCCTTGTAATAGCGTAGGACTTCTATTTTCCGCATTTTAATTTCCGCACCTTTTAACTGCTAATCACATGAAAGAATGAATGGCCCAAATAAAATTAAAGCGTAGCTCACCCAATGCATGACAAGATAAAATATAACTGAAAATGACACGCAATTCACACACCACTCCTAGGGTACGCCTCACTGTTGCCTTGCCCCTCGAAATGTGGTCGTCGAGTATAGGACGTCTTAGTGAGTCCTTATGTCCATTGATCTAGTTGCCTCGAACAAGTTGCCTCCGAACGGTTGCCTCGGAATAGTTGCCTCGAAACGGTTGCCTCGGAATAAAAAGATCAATGGCATAAGGGTAGCTTCTGAGGTGTCTTACTGTTGCTCGGCGACCATACTGTCCCTAATCCTCGAATTAACCCGAACACCTCCAACGGTGGTGCTACCTACCTCTCAATGGTGGGATGGCACTACCTTAAGGACATTTGCACAGCCTAATTCCTTAGGGTAGGTAGACGACTCATAGATACTTGCTCTAATTCAAAACAAATCAAAAAAACTTCTTTTCACACCGACACTTTTCAAAAAGCTTTCAAAAAACAATTTTTCAAACACTCTTGAGGACTGATACAAGAGTCGATCTGAAACTTTAAACGAAACTTTTTCAAACTCACTCACACTTTGAAAAGCAAACAAACATGTTGAAAACACAAATGAGCAAGTATCTAAGAGCCCGTGGATAACCACGGATAGAAAGGGTGCTAACACCTTCCCTTTCTATAACTCTACCTCCCGAACCGAGAAACAATCTCATAAGGAATTTTGCTGTGCTTTTGTCCTGTCCATGTTGGAGAAAATAAAAGACGGTGGCGACTCTTGCTTCCGCTACATTTCGCGAACCAGCGTTAAACAGTCAGTTCCAGATCCACCGATCACAGAACTGGCGACTCTGCTGGGGATTTACTTAAAGTGAGGTGTACCTTAGGACTAAGATCACTTGTGTTTTCAATTGCCTGAAATGTTTGCTTTATTATTGTGGGTACTGTCTTGGGAGTTCTATAGATCCTAACCCAGATCTGAGGGATACCTTCTTAGAAAGTAGCAACAAGACTGTGAGGGAACTGTGTGGGGTATACCAACATGGTTGAAGCAGTCTGCTACGTTGATGTGGCACTTTGGTGTGTACCGGTAACCCTTGAGTTCAGTCCAGGAGAGTACGGGGCCTCCGCGTGGTGTCGTGAAGCATCAACTGACCTTAGGAACCTTAATTGAACCATCTTGGCCTCTTTAGGGTAGTGAGATAACTGACTTTGGTGCAGTCCGAGGTTGGTTGATACTCGATACTACACTCAATTGAGGGTTGCTTTCCTGGAATATTTCGGTCGCCAGTTCAGTGGCTAAATCGAAACGATGAACAATGAAAGCAATCCAGTGATATTGGGACCCTTAGAACCCGGTTACTTCTGATAGGACAGGTTGAGCCCACCAACTTCAAGAGGGTAATACCCAGACCCCATGCAGGCCTAAACTCTAAGGGCTTGTCTTGTGTGACTTGTTTGCCTTATTATGTTTGCCCTTATGAATATTTGTGGTGTGTTTAATCATGGCATCATAACATCATACAGCATCATATGCATTGGCTAACCATTTCAGGGGTTCGAATCTTCATCTTTGTTCTTGTTTTGTAGGACATGGAAACTGTTCGCAGAAAGACAATTCAGATCAGCCTTGTAAGGATCCCTCCTCAGCTTAAGGAGCTTATATCCAGGATTCCCGAGAGCTCTTCATTCAGTGAGAGACATGGAAGATTCATCAGCTTGGTCAACACCAACATTGAGGAAGATATGATAAAGGTCCTGTTCCAGTTCTTTGACCCTCTGCATCACTGTTTCACTTTCCTGGATTATCAACTGGTGCCTACATTGGAAGAGTTCTCCCGGCTTCTGAAGATCCCTATCCTTGATCAACTACCCTACAACGGTACGGAAAAGGAACCCAAGCTTGAAGAGATTGCTAAAGCCTTACACCTATAACCATCTGGCCTCAAGGGACATTGGGAAGTTAGAAGTGGTATCAAAGGGTTCTTAGCCAGGTTTCTGTTTGAGAAGGCCCAAGAATGTTGGAACTCCCTTGACCTACAAGCTTTTGAAGAAGTTGTAGCCCTCCTTGTCTATGGTTTGGTGTTGTTCCCTAATCCAAATCAGCTTATAGATATCAGTGCTGTTCAGATCTTCATGTCCAGGAACCCTATACCTACATTGCTTGGGGACATCCTTCACTCATGTTACACTCGAACCATGAGAAAAAGAGGTGTTCTTATGTGCTGCACTCCTCTCATGGGAAGGTGGTTTATTTCGCACCTTCCACAATCAGTCTTGAAGAATGAGCGGGGTTTGAGATGGTTACAACGATTGATGACTCTTACACATGCAGATATACATTGGTGCTCTTGGTCCAGAGAGGATGTCACTATCATTGATCGTTGCGGGGATTACCCTAATGTTCCTTTACTTGGAATCATAGGAGGTATTACTTACAACCCATGCTTGGCTTGGAGACAGTTTGGTTATGCTCGGAGGGACGACCCTCATGACATGTTAATTCCTGACATAGTTTTTGACTTCGACAATGATGCGTAAGAACTTCGCCAGAGATTTATCAGAGCTTGGAGGATGCCAAGTAGGATAGACAGCAAAACACTGGGGCACAGGAACTCCATCCCGTTGGAACCTTATCTCAAGTAGGTACGAGCCCGCTCCCAGAAGTTAGTAATGCCTTATCCTCATGTTCTCCCTGTGATCAAAGAGCCAGTATTGGAAGGAGAGGTGTCCTACACCATTCAACATCCTGACATGCCCACGTCCTGGGAAGAGATGCAGAAGAGCTGGATCCAGCTTAAGGAAGAACGGAATTCTCTTGAGACCAGTCTACATGCTAGTGAAAAGAAGGTCTTGGAGCTCACCCGCCTACTGCACGAGGAAAGGAATCTCAACACCTACATTTCTCCAAAGAGGATGCGCAGTGTCTTTTGGGATTGATTTGCTTTGTATTGTGTGCCTATGAGGCTTTTATGTACTGAACAATTATTTCCTTAATAATAACGTGTGTTCCTTTTTGTCTACAACAAATTTGAATTTTCGAACCCTTGAATGCATTGCATAAACACATATCATTCATCATGTGCATAGCAAGTACTCTTCTTTTCAGGTTGCTTACCGTTCTTCGCTGTTTATTTCAGCATCATGAACCCTAAATCATCTACCGAGCTGTCTATCAAGGCCCTTCAGGCGCAGAACGCACAATTTCAGGAGCTGATCATGGGCTTGGCTCAAGGTCAAGAGGAGCTGAAGGTTCTGCTGGTTAAGAAGAAGAAGAAGAAGAGAATTGTTCTATTCAACTCGGGCCGGAGATTTGGTAACACTCTGCAGAATGAGGAAGCTGGTTCTTCTGTAGGCAAAGACAGTCCCCAGGGGGGAAGGGCTCCAAGTCCGGTGGTCTCTGACAACGAGACTGATTTTAATGAGGAACAATATCCTCCGACTGAAGACAGATACAAGCAGTTGGAAGACTGTCTGAACGCCATGGAGATTCAGCAAGTGTCTGGTTTGGATTTCGGAGACTTGGGTTTATCTTCTGGTGTGATCATCCCGCACAAGTTTAAAGCATCATCCTTCTCCAAGTATGACGGGGTGTCCTGCCCCAAGCTACACCTCAGATCTTATGTGCGGAAGATTCAGCCGTATACAGTGGACAAGAACTTGTGGATCCACTTCTTCCAGGAGAGTCTTTCAGGGACTCATCTCGAATGGTTCTATCAACTGGATGGAACCAAGGTTCGTAACTGGGAGGAGTTGGCTACTGCTTTTTACAAGCAGTATCAATATAATGCCGACCTTGCTCCTACACGTACCCAACTCCAGGGTATGTCGCTAGGATCAGGCGAAGGTTTTAAAGAGTATGCACAGAAGTGGAGGGACCTGGCTGGCAAGGTGCAGCCACTATTAACTGACCGTGAATTGGTAGATATGTTCTTGGGGACCCTCTTCGGGCCGTTCTTCAACCATCTTATTGGCAATTCATCTGCAGGGTTCACAGACCTCATTCTGACTGGGGAAAGGATAGAGGCTGGTATGAAGTCAGGAAAGATTCAAAAGGGGGCATCTTCAAGTGCTGAGAAGAAACCTTTTAAGAAGGAGGCCAACGCTGTGTATGGGCCTAGGAGGCAAGATAAACCAGAGCGCCACCAATCTGTCAACGCGGTGGTGATTGCTAAGCCTGCTGCCGCTCCTCGACAAACTAATCAACCCAGGGCTGAGAGACCCAGAAGAGAATTTACCCGGCTGAGTATGACCCTGTCACAAATCTTGCCGCAACTGCTATCAACCAACTTGGTGATTGTTAGAGAGGCCCCGAAGGTTGTGAATACTACCTCTCCTAAGTATAATCCAAATGCCCGCTGTGCTTATCACTCCGATAGCCCGGGGCATTCCACTGATGACTGCTGGGCCCTGAGGAACAAGGTGCAAGACCTTATTGATGCGAAGGAGGTACAGTTTGAGGCACCTGAGAAGCCTAATATGGTGACAGCTCCCCTGCCTGCTCATGGAGTGAATGCTATCAGGGATGATGACGAGGTGGAAGAATCTGAGTTCGACAGCTGGATTTATCCGACGGCCGACAGTGGACCTAGCAATTGGATTGCAAAGGACAACCTACCTGTTACTTTTGTTACGCAGTAATGAATTCCTTTATTTTTTTTATTTGTAATAAACAATGAATTGAAACTTTATGGCCCGGTGTCTTACCCGGGGCACCGTTGGCTTCATTTGTGAGGGCTTATAACTGTCATTTCCATATATCATGAATAAAGATCTTGGACGTTTTTTCGTATTTCAAATCTTGTGCTCCCTTTTCTTTCTTTCTTTCTTTATATATTGCAAAACAACTATATTTACACACACTCACCTACACAGGTTTCAATCCACTCTGGATCTCACTGGTAACGACTCTGCTACCGCCAGTTATGACTTCGAAAATCCAATCAACTTAGCCGAAGACGAAGGTGAAGATGATTGCGAAGTGCCTGGCGAACTTGCAAGACTGCTACTCCAGGAAGAGAGGGCAATTCAACCCCATGAAGAGCCAGTGGAAATGATAAATCTGGGTACTGAGACAGACCGAAAGGAAGTTAAGATTGGTGCCAATCTGGAGCTCAGCGTAAAACAACGGTTGACTCAGATGTTACATGATTATGTGGAGATCTTCGCCTGGTCCTACGAATACATGCCTGGGTTGGATACTGACATTGTGGTCCATCATTTGCCTACCAAGGAAGACTGCCCTCCGGTTAAGCAAAAAGTCCGCCGTATGCGTCCAGAGATGTCTGAGAAGATCAAAGCTGAGGTTATGAAGCAATTCGATGTCGGGTTTCTTGCAGTGACTTCTTAACCTCAGTGGGTTGCTAATGTGGTGTCGGTACCGAAGAAGGATGGTAAGTGTTGTACCCCAAAATTTTCCCTCCCATATTCTTCAAGAATTGCAAAGAGCAAGCTTCAAAATTCCCCAAGGGTTGCACAGTTCAAGGGCCTCCTAAGCAGTCAAAAACTAGGGTTTTGGTTCTGGCCAAGTAAATGAAGTTTCCAAGGTTCCAATCAAGTCCCACATGCCTACAAACATGGTCAAGCATCCTCATACCAAGTTTCAAGACTTACAGCACAAAATTGCACAGTCAAAAACCCTAATTGCACTACAGTCAACTGCAGGGGCAAAATGGTCATTTGACAGTCAAAAGTTCAAATTTTTGGTCAACATCTCATTTTGAAGCCACAAACATCATTTGATCAATGCTTGATCATGATTCTCAAAGCTTGGCTAAAAAAGTCTCAAGATGCAAAAGTTTCCATATTTGGACAGTTGAAAAAGTCAACTGTAACTTGACCAAGGCATAACTTCCACATGGATTATCAGAAAAATTCCATCCAAAGCTCATTTTGAAGATAAAGAAATTTCCTACAACTCCTCTTCACACTTCAAGTCCAAGAAATGCTCTCACAAAAAGTTATCAATTTCAACATTATAGGTCATTTTCAAAAGTCAACAAAAAGGGAATTTAAGTCAAAGGCCATAACTTGAGATTGGTAAATCAAAATGACATGGGACCAAAGGCATTGGTTAGAGGACTTCAAGACCTTTCCAAAATGTCCAAGAACATGATCAAAGCTTAAAAATTGAGCAAGATATGCCTTGTGGAAGTTGGGAAATTTTTGGATATTTTGAAAAGTCAACTTTGCTTCAAATGTCTTAAAATTGCTAATGGGCCACATTTTCTTCCAAGAATCATCATCCAAAGCATGTGCACGACCATTTGGCCCAAAGGGAAGTTTTTCATCATTTTTATTTATTTATTTGAATTTTTAATTGCTAATAATTCATTTAATTAATTAAAATATGGAAAAATACCAAGGCAAACTTTTTAAATCTTTTTGTGCATAAAATATCTCCAAGATTTCGTGCAAATCAGATAAGGAAAGAATCAATGGTAATTGGACATGATTGGTATCAAATTAGCATGAAAAAGATTGAAAAATCATGGCATGAAAATCAAATATTGGTTCCATCATTGCAAAGATTCTTTGGACCAAAAACCTTACCATAATCATTCCAATACTTATACTCATGCAAACCCTAGTGCTCATAACCTGGAAGCTGCGCAGAAACACCCTAAAGAAGTTTGCATTTTTTGGCTAAAATTTCAAAACTGAAATCGTGGTTCCAAGGCTTTTCAAGGCAAAATACCAATTGCAATAGCTTGCAAAAGCTTCACTGAACCTAACTGCATTGTTTTTCAACCCTTACACGCCCAGAATTGGTATACAAAACTCAAACTGTTTCCAATTTTAGGCATATTCGTATTTCAATTTTCAAGCATTCCCATTGCATTTTTTTTGTGGATTCATACTAATTGATTCATGCTGAAGCTAATCATACAGTTTGATTGAATTTTTATGCGTCATACACGATTTCACCATTGATGCTAACTAGGGTTCTTCAAGCTTCGAATTGGGTATTTTCATATGCTGTAAAATTGGGACTTCCCAATACCATGATCAAAATCAGGACACTTGGACGATTCTAATACACCAGTCGCGCCTAATTTATGAAGCAAGATGGCCTAATCGCTATTCTTGAAAAAGGCATATTTTGGGGGGGTTCAAAACCCCCGCTAACTCCTTTTATGTTTCAGGAAAATACAAACGAGGAAGAAGAAGACTAGGTGGCAAGGCATGGTTGGATCGTTTGAAATTCGCGCTAAAATCTCCCACTAACTCTTGTTTTATCTTATATTAATTGTTAGTCATATAACTTACAAAGCGCGCTAAGAGCTCCAGTGGCAAGGCATCAGTATGGTAATCTCTGGGACCTGGGTTCGAATCCCAGGTCCCCCTCCCTTTCAATAATATTTTTCCTAACATCATCCTGTGCAGCTTCTTCCCTGAAGACCATCATACGCCCCTAATCCAGGTGTGCCACATGGCCACTGGAGGCAATCTAAAGGTGGAGATTTGCAGAACATCCTAGGCATCAGTCAACATGTGCATACGCCAGCATAAAAGTCAAACGAGGCCATAGGCAAGTGGGCCAGAATTGCTAGGATTATACCTCCAATTTGGGGACAGAACCCCCCATGGTTTACCTTTCATTCTTTTTTTCATATTTTTCTAGTTTATTTATTTTAATTAATTTCCTTTAAATTCTTTAACTTAATTTATTTTCATAAAATATAAAATAATAAAAAATCAGAAAAGACAAAAAAAAACCAAAATATGTTTTATTTTAATATCTTTGTAAATAAATTATATTAATTGATTAGTTTTATTCTAGGATTAATTTTTAACGTTTTTCTTAATAAATTTAAAATTTGTAGAATTAGGGTTTTAACCAATTTTTATCTTTTTCTTTTCCTTCACCACTAATAATTAATTATTTATTTTTATAAATCAAATTGCATTAATTAATTAGGTTTAACTTTAGGTTTAATTTTCACATTTTCTTAATAAACTAAAAAATAGCTAGAATTAGGTTTTAATTTCATTTAATTCACATAAAAAACCATAAGTACAAAAAAACCTCAAAAATAATTTCTTTTTTCATTTTAATTTCATTAATTTAATAATATAATTTAATTTCGTTAAAAAGGGTCCAACGCCCTCGCTTTCAATTTTAATTCAATTCGTGCGTTTTATTTTATTTCTTATAATATTAATGTAATTCTCCCAAAGCCGTGTAACTTTATATTTCTCGCACTTTTCTTTATTTTATGTCAAATCGGGTCCTGGATTAAATTTGGCGATGTGGACCCGCGCCTTTGTAATAGTTTAGGAACTTTACATTTCTCGCAACTTTTTAACTGTTAATAGTGGCATGCAAGAATGAATGACAAAATAAAAACAAAAGCGTAGATCACCCATGACATGACAAAAGACAAAATATCTGAAAACGACACACAAATCACACACCACCCCTAGGGTACGCCTCACTGTTGCCTTGCCTCGAAAGGTGATCGTCGAGTAGAGGATGTCTTAGTAAGTCCTCATGATCCGGGAACCTGGCATGAGGGTAGCTTCTAAGGTGTCTTCCCATTGCTCTGGTGATCACCATGTCCCGAACCTCGAATTGACCCGAACACCTCCAACGGTGGTGCTACCTACCTCTCAATGGTGGGATGGCACTACTTTAAAGGACATCTACACAGACGAATTCCTTAGGGTAGGTAGACGACTCTAGATACTTGCTCTAATTTCAAAAACAAATCAAAAATACTTTTCACACCGACGCCTTTTCAAAAAGCTTTCGAAAGCAACTTTTCAAACACTCTTGAGGACCGATACAAGAGTCGAACTAAAATTTTCAAAGAAACTTTTTAAAACCCACAGTTGAAAAGCAAACAAACCATTTTTGAAAACACAAGTGAGCAAGTATCTAAGAGCCCATGGATAACCATGGATAGAAAGGGTGCTAACACCTTCCCTTTCTATAACCTACCTCCCGAACCGAGAGCGATCTCTTTAAGGAATTTTTCTGTGCTTTTGTCCTTTCCATTTGGAGAAAGTAAAAGACGGTGGCGACTCTTGCTTCCGCGACATTTCGCGAACCAGCGTTAAACAGTCAGTTCCAGATCCACCGATCACAGAACTGGCGACTCTGCTGGGGACTATAAACTTAAAGTGAGGTGTACCTTAGGGTTAGTTCATAACTGTGTTTTCAATTGTATTGACTTGTCTGCTTTAAATTTGTGGGTTGCATGGGAGTTACATAGATCCTAACCCGGATCTGGGGATACCCTGTTTAGGTAGCATAAACTGTGAGGGACCTGTCCGGCGTAGACCGACACGGGTGAAGCAGTGGCTACGTTTGTGTGGCACCTTGGTCTATACCGATATCCCTTGTGTTGCAACGAGGAGAATATGGGTCTTCTGAGGAGTCATTAAACACCAACAACCTTAGAACCTTAATTGACACAACTTGGCCATTAGAACAGTAGCAGTATGCTACGCCCATTGAGGCTAAACTCTCGTGATGGTTCTGGCCGCAAGAAAAGATTGCGATGCTGGAGTTATGACCGATTGAGGGTAGTCAATGATATTGGGATCCTCTAAGAACCCGGTTACTTTGATAGGACAGGTATGAACCAACAAACTGAAAGAGGGTAATACCCAGACCCTATGCTGGCCTTAAACTCTATGGGCTTCTCTTGTGTGACTTGTGTGCCTTCGTACTTGACTATTTGCATGCTTGTTATCTGACACAGGAACTACTTGCAGGGTTTGTTTATAGTCCTTAATTGGGACTCATAATAGGGTTTACTAAGTTTTTTGCAGGTTTTGGTTATAGTCCTTAATTGGGACTCATGACAGGTTTTACTTGAGTTTCTTGCAGGTTTTGGTTTGCAGTCCTTAATTGGGACTCATAACAGGGTTACTTATTTCACCCCATGCATACCATAACATCATACCATTGCATACATCCTAATCCATTTCAAGGATCTCAAGGGCTTGTGATGCAGGTCATGATGAACCAACTGTCCAACAAGGGGAAAAAAGAGGATTTATTTTCCTCTAGCCAAGGTTGTCAGGGGCTATGACCCACTGGATATGGTGAGCCTTTGACCCTTGAAGAAGAACTCTCAACAAATATGAAGTTCTTTCAATCAAGCTACTGGGTCCCAAGTGCTAACAATTTTTTTTCTTGTCTGCCCCGTGAGGTCCTTGAAAACATTGCATGCATACATATCATTGCATAACAGGTACCCCTGTTGCAGGTCACTTACCTTTCTCGCTGTTTATTTCAGCAATGACTTCCCAACAAGATAACCAGGACCTTCTTGCTCAAGAGACTCGGTTCGGGGAAATTCTCCTGAATTTATCCAAGGGGCAGGAGGAGCTAAGGACACTTCTCATGGAGACTTTGGTCAGGAACAGTGCTGAGGACGAACGACTGAAACATCTGCAAGCTGAAATGGATGCAATGAGAGCCCAGATGCTGGGGCAGGTGACTATCATCCAAGACTTAGCTCAAAGACAAGACGAGCTCGGGGTTCTCGTCAACCAACTGCTTCGGGGTAACCAACTGGGGCAAACGTCTAAGGGTAAAGAGCCAGTCATTGTTCAACCACCTTTGAGACAAGGAGGTAAGGGGAGAGCTCCTCAAATGGCTTCAGGGTCACAAACTCAGCATCAACCTCACCAGTTTCATCCAGACAAGCCCAGGAGGCAATTCACCCAGCTCAACATGTCGCTGTTTCAAGCTCTACAACGTCTGTTGAGGTTGAATCTGATCACATTAAGGGCTCATCCCCGGAACCCCAACACAGCATCTCCTATCTATGATCCCAATAAAAGGTGTGCCTACCACTCTGCCTGTCCAGGACATGATACAAATGAATGTTGGGCTCTGAAGAACAAGATCCAAGACCTGATTGATGAAGGAGCACTGGAGTTCACTCAAGATGGTCAGGCTGAGTTTTTCTACCATCCCTCCAAGGCTCACCATTTGAAGTGACAAGCCCTGAGACTAGAAAACTTTTGTTCATTCGAATGTTCAAGTTGAAATTTTCTTTTGTTCAAACATTTACTCATGTTAAACGTTGTTATTTCATTAATGCATCGCATATGTCTGTTTTGAAGCAATATATTCGTATTCACTATATGCAAATTATTTTCATATTTTTTCTGATGATCAACTCGCGATAATTCTAAGCCTCTTGAGGGAGGATGACGAAAATGTTACCACGATTCTTTACAGTATGCTTTTGAACAGACCCCGCTGATGAGGTACAGGCATTGTTTCAATTCCTATACACTGGAGTTATAAGGAAGATAATCCCTCGTTAACCCCTCTGAGCCAAAGAAGTATGAGTTTTTCTTTTCGAAAATTAAAACCCTTTATCATAACCTGGGGCAGGGTAGTTCTCTCAGTTGATCCAAGTGCATAATAAATGGCACCAAAGAGATCCTTATAAAATGAAGAAAGACAATGATGGTTCCGAATGATCAAAGGCAGTCATTATCCTTCAAAATAAAAACCCAATAAGTCAAAACCTATGAAGGAGACTTACAAAACCTGGGCATCCCGCTGACTGTAATCATAAAAGAACAGTTCAGGCAAAAAAATATAGGGATAGCAAAATCAAAAAGAAAGAGGTCACACGAACCCTCAACAATAACAAAAAAGGAATGACTGTCTATTCAGAATAAATCATCAATATCTGAACCATCACCAGAAAATTAGAGCAAAGACTCAAACAAGGTCTAACGTATGATCAACTGAGTTTAGGTTTGGAGAACATCACGAAGAGCGGGTGGGTACAAATAATTTGAGCCTTTATCCTTTGTTTCTTAAACCGTGAACCAGGCCACGTTATAACCCTAAAAAGTCCTAGATGAAGCATGGGTTAGTTCGAAAGCATACTGTACGAAAGGTATCCTGACTCCTTAAGGCTTACGGTAAAATATGGAGGTGACATCACGTTTTACAAACATTCATTTGTTTTATGAAAAAGAATGCATTTTCAAAATCTTCAAGACAGACATAAGCTTTGCATTTTTTATATAACATTGTTTGCATATGACTATGTGTTTGAACAGCAGAGAAATTCGCATGATGAATACCTAGTGAACAAAAGAATTTCCAATCAAGGGGCATGGCATGACTATTGTCCATCATCTGGGGCAATTAAGTCAAGATTCGTAGAATCTCTCAAAGGTCAACCAGCTTGGGGCAAATCTCTTTCTGGATCACTTGGGGCCTTGAACATCAATTCCAGCAACGAATCCCGCCTAATCAAACATCTTCTGGTAGCACGACAAAACACTTATAACAGGGGCAACTCCCTACATTCTGAAAGCACGGACATAGTCGAAAAAATACTGCGCATAATCAAAGACCCGCTAGGTTGACACACCTATGCAAAAATAAGGGCTTCCCGGCGAATCAAAAGGGTTCGGGCAAAAATGAGGGATGAAATGAAAAAAACTGTACACCCGGCAAGTCGAAAACCTGAAAAGGCGGCTTGGGCAAAAATGGGTATCCCGGTGGACTGAAAACCCGAAAGGGCGGTCCAGGAAAAAGTTAGGGATCAAAAGCGTACGACTATGTCCCGGCATATAATCACCTGTCTACCAGAAGATGTGTCAACTACCTCCACAAGATATCTTTTTCCCTCACCTCAGAAACAGGGGCAATAATGAGTCGTCCAGGCAATCCAGTTGCTCTATCAACCAAAGTACCAAGGAAAGGTTAATACAAAGATGATTACCATCTACCTTTACAAATTCCAGATCATGGGTCAATATCCGAAACCAAACAGGACAATCATCCACTTAATCACCATCAGGCAACCCTACACCGGTTCCTTCTCAACTTTCAGGCAAGGTCTTACACGGACTCATCCTCCTAAAGTCTTACACGGATTTATCAAGAAGTTTTACACGAACTTATCTAAAGATGGCCTCACCCCGGTTCATCAAAAAGTTTTACACGAACTTATCCTGCAGTAACCTTACCCCGGTTCCTCAAGAAGTTTTACACGAACTTATCTAAAGATGGCCTCACCCCGGTTCATCAAAAAGTTTTACACGAACTTATCCTGCAGTAACCTTACCCCGGTTCCTCCAGAAGTCTTACACGGACTTACCTCCAAGATAACCTTACCCCGGTTCCTCCAGAAGTCTTACACGGACTTATCTCAACCTTACCCCGGTTCATCCAGAAGTCTTACACGGACTCATCATCAAAGTGACCCTACACCGGTTCCTCCTAAAGTCTTACACAGATTTATCAAGAAGTCTTACACGGACTTATCCCAAGATAACCTTACCCCGGTTCATCAAGAAGTTTTACACGAACGTACCCCGCAGTAACCTTACCCCGGTTCCGCCAAAAGTTTTACACGAACTTATCCCGAAGAAACCCTACACAGGTTCTCTCTCCCCAAAGATGCAGTTTTACACGGACTCGTCATCAGAAACCCTACCCAGGTTTTACCTCTTCCAGGATGCAGTTTTACACGGGCTCATCGTCATCAGTAAACCCCACACAGGTTTCCTTCCTCCAAGATGAAGTTTTACACGGGCTCGTCATCAATCAACCCTACACAGGTGTCCTTCTTTCCAAGATGTGGTTTTACACGAGCTCATCATCAGGCAACCCTACATAGGTTCCCTCTTTCAACTTACAAAAATTACAGTTCAAAACTTCCCCAGGAGAGTCCAATCTAGTTCCCTAGGAAGGTTGGAATCCATCTCCCCAAGCAGTAAGTTCATCCCCAGTAGATTCGGGAAGCTTACCCTCGCAGAGCACGAACGCGTCTCCCGACTTTATTCAAAGAGTTTTTTCCCTACCAGGATATAACTGGGTTATCCTCAGCCAAAAGTCACGGAAAGATCGTTCTCGGCAAAGTCTTCTTATCCCCAGCAAAGTCTATTAACACTTCCAACACAACAAGGGTATCCCCAGCAAGTTATTATCAACAACTCAGCAAAGTACCTCTCGCCCCACAGAGTACTGCTTCCCAGCAAGATCGTTAGAGTACTTTTCTCCCCGCAGAGTAATCCATTCGCCAAGTTTATTCCCCAACGGAGTTATCTTCTCCTACTGGTATTCTTGCAACTATCATCCCCAGTGGAGGCAAAAATCTATTCTTCAACATCAGCCCAGGATATGATTTCCCGGCACCCGTCAAGGATTTATTTTCCTAAGAAAAAAACATACATTCATAAATATCACATTTTCATACATTATAGCATGCATATACGCATCATGTCTCACAAATCTCATTTATGTTGAGAACAACATTGTTTGATCCATATCATGCATCGCATCTGACTGACCTTTACCTTTCAGGAAAGACCCAGTTAAGTTCTCAGCTACATTTCAAGACCTAGACCGGTTCAGTTAAATCGACCCTAAGATTTTCCTGTTTCTTATCCAGTCCAAGGCCTTCTCTGGTTCAGTCAGATCGACCCTAAGATCTCCCTGTTTCTTATCCAGTTGAAGATTTCAAGACCTAGACCGGTTCAGTTAAATCGACCCTAAGATTTTTCTATTTCTTATCCAGTCAAAGGCCTTCTCTAGTCCAGCTAAATCGACCCCTAACAGATTTTTCTGATAAAGACTCAGTAGAAGATATCCAAGATTCTCTCAATGATACTGTTGAGGTTGTAGTCGCCTATGGTTCTCTCCCCGTTACTGCGGAGGTAGTAATCACCCCAAGATTCTCTCAGTGTTACTGTTGAGGTTGAAGTCGTCCAAGATTCTCTCAATGATACTGTTGAGGTTGTAGTCGCCTATGGTTCTCTCCCCGTTACTGCGGAGGTAGTAATCACCCCAAGATTCTCTCAGCGTTACTGTTGAGGTTGAAGTCGCCCAAGATTCTCTCAATGATACCGTTGAGGTTGAAGTCGCCTATGGTTCTCTCCCCGTTACTGCGGAGGTAGTAATCACCCCAAGATTCTCTCAGCGTTACTGTTGAAGTTGAAGTCGCCCAAGATTCTCTCAATGATACTGTTAAGGTTGAAGTCGCCTATGGTTCTCTCCCCGTTACTGCGGAGGTAGTAATCGTCCCCAGATTCTCTCAGCGTTACTGTTGGGGTTGTAATCATCCAAGGTTCTCTCACCGTTCTTGTTGAGGTAGTAACCATCCCTGGTTCATTCATCACCTTTTGAAGATCCAAATCCAGCTCCTGTAACCAGCCAGGACACATCTACACGAAGAGTTTAAAAGACCAGCTCCTGTAATGGGTCAGGTAATCATTTTTCTTTTTCAGGTATGCAAACTCTCGCTAAGGAATCTCTTACGCGATCAACATCCAGATGGCATCTATAAGCCCATCCACCTTCCATCATCTCTTAGCATGGCATCTATAAGCCCATCATCCTACCCATCAATCTCCAAATGGCATCTATAAGCCCATTCCCCTCATCATACTGCTACTATGTGAGCGCAAATTTCTGGGCACTCTAGTGTTCAATCATCTTCCACCTTCGGATTACGAAAGGCACGTCAGCCAATCTGCATCCTCAGGTTTAAGAAGATTGAACAGGGGCAACTGTTGTACCCCAAAATTTTCCCTCCCATATTCTTCAAGAATTGCAAAGAGCAAGCTTCAAAATTCCCTAAGGGTTGCACAGTTCAAGGGCCTCCTAAGCAGTCAAAAACTAGGGTTTTGGTTCTGGCCAAGTAAATGAAGTTTCCAAGGGTCCAATCAAGTCCCACATGCCTACAAACATGGTCAAGCATCCTCATACCAAGTTTCAAGACTTACAACACAAAATTGCACAGTCAAAAACCCTAATTGCACTACAGTCAACTGCAGGGGCAAAATGGTCATTTGACAGTCAAAAGTTCAAATTTTTGGTCAACATCTCATTTTGAAGCCACAAACATCATTTGATCAATGCTTGATCATGATTCTCAAAGCTTGGCTAAAAAAGTCTCAAGATGCAAAAGTTTCCATATTTGGACAGTTGAAAAAGTCAACTGTAACTTGACCAAGGCATAACTTCCACATGGATTATCAGAAAAATTCCATCCAAAGCTCATTTTGAAGATAAAGAAATTTCCTACAACTCCTCTTCACACTTCAAGTCCAAGAAATGCTCTCACAAAAAGTTATCAATTTCAACATTATAGGTCATTTTCAAAAGTCAACAAAAAGGGAATTTAAGTCAAAGGCCATAACTTGAGATTGGTAAATCAAAATGACATGGGACCAAAGGCATTGGTTAGAGGACTTCAAGACCTTTCCAAAATGTCCAAGAACATGATCAAAGCTTAAAAATTGAGCAAGATATGCCTTGTGGAAGTTGGGAAATTTTTGGATATTTTGAAAAGTCAACTTTGCTTCAAATGTCTTAAAATTGCTAATGGGCCACATTTTCTTCCAAGAATCATCATCCAAAGCATGTGCACGACCATTTGGCCCAAAGGGAAGTTTTTCATCATTTTTATTTATTTATTTGAATTTTTAATTGCTAATAATTCATTTAATTAATTAAAATATGGAAAAATACCAAGGCAAACTTTTTAAATCTTTTTGTGCATAAAATATCTCCAAGATTTCGTGCAAATCAGATAAGGAAAGAATCAATGGTAATTGGACATGATTGGTATCAAATTAGCATGAAAAAGATTGAAAAATCATGGCATGAAAATCAAATATTGGTTCCATCATTGCAAAGATTCTTTGGACCAAAAACCTTACCCTAATCATTCCAATACTTATACTCATGCAAACCCTAGTGCTCATAACCTGGAAGCTGCGCAGAAACACCCTAAAGAAGTTTGCATTTTTTTGGCTAAAATTTCAAAACTGAAATCGTGGTTCCAAGGCTTTTCAAGGCAAAATACCAATTGCAATAGCTTGCAAAAGCTTCACTGAACCTAACTGCATTGTTTTTCAACCCTTACACGCCCAGAATTGGTATACAAAACTCAAACTGTTTCCAATTTTAGGCATATTCGTATTTCAATTTTCAAGCATTCCCATTGCATTTTTTTTGTGGATTCATACTAATTGATTCATGCTGAAGCTAATCATACAGTTTGATTGAATTTTTATGCGTCATACACGATTTCACCATTGATGCTAACTAGGGTTCTTCAAGCTTCGAATTGGGTATTTTCATATGCTGTAAAATTGGGACTTCCCAATACCATGATTAAAATCAGGACACTTGGACGATTCTAATACACCAGTCGCGCCTAATTTATGAAGCAAGATGGCCTAATCGCTATTCTTGAAAAAGGCATATTTTGGGGGGGTTCAAAACCCCCGCTAACTCCTTTTATGTTTCAGGAAAATACAAACGAGGAAGAAGAAGACTAGGTGGCAAGGCATGGTTGGATCGTTTGAAATTCGCGCTAAAATCTCCCACTAACTCTTGTTTTATCTTATATTAATTGTTAGTCATATAACTTACAAAGCGCGCTAAGAGCTCCAGTGGCAAGGCATCAGTATGGTAATCTCTGGGACCTGGGTTCGAATCCCAGGTCCCCCTCCCTTTCAATAATATTTTTCCTAACATCATCCTGTGCAGCTTCTTCCCCGAAGACCATCATACGCCCCTAATCCAGGTGTGCCACATGGCCACTGGAGGCAATCTAAAGGTGGAGATTTACAGAACATCCTAGGCATCAGTCAACATGTGCATACGCCAGCATAAAAGTCAAACGAGGCCATAAGCAAGTGGGCCAGAATTGCTAGGATTATACCTCCAATTTGGGGACAGAACCCCCCATGGTTTACCTTTCATTCTTTTTTTCATATTTTTCTAGTTTATTTATTTTAATTAATTTCCTTTAAATTCTTTAACTTAATTTATTTTCATAAAATATAAAATAATAAAAAATCAGAAAAGACAAAAAAAAACCAAAATATGTTTTATTTTAATATCTTTGTAAATAAATTATATTAATTGATTAGTTTTATTCTAGGATTAATTTTTAACGTTTTTCTTAATAAATTTAAAATTTGTAGAATTAGGGTTTTAACCAATTTTTATCTTTTTCTTTTCCTTCACCACTAATAATTAATTATTTATTTTTATAAATCAAATTGCATTAATTAATTAGGTTTAACTTTAGGTTTAATTTTCACATTTTCTTAATAAATTAAAAAATAGCTAGAATTAGGTTTTAATTTCATTTAATTCACATAAAAAACCATAAGTACAAAAAAACCTCAAAAATAATTTCTTTTTTCATTTTAATTTCATTAATTTAATAATATAATTTAATTTCGTTAAAAAGGGTCCAACGCCCTCGCTTTCAATTTTAATTCAATTCGTGCGTTTTATTTTATTTCTTATAATATTAATGTAATTCTCCCAAAGCCGTGTAACTTTATATTTCTCGTACTTTTCTTTATTTTATGTCAAATCGGGTCCTGGATTAAATTTGGCGATGTGGACCCGCGCCTTTGTAATAGTTTAGGAACTTTACATTTCTCGCAACTTTTTAACTGTTAATAGTGGCATGCAAGAATGAATGACAAAATAAAAACAAAAGCGTAGATCACCCATGACATGACAAAAGACAAAATATCTGAAAACGACACACAAATCACACACCACCCCTAGGGTACGCCTCACTGTTGCCTTGCCTCGAAAGGTGATCGTCGAGTAGAGGATGTCTTAGTAAGTCCTCATGATCCGGGAACCTGGCATGAGGGTAGCTTCTAAGGTGTCTTCCCATTGCTCTGGTGATCACCATGTCCCGAACCTCGAATTGACCCGAACACCTCCAACGGTGGTGCTACCTACCTCTCAATGGTGGGATGGCACTACTTTAAAGGACATCTACACAGACGAATTCCTTAGGGTAGGTAGACGACTCTAGATACTTGCTCTAATTTCAAAAACAAATCAAAAATACTTTTCACACCGACACCTTTTCAAAAAGCTTTCGAAAGCAACTTTTCAAACACTCTTAAGGACCGATACAAGAGTCGAACTGAAATTTTCAAAGAAACTTTTTAAAACCCACAGTTGAAAAGCAAACAAACCATTTTTGAAAACACAAGTGAGCAAGTATCTAAGAGCCCATGGATAATCATGGATAGAAAGGGTGCTAACACCTTCCCTTTCTATAACCTACCTCCCGAACCGAGAGCGATCTCTTTAAGGAATTTTTCTGTGCTTTTGTCCTTTCCATTTGGAGAAAATAAAAGACGGTGGCGACTCTTGCTTCCGTGACATTTCGCGAACCAGCGTTAAACAGTCAGTTCCAGATCCACCGATCATAGTAAGGTCATAATGTGTGTTGATTACAGGGATCTGAACAGGGCCAGCCCCAAGGATGACTTTCCCCTACCTCACATTGACGTTCTGGTTGACAATACTGCTCAGCATAAGGTGTTCTCTTTCATGGATGGCTTTTCAGGTTATAATCAGATCAAGATGGCTCCTGAAGACATGGAAAAGACCACCTTTGTTACTCAGTGGGGCACCTTCTGCTACAAGGTCATGCCATTCGGGTTGAAAAATGTCGGGGCAACCTACCAATGTGCCATGGTTGCTTTATTTCATGACATGATCCATCATGAGATTGAAGTGTATGTCGACGACATGATTGCAAGGTCCCAAACTGAGGAGGAACACCTTGACCATCTGCAGAAACTGTTTGACCGTTTGAAACTGTACAAGCTGAGGTTGAACCCGAACAAGTGCACCTTCAGGGTTAGATCTGGAAAGTTGCTAGGCTTCGTCGTAAGTGACAAGGGTATTCAAGTGGGCCCTGCCAAGGTTAAAGCCATTCAAGAGATGCCAGCTCCCAAGACAGAGAAAGAAGTCAGAGGCTTTCTAGGACGTCTGAATTATATTGCCTGATTCATCTCGCACCTAACAACTACCTGTGAACCAATCTTCAAGCTGTTGAAGAAAGATCAGGTAGTACGTTGGAATGATGAATGTCAGGCCGCTTTTGACAGAATCAAAGAGTATCTCCAAGAACCACCCATCCTTATGCCACCGGTTGAAGGGAGACCTCTGATACTATACCTGACAGTACTGGACAACTCAATGGGGTGTGTGCTGGGGCAGCATGACGAGTCTGGCCGAAAAGAGCATGCCATTTATTACCTTAGCAAAAAGTTTACCGACTGTGAGACCCGATACTCAGTGCTCGAGAAAACTTGCTGCACTTTGGTATGGGGTGCTCGCCGGCTGAGACAGTATATGCTGACTCACACTACCTTGTTGATTTCAAAGATGCATCCAATAAAGTACATATTCGAAAAGCCTGCTCTGTCTGGGAGAATAGCAAGATGGCAAATGATCTTGACAGAATACGACATCCAGTACACGACTCAGAAAGCCATCAAAGGAAGTGTATTGGCAGACCACTTGGCACACCAGGCAGTAGATGACTATCAGTCAATGAACTTTGAGTTTCCAGACGAGAGCATCATGATTGTGACTGATTGTGAAGTACCGGGACCGGATGAAGGACCTGAGGAAGGATCCCGATGGTCTATGCACTTTGACGGAGCCTCCAATGCTTTGGGTAACGGTATCGGCGCTGTGATCATATCCCCTCAAGGCACTCATACTCCACTCACTGCCCGGCTATATTTCAACTGCACCAACAACATGGCGGAGTATGAGGCATGCATCATGGGTCTTCAAGCTGCGATCGACTTAAGGATCAAGTTTCTGAGTGTCTTTGGAGATTCCGCTCTCGTGATCAATCAGATCAAAGGCGAGTGGGATACGAAACATCCGAACCTTATTCCTTACAAAGAATGTGTGTTGACATTGA
The DNA here is from genome assembly GCA_948472305.1 of Vicia faba. Lineage (NCBI taxonomy): Eukaryota > Viridiplantae > Streptophyta > Magnoliopsida > Fabales > Fabaceae > Vicia > Vicia faba. The sequence goes on from CATIWC010002417.1 coordinate 42,053, forward strand.
TCCCCCATTTCACAGAGATAACTTTTGAACACTTTCCGAGAGAGGAGAATCAACTGGCGGACGCGTTAGCTACAATGTCTTCCATGTTCAAAGTCAAATGGGACAATGAGGCTCCCCGGGTCATTATCTGGAAACTGGACGAACCGGCACACTGTTGTGATCTTGAGGCTGAGGTAGTGACTGAGAAACCTTGGTACCATGAGGTGAAGAGATACTTGGAAGCTCAGGAATACCCTGAAGGTGCTTCTGTCAACGATAAGAAATTTCTGAGAAGGTTCGCAGCAAAGTTCTTCCTCAGCAATGGCATTCTATACAAGCGAAACCATGATTCGACCTTACTGCGTTGTATGGATAAGACTGAAGCAGAAAGGATCATGGCAGAGCTACATGAAGGTACCTTCGGAACACATTCCAGTGGACACACTATGGCAAAGAAAATCCTTCGGGCAGGGTATTTCTGGTCCACAATAGAAGCCGACTGTTACCAACACTCTCGGACATGTCATAAATGCCAGATTTATGCAGATAAGGTGCATGTTCCTCCAGTTCCTCTAAATGTTCTGACTGCACCTTGGCCTTTTGCAATGTGGGGCATAGATATGATCGGCGAAATTAAACCTACGGCATCCAATTAGCATCGCTTCATCCTGGTAGCAATCGATTACTTTACGAAGTGGGTTGAAGCAGCTTCTTACGCCACCGTAACCAAGAACGTTGTGGCACAGTTCATTCGGCATAACCTGATCTGTCGATACGGCGTCCCAGAAAGGATCATTACAGACAACGGTACCACTCTCAATAACAAGATGATCACTGAGCTCTGCGAGCAGTTTAAGATACAGCACCACAACTCTTCTCCTTACTGACCGAAGATGAATGGGGCTGTAGAAGCAGCAAATAAGAATATCAATAAAATTGTGCAGAAGATGACAGTGACCTATAAAGATTGGCACGAGATGTTACCGTTTGCTCTACATGGGTACCGTACCTCAGCAAGGACGTCAACCGGGGTAACTCCCTTCTCTTTGGTCTACGGCATGGAGGCAGTCTTACCGATCAAAGTGCAGATACCCTCTCTCCGGATAATGAAGGATGCAGATATGAGCGAGGATGATTGGATCCAGACACGACTTGATCAGTTAAATCTAATTGACGAAAAGAGACTCACTGCTATTTGTCATGGTCAGACGTACTAAAAACGAATGATCAGGGCATTTAACAAGAAGGTCAGACCACAAGAGTATCAAGTTGGGGATCTGGTAATCAAGCGCATCATCCTTCCTTAGAGTGATCCCAGGGGCAAATGGACCCCTACGTACGAAGGGCCATTTGTGGTTAAACATGTGTTCTCAAGAGGAACCATGATTCTGACCACCATGGATGGTGACGACCTTCCTCACCCCGCCAATGCAGACATAGTAAAAAGATACTACGCATGATAAAAGACCCGCTAGGTTGACATACCTAGGCAAAAATTAGGGCTTCCCGGTGAACCAAAAGGGTTCGGGCAAAATGAGGGATGAAATGAAAAAATCTGTACACCCGGCAAGTCGAAAACCTGAAAAGGCGACTTGGGCAAAAATGGGTATCCCGGTGGACTGAAAACCTGAAAGGGTGGTCCAGGAAAAAGTTAGGGATAAAGCGTAATACTATGTCTCATTGGATCACGTTGCATCCAGAATCTGGTACCAACTGTCGAGTTCAAAAGGCATCAATCAATCAACTTCATCTTCAACTAGGTCATCAAGTGATGAGACGCTCGAAGATATAAAGGCGATAGCAGAATTGGAACCCAGTGGGATTATTCTTTTCACATAGCTGTTTTGTTTTCCCTTTGTACAAATTGTATAAACTCTTTTATCCGGCGGTGTTCTCCTACTAGGACGTCAGCCTCTTGTACATAAAACGCCTATTTACAGGCAAATTCAAAAATCAATATAAATACACTTTTCAGACAAATCGCCTTTTGTTTTTTCCTTTTTCTGTTTTGTTTTGCGAAGAACGTCCAAGGTTCAATTTGTGATATATGCATTTGACACTAATTGCTAACTCATAAATATTTGCATACGAAACAAAGGATTAATTACATGTAACATTAGAAACAGGGGCAATAAGGTTTGTCTAAGCGATCTAATTGCTCTGTCCACCAAGGTACCAAAGTAGGTTCAGCTGAAGAACATAACCAGTATATCTTAACTCCCCAGAGAATGAGCCAGCAAGTCAACGCACTCTCCCCAAGCAAAGTTATACTATCAGCCTTAAGGAAGTTGGGTATCCCCAGCAGACCTCAACATTCCTCAGCGCAATATACGAACATTCCTAACAAGCATCCCCGGCAGTCTTGATCTAAGACTGTTCCCCGGTGGTACATCAGACATTCAGCGGAGCCACTTCCCCAATATATCTCAAAGATTTCCCCAGGAGAGTCCAGTCTGAAGATTTCCCCAGGAAAGCTGAATCATCTCCCCAGCAGGAAGCTTATCCCCAGTAGATTCTGGAAGCTTATCCCCTGCAGAGCACGAGCGTGTCTCCCGGCTTTATTCAAAGGTTATTTCCCCACCAGGATATAACTGGGTTATCCTCAGCCAAAAGCCACGGAAAGACCGTCCTCGGCAAAGTCTTCTTATCCCCAGCGGAGTCTATTAATTCCTTCAACATAACATAACAATGGTATCCCCAACGAAGTTACCATCAACATCTCAACAGAGTACCTATCTTCCCACAGAGTATTGTTCCCCAGCAAGATCGCTAGAATAATTTTCCCCCGCAGAGTAATCGCCAAGTTTATTCCCCAACGGAGTTATCTTCTCCTACCGGTATTCTTGCAATCATCACTCCCCAGTGGAAACAAAAGCTCTATATCAGCCCAGGATCTAACTTCCCGGCATCCGTCAAGGATTTATGTTCCTAGACGAAAAAATACATTCACGAACATCGCATTTTCATACACTATAGCATGCATATACGCATCACGAACACTTATCACATCTCGCATGTCATACACCATGACATCGCATACAACTAACATTTTGTCTTTTCAGGACAAAGGTTAATACAAAGATAATTACTATCAACGGTCGCAACTAAAGATCCGATTCCTGTATCTAGCCAGGGAGTATCTGTTGACGATCGATTCCAGACCCGATTCCTGTATCTTGCCAGGGTGCGTCTGAAGAGTTTGAGGATCCGATGCCTGTATCTTGCTAGGGTGTATCCGTTGAAGACTAACAGTACCAGATCCGATTCCTGTATCTTGCCAGGGTGTGTCTGAAGAGTTCGAGGATCCGATGCCTGTATCTTGCCAGGGTGTATCCGTTGACGACTAACAATACCAGATCCGATTCCTGTATCTTGCCAGGGTGTGTCTGAAGAGTTCGAGGATCCGATTCCTGTATCTTGCCAGGGTGTATCCGTTGAAGACTAACATTACCAGATCTGATTCATGTATCTTGCTAGGGTGCGTCTGAAGAGTTCGAGGATTCGATGCCTGTATCTTGCCAGGGTGTATCCGTTGACGACTAACAGTACCAGATCCGATTCCTGTATCTTTCCAGGGTGTGTCTGAAGAGTTCGAGGATCTGATGCCTGTATCTTGCCAGGGTGTATCCGTTGACGACTAACAATACTAGATCCGATTCCTGTATCTTGCCAGGGTGTGTCTGAAGAGTTCGAGGATCCGATGCCTGTATCTTTCCAGGGTGTATCCGTTGAAGACTAACATTACCAGATCCGATTCCTGTATCTTTCCAGGGTGCGTCTGAAGAGTTCGAAGATCCGATGCCTGTATCTTGCCAGGGTGTATCCGTTGACGACTAACATTACCAGATCTGATTCCTGTATCTTGCCAGGGTGTGTCTGAAGAGTTTGAGGATCCGATGCCTGTACCCCAAAATTTGCCCTCCCATTTTCTTCAAGATTTGCTAAAAGCATGCTTCAAAATCCCCCAAAGGTTGCACAGTCCAATGGCCTCCTAACAGTCAAAAATTAGGGTTTTGGTTCTGGCAAAGAAATTGAAGTTTCCAAGGGTCCAATCAAGTCCCACATGCCTACAAACATTGTCAAGCATCCTCATGCCAAGTTTCAAGACTCACAGCACCAGATTGCACAGTCAAAAACCCTAATGGCTTCACAGTCAACTGCAGGGGCAAAATGGTCATTTGACAGTCAAAAGTCAAAATTTTTGGTCAACATCTTATTTTGAAGCCACAAACATCATTTGATCAATTCTTGATCATGACTCTCAAAGCATGGCTCAAAAAGTCTCAAGATGCAAAAGTTTCTATTTTTGGACAGCTGGAAAAGTCAACTGCAAATTGACCAAGGCATAACATCCACATGTTTTATCAGAAAAATTCCATCCAAAGCTCATTTTTAAGAGAATGACATTTCCTACAACTCATCTTCACACTTCAAGTCCAAGAAATGCTCTCACAAAAAGTTATCAATCTCAACATTATAGGTCATTTTTAAAAGTCAACAAAAAGGGACTTTAAGTAAAAGACCATAACTTGCGATTGTTAAATCAAAATGACATGGGACCAAAGGCATTGGTTAGAGGACTTCAAGACCTTTCCAAAATGTCCAAGAACATGATCAAAGCTTAAAAATTGAGCAAGATATGCCTTGTGTAAGTTGGGAAAATTTTGGGAATTTTGAAAAGTCAACTTTGCTTCAAAAGCCTCAAAATTGCTAATGGGCCTCAATTTCTTCCATGAATCATCACCCAAAGGCTATGCACGACCCATTGACATCCAAGGGAGTTATTTTATCATTTTTGATTAATTATTTGAATTATTATTATTATTAATTCACTTAATTAAAATTAAATATGACAAAAATAGCAAATCACACCTTTCAAATCTTTTGGTGCAGCATATTTTCCCATTAAGAGCTCAATATTTCGTGCATCCCTCAAAAGGAAAGAATCTTCCATGATTGGCAATGATTGGCATAAGAAAGGATTGAAAAAGATTGAAAAAAGATCATGAAAATCAAATATTCAAAATCATCAATGCAAAGGCTTTGGGCTTGATTTTTCTGACCTAATCCATTCACACACATAAGCATAACTGAAACCTAATGCAAAGGATACAAGCTGCGCAGAAACTCATAGAACAACATTGCATTTTTTCACAAAAAATCTCAAAACTGTTTTCATAGCTAGAGCTTGTTTCAAAGATCAAAAACCATTCCAATACATTCCTGACACATCCAGGAAGCTTTTTCAATCAAAACCACGCCTCCATACTCAAGGAATTGGTAGATTGAAGTCTCACTTTTCATAAAATTATTCTTAATCGTGTTTTGATTTCTAGACATTTTCCATGCATTTTAATGATTGATTTATACTAACATGATCTCTCTGAAGCTATTGGTACCATCCAATTGAATTATTAAGCCCTGTACACGAATCCACCATGAAAGCTGCTTAGGGTTTCAGAGCTCCAATTTTGGGATTTCTTTCATATGGAACAATTGGCCTTTCAAACCTATACTATTGGAATCAGGACCTCCCAACGAACGGAATCCACCCATCGCGCCCTTTTTCTTTTTGACTATACGCTAATCGCTATTTTTCAGGTTTAGGGTTAGTGGGGGTTTAAAACCCCCGCTATCTATTCTTATTTTTCAGGCAAAACGAAGAAACCATGAAGAAGATGCTGAGTTGTTGGCACATGACTGGGCGGTTTGAATTTAGCGCGTTTTTATTTTTGTTCAGCATAATATTACTTTTTCCATTATATTGATCATTGTCCATTAAGTTAACAAATAAACGCGTTTGGCTTGGTGGAAGATGACTTGTCATGCAGGTACTGGGACCTGGGTTCGATTCCCAGGTCCCCTTATATATTTCATATTTTCTCATTAGCATGTTCCAGCGTAGCTCACACTCAAAAGAGTACCATATGCCTTCGCCAGCTTGCCTGCCAAGTGTCCAAGAGATCAATCCAATGGCCAGAACCTGCAGATCATCATGCACGCTCAGTCAACCACAAGTACGTGATCCAGGAAAGTCAAAAAAGGCCTGATTGAAGTGGGCCAAATTGCTCAATAAAACCTCCAAATTGGGTTCAGACACCCCAGGGTTTGCTCATTCTTCTAATTCTTTTCTTTCTTTCTTTATTTTTTTTTATTCTTTTAATTGTTATTTTGATTAATTGCTTTTATTTAATTCACAAAATAATTTTTATAACACCAAAAAATCAGAAATAAAAAAAATAAAATATGTTTATTTAATTTTTAATTCATTAATAGTTTTGTAAATAAATTTTAATAATCAAATTAGTTAATTTTAGGTTTTCAACTTTAATGTTTTTTTTCTTAAATAAACTAAAAATGTAGAAATTAGGGTTTTAGTATTTTTATTCTTTTTCTTAATAAATAACCTTTTTATCATTATTAATTATTAATTATTTTGTAAATAAACTTGTAATTAATTAATTAGTGTAAATTAGGTCAAAACTTAAACATTTTTTTAATAATTAAAAACAAACTTAGAACTAGGGTTTTATTTAATTTCTAATGTCAATTAATTTCCTTTATTTCATAAATACAAAAAACATCACAAAATAACTTCTTTTCTTATTAAATAATTAATTAGCATTTTCAATTTCAATTTCATTTCTTTAAAGGGTCCAACGCCCTCGCATATCCGATTTTAATTTCTTCTCGCGCGTTCGTCCTTATTTTTTTTGTTTCGAATATTATGTAATTGCCAAAGCTTTGTAATAGTAATTAGGACATTTACTTTCCGCACTTTTATTTAAAATCGGGTCTTTGTTAATTTGGTGATCTATAGACCCGCGCCTTGTAATAGCGTAGGACTTCTATTTTCCACATTTTAATTTCCGCACCTTTTAACTGCTAATCACATGAAAGAATGAATGGCCTAAATAAAATCAAAGCGTAGCTCACCCAATGCATGACAAGATAAAATATAACTGAAAATGACACGCAATTCACACACCACTCCTAGGGTACGCCTCACTGTTGCCTTGCCCCTCGAAACATGTTCGTCGAGTATAGGACGTCTTAGTGAGTCCTTATGTCCATTGATCTAGTTGCCTCGAACAAGTTGCCTCGGAACGGTTGCCTCGGAATAGTTGCCTCGAAACGGTTGCCTCGGAATAAAAAGATCAATGGCATAAGGGTAGCTTCTGAGGTGTCTTACTGTTGCTCGGCGACCACACTGTCCCTAATCCTCGAATTGACCCGAACACCTCCAACGGTGGTGCTACCTACCTCTCAATGGTGGGATGGCACTACCTTAAGGACATTTGCACAGCCTAATTCCTTAGGGTAGGTAGACGACTCATAGATACTTGCTCTAATTCAAAACAAATCAAAAAAACTTTTTTTCACACCGACACTTTTCAAAAAGCTTTCAAAAAACAATTTTTCAAACACTCTTGAGGACTGATACAAGAGTCGATCTGAAACTTTAAACGAAACTTTTTCAAACTCACTCACACTTTGAAAAGCAAACAAACATTTTGAAAACACAAATGAGCAAGTATCTAAGAGCCCGTGGATAACCACGGATAGAAAGGGTGCTAACACCTTCCCTTTCTATAACTCTACCTCCCGAACCGAGAAACAATCTCATAAGGAATTTTGCTGTGCTTTTGTCCTATCCATGTTGGAGAAAATAAAAGACGGTGGTGACTCTTGCTTCCGCGACATTTCGCGAACCAGCGTTAAACAGTCAGTTCCAGATCCACCGATCACATCGTCCACACTATGACGGAGGAAAACATCAAGATCTAGGAACTGACTAGTGCTCAACATAATATACCGTTGAGGTTATAGCACTCGTCCACACTGTGACATAGGGAAACATCTTCATCAAGATCTAGGAACTGTCTGGTCTTCAACGTAGTATACCGTTGAAATTTGAGAACTCGACCACACTTTGACGGAGGAAAACATTAAGATCTAGGAACTGACTAGTGCTTAACGTAGTATACCGTTGAGGTTATAACACTCATCCATACTATGACGTAGGGAAACATCTTCATCAAGATCTAGGAACTGTCTGGTCTTCAACGTAGTATACCGTTGAAATTAGAGAACTCGTCCACACTATGACGGAGGAAAACATCAAGGTCTAGGAACTGACTAGTGCTCAACGTAGTATACCGTTGAGGTTATAGCACTCGTCCACGCTATTACATAGGGAAACTATCGAGATTGAGAACCTTATCTGAAATTCAACCAAGGATAATTCAATTGAGATTTAAGAACCGGTCAGGTCTTCGACGTAACTGAGAACTTTAACTATATCTTTCCTGAAAGGTAAAGGTCAGTCATATGCAATGCATGATATGGATCAGGCAATGAGATTCTCAAAATAAATGAGATTGTATTCGTATGATGCATATATGCATGTATCATGATGTATGGGAATATGATGTTTTAGCTGGGGAAAATAAATCCCGGAGCTGCTGGAGAATAGAGTTGAGTTCTTCGTTTCCGCTGGGGATGATGAAATAAGATGATTGTGAGAATAAACCTGCAGAAGAAAAGAACTCCGTTGGGGAATAAACTGATGAAGAGATTACTCTGTGGGGGAGAGATGTTCTGCTGAGGATTTTAATGATAAACTCCATTGGGGATTTCGCTGATAAACTCTGTGTTGTACCCCAAAATTTGCCCTCCCATATTTCTCAAAATATTCCAAGAAAAATTCACAAGTCCAACCCGGCGCGTCATATTCAGGTATTCTTTCTCCAAGATATCTCTGATAACATATTCTCAAATTCAGGTTCGGCTCAAGAGATAATTCTTTAAAGAAGGTATCCGAATGTGCGAGTTTTCTTGAAGAAATATGGTGAAAAAATGTGCTGAAAGTGCAGTTTTTACGCGCTAAAAAATTCATAACTTGAAGATCGTGACTCATTTTGAACCCGTTCCGGTGGCCAAAATTCCGTCTTGACATTATCTACGTTTTCATCTCTCACGGAAGGAAGCCAATTTCGATCAGAAGGTCTTCAAAAATGTGGATTTATCAAGTATTTTCGTGCAGAAAATTTGTGACAGAAGTTTATTTGCGTCATGTTCAAAAAATCATAACTTGGTCGATTTTCATCGTATCGAGCTGGTTCCGGTGCCAAAATTTCACAAATTGAGTTGACTACATTTTCACAGAAGGAATTGAGTTCAAACGGTATTCAAAAGGCCTTCGTTTTTTGCTCAGAGTGCGTGACACGCTGAAAATCCTGAATGCTGAATATTATTTCATCTGAGCCGAAACTTCGAAAATTCATAACTCGGTCAATTTTTATCGGATTGGACTCATATTTTTACACAAGGTCACTGACTCATAGATCTACAACTTTGGTTCAAAAGTCGAGACCAAATTATGCACCGATCAATACCAGTTTTTTATTGAAGAACGTGTCAGAGCCGACACTAGAGCCCAAAATAAGTTTGTCTGAGCTGAAACTTCAAAAATTCATAACTAATTCACCGTTTATCCGATTGAGTCGATTTTCGGACAGGAGTTAGTTCTCGATGTCGTCTACATTTTGTTTTCACATTTCAACTTCAAAAAATGCACTTAAGTCCCTGCGATTTAGCCTGGAAAGTGACGAATTCAAGTGAATATTGGAGGCCCAATTGCACATTCAAAGCCCATTTTCTTTACCCTAATTTCCACTATATAATCACCTTCTTGTCACACAAACCAGGGGGGAGAAAAAAAGAAAAAAAAGGGAAGAGAAAAAGAGAGAAAAAACCTTGCCACAACACTGTTGGAATATCAAACTCTTTCAAGAACCCTAAAACCTTGAAATCCTTATTACAAATCCCTCTCTCACTACAAACAAAGTCATCTCAGTTACAAACCAACATCTTATTACTTCTTCAGTAAGGGTAAGGCTGGCTTGATCTCCATGATCCAAAGGGCATAAAAGCATTCATGTCACTACTTTTCCAGTAAGGGTAAGGTTGATTTGATCTCCATGATCAAAAGGGTATAATCATTCATACATGCCATATTGTGTCTAAACATTAAATTTTTTCATATATTGGCTTTATTTGCATTTTATGATTTTATTTGATGTGTTTGTGAGATTCAACACTGCAGATTTAGACAGGATCCTAGGCAGGTTCATTAAGGAACGTTGAGGCCAAAAGCCAAATGGCCAAAAGCCAAAAGCCAAATGGCCAGACTAGAAAAACTTATGCATGACACCAATACATGGCGAGACAGACATTAAGCCAGAGATTAAGGGAACGTTGAAGCCAGAACACAAATGGCCAAAAGCCAAAAGCCAAAAGCCAATTGGCCAAAGTAGAACAACTTATGCATGAAACTCAATCCAATGGCCAAAGAATGCAGACCACGGTACTCAGGAGTCAATACTTCAAAAAACCTCCCCTTGGGCCAGACACCCCCTATGGTTTGCTCAATTTTTAATTTTTATTTGTTTTTCCTTTTTATTCTTTTAATTGTTTTTAATTGTTTTCTTTTAATTTCATAAAATAATTTTCATAATAAATATAAAATACAGAAAATCAAAAAAATGTTTATTTTATTAATATTAATTTTACTATTATTATTTTTGTAAATAAACTTTAAACAATTAATTAGATTAATTTAGGTTTCAAAATTTTAATATTTTTCTTAATAAATTAAATATGTAGAAATTAGGTTTTTTTAACTTTTTCATCATTTTTTTAATAAATAATTTTCTCATTATTATTATTATTAACTACTAATTTATTTTGTAAATAAACATGTACATAAATTCTTTAGTAAATTAAGTTAAACTTTAACATTTTTCTCAAATAATTAAAAATAACTTAGAATTAGGGTTTCTTTTAATTTTAATTTTAATTTTTTATTTCATAAATACAAAAAAAACCTAAAAAACACTTCTTTTATTTCAATAAATAATTAATTAATTTTTAATTTCATTTAATTTCTTTAAAGGGTCCAACGCCCTCGAACGTTCTATTTTTATTTCTTTCGCACATTTATTTTCTTTCAAATATTATGTAATTGCTCAAGCCATGTAACTCGGACATTTTATATTCCCCGCATTTTATTTCTTTATTTTATGTCAAATCGGGTCCTGGTTTAATTTGGCGATGTGGACCCGCGCCTTTGTAATAGTTTAGGAATTTTATCTTTCCGCACTTTTTTAACTGTTAAATAAATGCATGCAAGAATGAATGACAAAAATAAAAACAAAACGTTAGATCACCAATAACCTGACAAGACAAAAATAAATGAACATGACACACAAATCACACACCACCCCTAGGGTACGCCTCACTGTTGCCTTGCCTCGAAAGGTGATCGTCGAGTAGAGGATGTCTTAGTAAGTCCTCATGATCCGGGAACCTGGCATGAGGGTAGCTTCTAAGGTGTCTTCCCATTGCTCTGGTGATCACCATGTCCCGAACCTCGAATTGACCCGAACACCTCCAACGGTGGTGCTACCTACCTCTCAATGGTGGGATGGCACTACTTTAAAGGACATTTACACAGACGAATTCCTTAGGGTAGGTAGACGACTCTAGATACTTGCTCTAAACTTCAAAACAAATCAAAAAAATACTTTTCACACCAACACATTTTCAAAAAGCTTTCGAAAGCAATCTTTCAAACACTCTTGAGGACCGATACAAGAGTCGAACTGAAATTTTCAAAGAAACTTTTTAAAAACCCGCAGTTGAAAAGCAAACAAACCTTTTGAAAACACAAATGAGCAAGTATCTAAGAGCCCATGGATAACCATGGATAGAAAGGGTGCTAACACCTTCCCTTTCTATAATCTACCTCCCGAACCGAGAGCAAACTCTATAAGGAATTTTTCTGTGCTTTTGTCCTTTCCATTTGGAGAAAATAAAAGACGGTGGCGACTCTTGCTTCCGCGACATTTCGCGAACCAGCGTTAAACAGTCAGTTCCAGATCCACCGATCACAGAACTGGCGACTCTGCTGGGGACCCTTAAACTTAAAGTGAGGTGTACCTTAGGGCTAGGTCATAACTATGTTCTCAATTGTATTGCTTTGTGTGCTTTAAATTGTGGGTTGCTTGGGAGTTCTATAGATCCTAACCCGGATCTGGGGGATACCTTCTTAGAAAGTAGCAACAAGGCTGTGAGGGAACTGTGCGGGGTATACCGACATGGTTGAAACAGTCTGCTACGTTGATGTGGCACTTTGGTGTGTACCGGTAACCCTTGAGTTCAGTCAAGGAGAGTACGGGGCCTCCGCGTGGTGTCATGAAGCATCAACAGACCTTAGGAACCTTAATTGAACTATCTTGGCCTCTTTAGGGTAGTGAGATAACTGACTTTGGTGCAGTCCGAGGTTGGTTGATACTCGATACTACACTCAATTGAGGGTTGCTTTCCTGGAATATTTCGGTCGCCAGTTCAGTGGCTAAATCGAAACGATGAACAATGAAAGCAATCCCGTGATATTGGGAACCTTAGAACCCGGTTACTTTGATTAGGACAGGTTGAGCCCACCAACTTCAAGAGGGTAGTACCCCAAACCCCATACTGGCCTAAACCCTAAGGGTTTCTCTTGTGTGACTTGTGTGCCTTCGTATTTGACTACTTGCATGCTTATTATCTGACCCTTGAATTCCTTGCAGGTTTTGTTTATAGTCCTTAATTAGGACTCATAACAAAGTTTATTGAATTTCTTGCAGGTCTTGTTTATAGTCCTTAATTGGGACTCATAACAGGGTACTAAATTTCTTGCAGGGTTGTTTATAGTCCTTAATTGGGACTCATAACAGGGTTACTTACATCACCCCATGCATAGCATGACATCATACCATTGCATACATCCTAACCCATTTCAAGGATCTCAAGGGCTTGTGATGCAGGTCATGATGAACCAACTATCTAGCCAGGGGCAAAGAGGATTTATTTTCCTCTAGCCAAGGTTGTCAGGGGCTATGACCCACTGGATATGGTGAGCCTTTGACCCTTGAAGAAGGACTCTTATCGGTTCTCAACTCTAACAGTTTCTCTGTTTACCCCGCGAGGTCCTTGAAAACATTACATGCATGTCATACATCTCATTGCATTGCAGGTATCCCTTTGACAGGTTGCTTACCCTTCTCCGCTGTTTATTTCAGCCGATCGTCATGAATCCTGAATCATCAACCGAGCAGACTATCAAGGACCTCCAGGCTCAGAACGCCCAGTTCCAAGAGCTGATCATGAATTTGACCCAGGGGCAAAAAGATATGAAGGCTCTGCTCTTGAAGAAGGACAAGAAGAAGAAGAGGACTGTCTTGTTCAGCCCTAGGCGCAGATCTGGGAATACACCGCAGACTGAAACTGAGAGGACTACCCCATCTGTGAGGGAAAGCAGTCACCATGAGAGAGAGGTGCCTAGTCCAGTGGTCTCCGACAACGAGACAGATTTCAACGACGAACAGTACCCTCCTGCTGAGGACAAGTACAAACAGTTGGAGGATAGGCTGAATGCTATGGAGATCCAACGGGTACCTGGGCTGGATCTTGGAGATTTGGGTTTGTCAACTGGTGTGATTATCCCTCGGAAGTTCAAGGCACCATCCTTTACCAAGTATGACGGGGCGTCTTGTCCCAAGTTACATCTCAGGTCCTATGTTCGGAAGATTCAACCATATACGGTGGACAAGAATTTGTGGATCCACTTCTTTCAGGAGAGTCTTTCAGGGACTCATCTCGAATGGTTCTATCAGCTAGATGGGACCAAGGTTCGTAACTGGGAGGAGTTGGCAACTGCTTTCTACAAGCAGTATCAATACAATGCCGACCTTGCTCCTACGCGTACTCAACTCCAGGGTATGTCGTTAGGATCAAGTGAAGGTTTTAAAGAATATGCGTAGAAATGGAGGGATCTTGCTGGAAGGGTACAACCACCTCTGACTGATCGGGAACTTGTCGATATGTTCTTGGGGACCCTGTCTGGTCCGTTCTACAACCACCTAATTGGGAATTCGTCTGCTGGATTCACAGATCTTATCTTGACTGGAGAGCGAATAGAAGCTGGTATCCGGTCTGGGAAAATTCAAGAGGCTGCACCTTCTAATAAAAAGCCCCACAGTGGAAAGAAAGAGTCCAATGCTATACATGGTAAAAAGGGTCGTCATGATGTAGGGGCAATCCAGATTTCCGATCCCACGCCCGTTCAACCAAGAAAGAGCAATAGGCGTAGGATAAAGCATCGAGATAGGAAGTATACTGACATCAACATGTCTTTGTCTCAGGCATTACAGCAATTGCTGAGGGCGAAAATGATCACACTTAAGGATCCTCCTCAAAATCCTGACACTTCCTCTCCCAAGTACAACCCGGGTGTGAGATGTGCCTACCATTCTGACAGTCCTGGACATGACACCGACGACTGTTGGACCTTGAAGAACAAGATCCAGGATTTGATTGACGCCAAGGAGGTCGAGTTTGAACACTGATCCTACACCAAATCATCGAGAATGTCTTTTGTTCATTCAAATGTTCAAGTTGTATTTTTCTTTGATTGTTCAAACATTTATTCATGTTAAACATTGTTATCACATTAATGCATCGCTTATGTCTATTTTGAATCAATATATTCGTATTCACTAAACGCAAATTATTTTCATATTTTTTCTGATGTCAACTCTCTTTAATTCTAAGCCTCTTGAGGGAGGATGACGAAAACGATACCATAATCTACAGTATGCTTTTGAACAGACCCCGCTGATGAGGTACAAGCATTGTTTCAATCCCTAAACACTGGAGTTATAAGGATGATAATCCCTCGTTAACCCATCTGAGCCAAAGAAGTAGGAGTTTTTATTTTCGAAAATCAAAACCCTTAATCATAACCTGGGGCAGGGTAGTCTCTCAGTTGATCCAAGTGCATAACGAATGGCACCAAAGAGGTCCTTAAATAAACAAAAGACAGTGATGGTTCAGAACAATCATAAAGACAGGCAGTTGTTATCAAAAAAAAAATCATAAATGAAAAGCCCAAAAAGTCAAAACCTATGAAGGAGACTTACAAAACTAGGGCATCCCGCTGACTGTAATTCCAAAAAAGGAAACAGTTCAGGCAAAAAAAGAAAGGGATAACAAAAATCAAGAAAGAGGTCTCACAAACCCTCAACCAAAGCAAAAAAAAATGACTGCCTATTCAAAATAAATCATCAATATCTGAACCATCATTGGAACATCAGGACAAAGACTCAAACAAGGTCTAACG
This sequence comes from Vicia faba, assembly GCA_948472305.1. Lineage (NCBI taxonomy): Eukaryota > Viridiplantae > Streptophyta > Magnoliopsida > Fabales > Fabaceae > Vicia > Vicia faba. The sequence continues at coordinate 57,258 of CATIWC010002417.1, forward strand.
CACGGTCAGCTGAGTTTAGGTTTGGAGAACATCACGAAGAGCGGGTGGGTACAAATAATTTGAGCCTTTATCCTTTGTTTCTTGAACCATGAACCAGGCCACGTTATAACCCTTAAAAGTCCTAGCTGAAGCATGGGTTAGTTCGAAAGCATACTGTTCCAAAAGGTATCCTGACTCCTTAAGGCCTACGGTAAATACAGAGTTGACATCGTGTTTTACAAACATTCATTTGTTTTATGAAAAAGAATGCATTTTCAAAATCTTCAAGACAGACATAAGCTTTGCATTTTTAACATAACCTTGTTTGCATATGAATATTTGTTTGAGCAGCAGGGAAATTCGCGCGATGAATACCTAGTGAACAAGAGCACTTCCAATCAAGGGGCATGGCATGAGCATGGTCCATCATCTGGGGCAATCCAGTCAAGATTCGGAGAATCTCTCGAAGGCCAAACAGCCTGGGGCAAATCTCCGCCTGAGTCACTCGGGGCATCCCAACAACGAGTCTTGCCTAATCAAACATCTTCTGATAGTATGCCAAAACATTTCTAACAGGGGCAGCTCCCTACATCCTGAGAGCATGGACATAGTCGAAAAAAAAGTACTACGCATAATCAAAGACCCGCTAGGTTGACACACCTAGGCAAAAATTAGGGCTTCCCGTCGAACCAAAAGGGTTCGGGCAAAAATAAGGGACGAAATGAAAAAATTGTACACCCGGCAAGTCGAAAACCTGAAAAGGCGGCTTGGGCAAAAATGGGTATCCCGGTGGACTGAAAACCCGAAAGGGCGGTCCAGGCAAAAGTTAGGGATCAAAAGCGTACGACTATGTCATGTCTTCTTGTCACCTGCCTACTAGAAGAAGGTTTGTCCATCAACAATTATCAACACCCCACAAGTGCCTCCCCCATAGAAACAGGGGCAATAAAGAGTGGTCTAAGCAATCTGATTGTTCTATCCTCCAAGGTATCAGGGTAGGCTCCGTTGAAGAACATAACCAATACAGTTCGATGTTTCCCCAGGAGAGTCCAATCCAGCTTCCCCAGGAAAGTTGGAATTCATCTCCCCCAAGCAATAAGCTTATCCCCAGTAGATTCTGGAAGCTTACCCTCGCAGAGCACGAACGCGTCGCCCGGCTTTATTCAAAGAGTTATTTCCTTAACCGGATATAACTGGGTTATCCTCAGCCAAAAGCCACGGAAAAAGCGTCATCGACGTAGTTCTTTCCTATCCCCAGCGAAGTCTATTCGCACTTCCAACACAACAAGGGTATCCCCGGAAAGTTATTATCAATAGCTTAACAAAGTAAACCTCTCCCCACAGAGTGTTGCTCCCCAGCAAGATCGTCAGAGTACTTTTCTCCCCGCAGAATCCTCCATTTGCCAAGTTTATTCCGCAACGGAGTCATCTTCTCCTACCGGTATTCTTGCAGTTATCATCCCCAGCGGAAGCAAAATCTATTCTTCAACATCAGCCCAGGATACGACTTCCCGGCACCCGTCAAGGATTTATTTTTCCTAGATGAAAAACACATTCATAAAACGTCACACACATCATTATAGCATGCATAGACGCATCATATCACCCAAATCTCATTTATTTTTGAGAACATCTTAAAATCATGCAATTCATGCATTATGACATTGCATACAACTAATTCGTTACTTTTTCAGGAAAGAACGATCAACAGATAAAAGTCTTCATTCTGCTGAGGTAGTAATCGTCCCAGATTCCTTCATCATTCTGCTGAGGTAGTAATCGTCCCAGATTCCTTCATCATTCTGCTGAGGTAGTAATCGTCCCAGATTCCTTCATCATCCTGCTGAGGTAGTAATTGTCCCAGATTCCTTCATCATCCTGCTGAGGTAGTAATCGTCCCAGATTCCTTCATCATTCTGCTGAGGTAGTAATCGTCCCAGATTCCTTCATCATTCTGCTGAGGTAGTAATCGTCCCAGATTCCTTCATCATTCTGCTGAGGTAGTAATCGTCCCAGATTCCTTCATCATTCTGCTGAGGTAGTAATCGTCCCAGATTCCTTCATCATTCTGCTGAGGTAGTAATCGTCCCAGATTCCTTCATCATCCTGCTGAGGTAGTAATCGTCCCAGATTCCTTCATCATCCTGCTGAGGTAGTAATCGTCCCAGATTCCTTCATCATTCTGCTGAGGTAGTAATCGTCCCAGATTCCTTCATCATTCTGCTGAGGTAGTAATCGTCCCAGATTCCTTCATCATTCTGCTGAGGTAGTAATCGTCCCAGATTCCTTCATCATTCTGCTGAGGTAGTAATCGTCCCAGATTCCTTCATCGTCCTGCTGAGGTAGTAATCGTCCCAGATTCCTTCATCGTCCTGCTGAGGTAGTAATCGTCCCAGATTCCTTCATCATATATTTGGAGTAGCAATCGTCTCAGATTCCTTCATCACATCCTTATCAAAAAACCTCCTCTGGTTCGGTCAGATCGACCCTAAGATCTCCCTGATTCTTATCCCAGTAGAAGACACCCAAGATTTTTCTCAACGAGCGTTGTTGAAGTTAAAGTCACCCAAGACTTTTCTCAACGAGCGTTGTTGAAGTTAAAGTCACCCAAGACTTTTCTCAACGAGCGTTGTTGAAGTTAAAGTCACCCAAGATTTTTTTCAACGAGCGTTGTTGAAGTTCAAGTCGCCCAAGGTTCTCTTACCATTCCTGCTAAGGCAGTAACCATCCCTGGTTCATTCATCACCGTTTGAAGCTCTAGACTCGGCTCCTGTAACCAGTCAGGACACATCTATACCAAGCATCTGAAAACCAGCTCCTGCAACGTGTCAGGTACTCATTTGTTCTTTTGCAGGTATGCAGGTTCTCGCTAAGGAATCTCCTACGCAATCAACATCCAGATGGCATCTATAAGCCCATCATCCTATCCAGCAATCTCCAAATGGCATCTATAAGCCCATTCCCCCATCACACTGCTAACATGTGAGCACAAATTTCTGGGCACTCTAGTGTTCAATCATCTTCCACCTTCGGATTACGAAAGGCACGTCCGCCAATCTGCATCCTCAGGTCTAAGAAGATTGAACAGGAGCAACTGTTGTACCCCAAAATTTGCCCTCCCATATTTCTCAAAATATTCCAAGAAAAATTCACAAGTCCAACCCGGCGCGTCATATTCAGGTATTCTTTCTCCAAGATATCTCTGATAACATATTCTCAAATTCAGGTTCGGCTCAAGAGATAATTCTTTAAAGAAGGTATCCGAATGTGCGAGTTTTCTTGAAGAAATATGGTGAAAAAATGTGCTGAAAGTGCAGTTTTTACGCGCTAAAAAATTCATAACTTGAAGATCGTGACTCATTTTGAACCCGTTCCGGTGGCCAAAATTCCGTCTTGACATTATCTACGTTTTCATCTCTCACGGCAGGAAGCCAATTTCGATCAGAAGGTCTTCAAAAATGTGGATTTATCAAGTATTTTCGTGCAGAAAATTTGTGACAGAAGTTTATTTGCGTCATGTTCAAAAAATCATAACTTGGTCGATTTTCATCGTATCGAGCTGGTTCCGGTGCCAAAATTTCACAAATTGAGTTGACTACATTTTCACAGAAGGAATTGAGTTCAAACGGTATTCAAAAGGCCTTCGTTTTTTGCTCAGAGTGCGTGACACGCTGAAAATCCTGAATGCTGAATATTATTTCATCTGAGCCGAAACTTCGAAAATTCATAACTCGGTCAATTTTTATCGGATTGGACTCATATTTTTACACAAGGTCACTGACTCATAGATCTACAACTTTGCTTCAAAAGTCGAGACCAAATTATGCACCGATCAATACCAGTTTTTTATTGAAGAACGTGTCAGAGCCGACACTGGAGCCCAAAATAAGTTTGTCTGAGCTGAAACTTCAAAAATTCATAACTAATTCACCGTTTATCCGATTGAGTCGATTTTCGGACAGGAGTTAGTTCTCGATGTCGTCTACATTTTGTTTTCACATTTCAACTTCAAAAAATGCACTTAAGTCCCTGCGATTTAGCCTGGAAAGTGACGAATTCAAGTGAATATTGGAGGCCCAATTGCACATTCAAAGCCCATTTTCTTTACCCTAATTTCCACTATATAATCACCTTCTTGTCACACAAACCAGGGGGGAGAAAAAAAGAAAAAAAAGGGAAGAGAAAAAGAGAGAAAAAACCTTGCCACAACACTGTTGGAATATCAAACTCTTTCAAGAACCCTAAAACCTTGAAATCCTTATTACAAATCCCTCTCTCACTACAAACAAAGTCATCTCAGTTACAAACCAACATCTTATTACTTCTTCAGTAAGGGTAAGGCTGGCTTGATCTCCATGATCCAAAGGGCATAAAAGCATTCATGTCACTACTTTTCCAGTAAGGGTAAGGTTGATTTGATCTCCATGATCAAAAGGGTATAATCATTCATACATGCCATATTGTGTCTAAACATTAAATTTTTTCATATATTGGCTTTATTTGCATTTTATGATTTTATTTGATGTGTTTGTGAGATTCAACACTGCAGATTTAGACAGGATCCTAGGCAGGTTCATTAAGGAACGTTGAGGCCAAAAGCCAAATGGCCAAAAGCCAAAAGCCAAATGGCCAGACTAGAAAAACTTATGCATGACACCAATACATGGCGAGACAGACATTAAGCCAGAGATTAAGGGAACGTTGAAGCCAGAACACAAATGGCCAAAAGCCAAAAGCCAAAAGCCAATTGGCCAAAGTAGAACAACTTATGCATGAAACTCAATCCAATGGCCAAAGAATGCAGACCACGGTACTCAGGAGTCAATACTTCAAAAAACCTCCCCTTGGGCCAGACACCCCCTATGGTTTGCTCAATTTTTAATTTTTATTTGTTTTTCCTTTTTATTCTTTTAATTGTTTTTAATTGTTTTCTTTTAATTTCATAAAATAATTTTCATAATAAATATAAAATACAGAAAATCAAAAAAATGTTTATTTTATTAATATTAATTTTACTATTATTATTTTTGTAAATAAACTTTAAACAATTAATTAGATTAATTTAGGTTTCAAAATTTTAATATTTTTCTTAATAAATTAAATATGTAGAAATTAGGTTTTTTTAACTTTTTCATCATTTTTTTAATAAATAATTTTCTCATTATTATTATTATTAACTACTAATTTATTTTGTAAATAAACATGTACATAAATTCTTTAGTAAATTAAGTTAAACTTTAACATTTTTCTCAAATAATTAAAAATAACTTAGAATTAGGGTTTCTTTTAATTTTAATTTTAATTTTTTATTTCATAAATACAAAAAAAACCTAAAAAACACTTCTTTTATTTCAATAAATAATTAATTAATTTTTAATTTCATTTAATTTCTTTAAAGGGTCCAACGCCCTCGAACGTTCTATTTTTATTTCTTTCGCACATTTATTTTCTTTCAAATATTATGTAATTGCTCAAGCCATGTAACTCGGACATTTTATATTCCCCGCATTTTATTTCTTTATTTTATGTCAAATTGGGTCCTGGTTTAATTTGGCGATGTGGACCCGCGCCTTTGTAATAGTTTAGGAATTTTATCTTTCCGCACTTTTTTAACTGTTAAATAAATGCATGCAAGAATGAATGACAAAAATAAAAACAAAACGTTAGATCACCAATAACCTGACAAGACAAAAATAAATGAACATGACACACAAATCACACACCACCCCTAGGGTACGCCTCACTGTTGCCTTGCCTCGAAAGGTGATCGTCGAGTAGAGGATGTCTTAGTAAGTCCTCATGATCCGGGAACCTGGCATGAGGGTAGCTTCTAAGGTGTCTTCCCATTGCTCTGGTGATCACCATGTCCCGAACCTCGAATTGACCCGAACACCTCCAACGGTGGTGCTACCTACCTCTCAATGGTGGGATGGCACTACTTTAAAGGACATTTACACAGACGAATTCCTTAGGGTAGGTAGACGACTCTAGATACTTGCTCTAAACTTCAAAACAAATCAAAAAAATACTTTTCACACCAACACATTTTCAAAAAGCTTTCGAAAGCAATCTTTCAAACACTCTTGAGGACCGATACAAGAGTCGAACTGAAATTTTCAAAGAAACTTTTTAAAAACCCGCAGTTGAAAAGCAAACAAACCTTTTGAAAACACAAATGAGCAAGTATCTAAGAGCCCATGGATAACCATGGATAGAAAGGGTGCTAACACCTTCCCTTTCTATAATCTACCTCCCGAACCGAGAGCAAACTCTATAAGGAATTTTTCTGTGCTTTTGTCCTTTCCATTTGGAGAAAATAAAAGACGGTGGCGACTCTTGCTTCCGCGACATTTCGCGAACCAGCGTTAAACAGTCAGTTCCAGATCCACCGATCACACTCTGCTAGGGATTTCAATGATAAACTCCGCTAGGGATGGATTACCATTGCTGGTGATATTGAATCTGTTGAGGATTGAATTCCTGCTTGTGAAAGGAAAGAACTTTGTTGGGGATGATATTTCAGTTTCAACTTGCTGGGGATAACCCTGTTAGACTCTTGTGGGGATAACCCTCTGAGTTTGGCTGGGGAGATTTATTTGTGCTCTGCAGGGGATAAGCTTCCAGAGTCTACTGGAGATGATGATTCAACTCCGTTGGGGAAGCTTTTTAGACCGTGCTGGGAAAATTGACTCCACTGGGGTATCTTGCATCTTACAGGGGAACATTCTTATACTCTGTTGAGGAATATTAAGACTGTCGGGGATACTCTAATACTTGCTGGGGAATATTATGACCTTCTGGGGATACCAAGACTTTTTAAGGATGATGGTAGACTAAATCTGCTTGGGGAGAGTGTCGCTGATTTATACATAGCTGCAGGTCTCAGCTGGGAGAGCTACCATTACTGCCTTATTCTGCGGGGAGTGAAAGTATTTTAGCCATATTCTTCAGCTGAATATACCTTGGTACCTGGTGGACAGAGCAACTTGGACAGTTCAGATAATTCTTATTTGCCCCTGTTTCTACTATTACCAGTAATTCATCTTTCGTTTCGCATGTAAATATTTATGATCAACAATTAATGTCAAATGCATATATCAAAACTGAACTTTGGACGTTCTTTGCAAAACAAAACAGATAAAGGAAAACAGTTTGAAATTTGTCTGAAAATGAATTTGTATTGATTTTGAAGTTTGGCCGGTAAATAGGCGTTTTTGTACAAGAGGCTGACGTCCTAGTAAGAGAACGCCGCCGAACAAATAGAATTTATACAATTTGTAAAAAGAAAACAAAACAGCTATGTGAATAATCCCACTGGGTTCCAACTCTGCTATTGCCTTTATGTCTTCGAGCATCTCATCACTTTGCTACTGGTTGAAGGTAGATCAGATTGATTAGCGCCGTCTGAGCTTGATAGTCGATACCGGAGTTCGGATGCAAGGTGATCCAATGAGACATAGTGTTACGTTTTAATCCCTAATTTTTGCCTGGACCGCCCTTTCGGGTTTTCAGTCCACCGGGATACCCTTTTTTGCCCAAGCCTCTTTTTCAGGTTTTCGACTTGCCGGGTGTACACTACTTTTTTTTTTCATCCCTTATTTTTGCCAGAACCCTTTTGGTTCGCTGAGAAGCCCTTACTTTTGCCTAGGCCAGTCAACCTAGTGAGTCTTTGATTATGCGTAGTATCTTTTCACTATGTTTGCATTGACGGGGTGAGGAAGGTCGTCACCATCCATGGTGGTTAGAATCATAGCTCCTCCTGAGAAAATGTTCTTGACCATGAATGGCCCTTCGTAAGTAGGGGTCCATTTGCCCCTGGTATCACCTTGAGGTAGAATAATGTGCTTGATTACCAGGTCCCCAACTTGATACTCTTGTCGTCTAACTTTCTTGTTAAATGCCTTAATCATCCGTTTTTGGTACGTTTGACCATGACAAATAGAAGTGAGCCTCTTTTCGTCGATTAGGTTCAGTTGATCAAGCCAGGTCTGAATCCAGTCATCTTCACTTAAACCTGCATCCTTCATAATCTGAAGAGAGGGTATCTGAACTTCAATAGGAAAGACTGCCTCCATACCATATACCAAGGAGTAGGGTGTTGCCCCTGTTGACGTCCGTGCTGAGGTACGGTACCCATGAAGAGTGTTGTACCCCAAAATTTGCCCTCTCATGTTTTCCAAAGTCTCCCCCCTGCATGGTAGACCAGAAACCCCTGCCTAAGGAAAAATAAAATTTTTGAGTGGTGCTCTAAGTACCTTTCGATTGACATTCTGAAAGACCCTTCGATTGGTATTCTGAAGGAGCATTTCGATTGGAATTATGGACAAGCCTTTCGATTGGAATTCTGAAAGACCCTTCGATTGGTATTCTGAAGGAGCATTTCGATTGGAATTATGGACAAGCCTTTCGATTGGCATTCTGAAAGACCCTTCGATTGGTATTCTGAAGGAGCATTTCGATTGGCATTCTGAAAGAGCCTTTCGATTGGCATTATGGGCAAGCACTTCGATTTGGCATTTGGAACTCTTCGATCAGGCTTTGGTTAGTAAGCTTCGATTAGGTGTTTGGAACCCTTCGATCAAGCTTTGGTCTGCAAGTCTTCAATTGAGCGTTGGACCTCCTTCGATCAAGCTTTGGTCTGCAAGTCTTCGATTGAGCGCTGGACCCCTTCGACCAAGTCAATTTCACAATGCTTCGACTAGTACTTCAGAGGGTCCTTCGACTGGAACTTCATACTTTACCTCAATCAGAACATCAAAACGAAATGACCTTCGAATGGCATTTCAGTGCAGAGTTTCTCTTAATCTAAGATGCTCTGATGAAGGAAGCTCTGGACACTTCGAATCAGAACTCAGACTCATCACAAGGCCAAGGGCTGGGCGAAGTTGTCTAATAGGGATGTTCTAAATAGATTCGAATTGGACTTTGAAGCTGGGAAAGAAGGCAGATTCGAAGGAATGAAGTAGGCTGGCATGACTAAGCAAAAACACATATCCTAACCTGTCCAGGTTCATCCAAAGTTCACAATGGCATGTGTCCCTTGCAAATATGGAAATAATTAAATGCTGATTGTGGACTCAATTATTTGAATGAAAGGCCATATTCTTGCCTTATTTGCTCCCAACCCTATAAGAGCTGATTCGACCAGGGTGATCCTGTTCGAATCAAGCAATCGAAGCAGAGGGAGGCTCAATCGAAGAGAGCAGGTTCGAAGGGAAGTGGATCTGAAGGGAGTCAGCTATTGATTTCCATCAAGTTGGAGGCCCAAAACAACTCAGAGCAAGCTGGCATAAACGCATGATTGGATCAAATATGGCAAGTCTTTATGAAAAAATCAAATCAAATCTCTTCATCATAATGGACCAAGATTTGATACATAAATGTTGACCTAAAATCCTTTGTCCATATAAACCTCAAGCCTCACAAATCACATACACATGAAGAACAGATACAAAAACTCTGCACACAAAAAAAAAGACGCATAAAAATCTGCAGAAACGGCCACACCACTTTGCAAAAAACCTTGAAAAAGTGTGGGATCAAGAACCACATTGGAGGCAGATTCAGACCAAAAGAAAGACGCAGCTCTCTTGCCAGCAACCTCCTGAAGCGAGGCCAATCAAAAAACCAAGCCTTTCATTACCTCTAACACGCTGTAAGTCTCCATGAAATTTGCTCTGAACATGAAATCGAAAACATCCATTCTTGCATCTTTTCTTTAAAATATTGACATATTTGTGATTGTTATTTGATTTAGAATGTTTTGGCATTATCCAATTTAATTTTCATGGCCTCTAACCCCATATATAGAACCTAGGGTTCCTGTTCTTGTTTTTAGGTGTTTATGTCACAGGGAAAATCTATGCAAACCATGGTTGCAGGGATGACCAGGATGAAGAGACGACTACGTTGGTACTCTTGTATTTTATTTTCATGGCCTAGGAGAGACGTTTGAACGACCCTATGAATCTTACTGCGGATAAAAATCCACAGGTAAACGAACCAGGCTTTTGTGAGGAAGACGATAACGTGGCATGGCCAGATTGGCCTGTTTGAAATATTAGCGTTTTTTATTATTTTCCAGCGTATTCATTGATTTTCCCATATATTATTTGTTTATTAATTCAGTAACAATAATGGAGTGTAGTTGGATTGGTGAAGTGTGCGTTGCAGAACCCCCCTGGGACCTGGATTCGAATCCCAGGTCCCCCAAAACTTTGTTACATTTTTTCTTCAGGTACTCAGATGCAGCGCTCCAGGCAGGGAGCGTCATATACCTCCAGATCTCATGCGCCAGGTGGTTCCAGATTCAGATCCAGTGGTCCAGGATGAGGTTCACCATGTACCTTGATCAACAAACGCCCAGGCAATCTGAAAATCCAACAGGCTGGATGTTTGGGCTTGGAAATTGCAATTCATACTCCCTTTACGAGCCCAGCACCCATGAGTTTGTTTCTTTATTTTTCTTTTCACTGTTTTTTATCATAATTAATTAATTAATTAACTAATTAAATCTTTTTCATAAAAAAATCAGAAACAACAAAAATATTTTTATTTTAATTTTATTACTTATTTTTGTAAATAAATTGTAACCAATTAATTTAGTTTTTAATTAGGTTTAATCTTAACATTTTTTACAATAAATTAAAATTGACTTAGAATTAGGTTTTTTTTAATATTTCTGATTTTATTCCCTCAATTAAAATGAAACTCAAAAATATTTTCTTTAATTCCATTGCTAATTAGCTTTAATTCTTAATTCAAAAAAGACCAAAAATATGCTTTATTTGAAAAAAAGGGTCAAAACCCAAAAGGACATTCCGATTCAATTTTTTCGCGCGCATTTTATTTTTGATCCATATATTGTAATTGCTCCGAGGATGTAATAGCTTTGACTTAGGATTTTATTTACCGCTTTTATTTACTTTTCCGCATTTAATTTTAAGGGTTTATTTTTGGCGATGTAAATACCCGACGCCTTGTAATAGCTTAGCTTTCTTTTCCGCAATCTATTTTCCGCAACCATTAACTGCTAGATGTATGAATAATAGGCTATGCATGACAAGATCTATCTTAAATTAAAATCAACCGTAGCTCACCATTAACATGTACAAAGATAATATAAACTGAAAAAACAATACACTCGCACATGCCACTCCTAGGGTACGCCTCACTTGGTTGCCTCGAACGTGGTCATTGAGTATAGGAAGTCTTAGAGGTCGCCCTCCTGTCCAGAGATCATAAGTTGCCTCGAAACGGTTGCCTTCGGAAAAATGACCTAAGAATTAGGATTACCGCTAAGGCGTCCTAACGTTGCTTTAGTGACCACACGTCCCTTAAATCGAATTGACCCGAAAACTCCAACGACAGTGCTACTTACTCCTCAATAGTGGGATAGCACTGTCTAAAGGACATTTACACAGTTTAATTCCTTTTTGAGTAGGTATAGGTTCTTAAATACTTGCTCTTTTTAAAAACAAAACAAAACTTTTCGCACTTACACTTTCTTCAAAAACAAAACTCTTTTCAAAACCCACAATCACAAAGAAAAGCAAACTTTTGAAAACATAGTGAGCAAATACCTAAGAGCCCGTGGATAACCACGGATAGAAAGGGTGCTAACACCTTCCCTTTCTATAATCTACCTCCCGAACCCGAGAAACATCTCGAAAAGGAATTTTTCTGTGCTTTTGTCCTTTCCTTGTTGGATAAAATAAAAGACGGTGGTGACTCTTGCTTACCGCGACATTTTGCGAAAACAAACGTAAACACGAACAAGCATTCCAAAACAGTCAGTTCTATTCCCACCAATCACAAAGAGAAAATGGTAACATCTCGTGCCAATCTTTGTATGTCACTGTCATCTTCTGCACGATCTTCTTAATTTTTTTATTAGCCGCTTCTACAGCCCCATTCATCTTCGGCCGGTAGGGAGAAGAGTTATGATGATGTATCTTGAATTGCTCGCAGAGCTCAGTGATCATCTTGTTGTTGAGATTCGTACCATTGTCCGTAATAATCCTCTCTGGTACACCATATCGACATATCAGGTTGTGCCGAATGAACTGTGCCACGAAGTTCTTGGTTACAGTAGCAAAAGAAGCTGCTTTAACCCATTTTGTAAAGTAATCAATCACTACCAGGATGAAACGATGCCCGTTAGATGTCGTAGGTCCGATCTCGCCGATCATATCAATGCCCCACATTGCAAAAGGCCAAGGTACCGTCAAGACATTCAGAGGCACCGGAGGTATGTGCACCTTATCAACATAGACTTGACACTTGTGACATGTCCGAGAATGCTGATAATAGTCAGCTTCCATTGTGGACCAGTAATATCCTGCCCGAAGGATTTTCTTTGCCATGGTATGTCCACTGGAATGAGTTCCGAAAGTACCTTCATGTAGATCTGCCATGATCCTTCCTGCTTCATTCTTATCCACATAATGCAGTAAGGTCGAATCATGATTACGCTTGTAAAGGACGTTATTACTGATGAAGAACTTCGCCGCGAACCTCCTCAGAAACTTCTTGTCATTAACAGATGCACCCTCGGGACAACGAGGCCCCCCAGATCATTATTTGGAAATTGGATGCAACGTCAACACATACTCCTTGTAAGGAATAAGATTTGGGTGTTTCGTATCCCCATTCCTCAAAGTGGGGAACCTCCTCGAAATGGGGAAGCAACGTCAACACATACTCCTTGTAAGGAATAAGATTTGGGTGTTTCGTATCCCACTCGCCTCTGATCTGACTAATCACGAGAGCGGAATCTCCGAAGACACTCAGAAATTTAATCCTTAAGTCAATTGCAGCTCGAAGACCCATGATGCATGCTTCATACTCCACCATGTTATTGGTGCAGTTGAAACATAATCGGGCGGTAAACGGAGTATGAGAGCCTTTAGGAGATATGATCATGGTGCCAATGCCATTACCCAAAGCGTTCTAAGCTCCATCAAAGTACATAGACCATCGGGATCCTTCCTCAGGTCCTTCATCCGGTCCAGGTGTCTCACAATCAGTTATCAACATGATATTCTCGTCTGGAAATTCAAAATTCATAGACTGGTAATCATCCACTGCCTGATGTGCCAAATGGTCTGCCAACACACTTCCCTTGATTGCCTTTTGAGTCGTGTATTAGATGTCATACTCAGTCAAGATCATCTGCCATCTTGCTATTCTTTCGGACAAAGCAGGCTTCTCGAAGATATACTTGATTGGATCCATCTTTGATATCAATAGAGTAATGTGAGTCAACATATACTGTCTCAGCCGGCGAGCAGCCCATGCCAAAGCGCAGCAAGTTTTCTCGAGCAGTGAGTATCGGGTCTCACAGTCGGTAAATTTTTTGCTAAGGTAATAAATATCATGCTCTTTTTGGCCAGACTCGTCATGCTGCCCCAGCACACACCCCATTGAATTATCGAGTACTGTCAAGTATAAGATCAGAGGTTTCCCTTCAACTGGTGGCATCAGAATATGGGGCTCTTGGAGATACTCTTTGATCCTTTCGAAAGCGGCCTGACATTCATCGTTCCAACGTACTACTTGATCTTTCTTCAGTAGCTTGAAGATTGGCTCACAAGTAGCAGTCAGGTGCGAGATGAATCGGGCAATATAATTCAGTCGTCCCAGGAAACCTCTGACTTCTTTCTCTATTTTGGGAGCTGGCATATCCTGTATAGCTTTCACCTTGGCAGGGTCCACTTGAATACCTTTGTCGCTTACGACGAAACCTAGCAGTTTACCAGACCTCACCCCGAAGGTGCACTTGTTCGGGTTCAACCTCAGTTTGTACAACTTCAACCTGTCAAACAGCTTCTGCAGATGATCCAGGTGTTTTTCCTCAGTCTGGGACCTTACAATCATATCGTCAGTGTATACTTCAATCTCATGATGGATCATGTCATAAAACAAAGCAACCATGGCACGCTGATATGTTTCCCCGACATTCTTCAGTCCAAAAGGCATGACCTTGTAGCAAAAGGTACCCCACTGAGTAACAAAGGTCGTCTTCTCCATGTCTTCGAGAGCCATCTTTATTTGATTATAACCGGAGAAACCATCCATAAAGGAGAATACCTTATGCTGAGCGGTGTTGTCAACCAGAACGTCGATGTGAGGTAAAGGGAAGTCATCCTTGGGGTTTGCCCTGTTCAAATCCATGTAATCAACACACATTCGGACCTTACCATCCTTCTTCGGCACAGGAACCACGTTGGCCATCCACTGAGGGTAAGAAGTAACTGCTAGAAAACCGGCATCAAACTGTTTCATAACTTCAACCTTGATTTTCTCAGACATCTCTGGGCGCATTCAACGAACCTTCTGTTTTATTGGAGGGCAGTCTTCCTTGGTAGGCAGGCGATGAACCATAATATCAGTACCAAAACCAGGCATATCTTCGTAAGACCAAGCAAAGATCTCAACATAGTCACGCAACATCTGAATCAACCGTTGTTTTACACTAAGCTCCAGATTTGCACCGATCCTGACTTCCTTCTTATCTGTCTCTGTACCCAGATTCACTGATTCTACCGGCTCTTCATGTGGTTGAATAGCCCTCTCTTCTTGGAGTAGCAGTCTTGCAAGTTCACCAGGAACCTCGCAATCATCTTCACCTTCGTCTTCGGCTAAGTTGATCGGATTTTCGAAGTCATAACTGGCAGTAGCAGAGTCGTTACCAGTGAGATCCAGAGTGGATGTGGACCTATATATGTGAGTGTGTGTAAAATAGTTGTTTTGCAATATATAATAAAGAAAGACAAGAAGCGCAAAATTTGAAATGCAAGAACTTCCAATGCTTTTATTAATGATATATGAAAATGACACACAAAAGCCCTCACAAATGAAACCATAGTGCCCCGGGTAAGACACCAGGCCATAAAGTTTAAAACATCGTCTGTTACATATTCAAAACAAAAAGTTTCATTGCAGGGTAACAAAAGTAATAGGGATGAAGTCCTTTGCTGTCCAGTTGCTTCGTCCACCATTGGCAGTCGGGTATATCCAATTGTCGAATTCAGACTCTTCCACATCATCTTCAATGGCATTCACTCTCGAGTTGCTGATGAACACGAGAGGTTTTCTGATTTGTGCATTCCGAACAGTCCTTTAAGCTTCTGCAGTGAAACCCAAACCAAACTTGTTAGTCTTCTGTGTAAAATCAGGGAGTCGGCCCCAATTTGCATACTCACCCTTCTCAATAACAGCCCAGGCATCCTTTAAGGAAGCCATCTTCATAGGAGAATCTTCAACCACGGTCTCAATTGATGCTAGTGTCCGGGGAACCTCTTCAAAGTGCTGAAATGGGGTCTCAATGAACTCCCTATCCATCTCTACATATCGGAAAGAGTTAAGGTGGCTGACCATATACTCTTCCTCCCCTTGTACTGTCACAATGTTTCCTTTGACCGGGTACTTCAGCTTCTGGTGGAGTGTTGAGGTTACGGCCACGGCTTTGTGGATCCATGGACGACCCAGCAAACAAGAATAAGATGGCCGAATATCCATCAAAGAGAATGTAGAATTGAAGACATGAGAACCAACCTTGATCGGGATATCAACCTCTCCATGCACCATCCTTTTAGACCCATCAAAGGCCCTGACAACAATGTTACTTGGTTTCAGCTCCAACCCTTCACACTCCAACCGGTCTAGAGCTTTTTTAGGTAAGACGTTCAATGAGGAACTAATATCCACCAATACATGTGCAAGAGTAGTGCCCCTGCATTCAACGGAGACATGCAGGGCATCGTTGTGATTCTTTCCCTTAGCAGTCAAGTCGGCGTTCGAGAAACCCAACCCATTATCACCAGTCAAATTGGCCACACAATCTGTAAACTGATAAGCTGATGTCTCTTGTGGCACGTGCACAGTTTTCAAAAAGGTAATCAGAGCCTTGGCATGGGCCTCTGAGCACAGCAATAGTGACAACATAGAAATCTTAGACGGGGTTTGCCCCAGCTGTTCAACTACATTGTAGTCACTCTTTTTAATGATCTTCAGGATCTCTTCCATCTCTTGCTTAGAAGCTTCAACAGTAATTGTCTTTGGTGCCTCCGTCTGGGCAGGCACATCAATGGTGATCCCTTTGCCCCGAGCGCCATATGACTCGACGACAGGGGTAAGAATAGGAACTTGAACAGGAATGGCAGTAGGTACACTGGCGGGTGTAATAACAACAGGTCTTCGGGCAGGTGGTGGAGCAATATCAGGTGAGGAAAGTCTTCCGATGCGGGTGACTTTAACAGGTCCAGTAATGTTGCTGATGTCAGTATCAGCATCCAACTCTTGCTTAACTCCATGAAAATAAACATCAGCCCCATAGTGCCAAGGGACAACTTTATCAGAGGTGTAGGGGATGGGCCCCGGAATAGTGATGATCACATATGTGATTTTTGGAACAGATGTAATTCTAACAGGCTTCCTCGAGGGAGCCTTGGGAGAATTGTCGAAAATGGTAATGATGGCGACTTCTTCAGAATGAACTGAGGGAACAACAGTCTTCTCAAATGTGATCTCTTTACTATCCATCAAGTTTTGGATACCTGACTTCAAGAATGGGCAACCGGTAGGTAAAACAGAACACATATGGCAACTTTCGTCACAACCCGGAAATAAACCGGCTAGCAAAAGATTCTTCTTTACAGTCATCAAAGGGGTAACAATATCATCCACAGAAACCACAAACTAGTCTTCTTCTAGAGCATTTACTCCATGCTTGGGCATAGGAGCAGTCACAATATTAGGCCTCTCGAGCGCCTCAAACTCAATCTCCTTCGCATCAATCAAGTCTTATACCTTGTTCTTCAGAACCCAACAATCATTTGTATTATGCCCCGGGCTATCAGAGTGAAAAGCACAACGGGCATTAGGGTTATACCTCAGTGATGTGGTATTTGGATTCTTTGGAGTTTCCTTTAGAATCACCAGATTGGTCTTCAACAACTGTGGCAGAATATGATACAAAGTCATGCTGAGACGAGTGAATTGCCTTTGAGGTCTCTCGTCCTTCTGTTGATTGTTGTGCTGAGGAGCACTGGCAGGTTTTGAAATAACAATCGCATTCATAGCTTGACGGCGTTCATGTCTATTCTGGTTTCTTGAACTATAGACAACACTAGATTCTTTCTTAAACGGCTTCTTCTCGGTGCTTGACGAGGCACCCTTCTGTATCTTACCAACCTTAATACTAGCTTCAATCCTCTCACCAGTCAAAATAAGCTCTGTAAACCCAGATGAAGAGCTTCCAATCAAGTGGTTGAAAAATAGATCAGACAGGGTCTCCAGAAACATGTCAACAAGCTCCCGGTCAGCCAAGGATGGTTGTACTCTACCGGCGAGGTACCTCCACTTCTGAGCATAATCTTTGAATCCTTCACCCGTTCCCATTACCATACCCTGGAGTTGGGTACACGTAGGAGCGAGGTCGGAGTTGTACTAATACTGCCTGTAGAATGCAGTAGCCAAATCTTCTCAGCTGCGGATACTGGCTCCGTCCAACTGATAGAACCACTCAAGCTGAGTCCCTGAGAGACTGTCTTGAAAGAAATGGATCCATAGGTTCTTATCAGCAGTGTAAGGCTGGATCTTCCTCACATATGACCGGAGGTGCAGCTTCGGACAAGAAACTCCGTCATACTTAGCAAAGGCTGGTGCCTTGAACTTATGGGGAATCACCACCCCAGATGATAGACCTAGATCTCCGAAGTCCAGACCAGGCACCTTCTGAATTTTCATAGCGCTCAACCGGTCTTCCAATTGCTTGTACCTATCCTCGGCAGGAGGATATTGTTCTTCGTCGTAGTCTGTCTCGCTGTCGGAGACCACAGGGCTTGAAGCCCTCCTTTCTTGTGGAATATCTTTCCCTCCAGATGAGGTGGTCAGATCAACTTCATTCTGTAGCCTGTTTCCAAACCTGTGCCCTTTGTTAAACAGGATGGTCCTCTTCTTCTTATTCTTCTTCTCTTTCAGAATCAGGGTCTTCAGGTCCTACTGACCCTTAGCTAGATTCATGAACAACTCTTGAAATTGGGCATTCTGGGCCTGGAGGGCCTTGATGGCTTGCTCAGTTGAAGATTCAACAGACATGATGATTGCTGAAATAAACAGCGAAGAAGATAAGAGACATGTAAAGGGTACCTGTTTATGAAGTGCATGAGATGAAATGCGTATGATTATGATTTCAAAGACAACAAGAGATTCAAATTTGTAAACCAGAAAGGAAACACACTTTATTAGATAAACTTGGTAATTCAAATTGTTCAACAAATTGCCCTTAAGGCGTTACAAGAATGGAAATACTGAAAAGTAAACAAAAACTGGAAAGGAAATCATCAAAGGTCCATCAATGCTCCCATGGTCTCTTCTTATCAGTGCAGACATACTCGTTGAGAATCCACTTGTTCTCTAACTGCCTAGTCAACCTCTGGATCTTCTGCTCTTGTTCATTGAACTTCTCTCGGTAAGAATCCCGTTCCTCCCTCAATTGCATCCAAGATCTCTTCAGTGCCCCAATATCAGTGGGCATATAAGGATGGAGAATGGTTGGAAGAACTCCTTCTTCATTAGTAACTTCAAGAGTGACAGGTCGGACAGCTTCATATGGCATACCTAGCTTCTGGGCACAGATGCGGACCCATCTGTGATATGGCTCCATTGGCAGAGAAGTCTTTGGGCCCAACTCATGTGGATCAGATTGGTGAACTCTATCCCAAGCCCTTATGAATCTGTGACGTTGCTCGTCGCTATCCCCTTGAAAATCAAAGATGATACTAGGCATTAGCATCTCATGAGGTCCTTCTCTTCTGGCACGCCCGAACTGGCGTAGAGCTAAGCATAGGTTATAAGAAATTCCTCCATGGGTTCCTAACAGTGGAACATTGGGATACTCCCCACAACGATCAATGATAGTCACCTCATCCATACCCTTGAGAGTCCAGATAATATCATTATGAGAAAGAGACATCACCCTATAAGCCTAGCCCATTCCTTCTTTGTTCTTCAGCACTGACTTGGGGAGGTGAGAAATAAACCACCTCGACAATAATGGAGCACAACACATTAAGGTTCCCCGCTTTCGAGCAGTACGAGCATAAAGCTGATGAAGAATGTCACCTAATAGAGTGGGTACAGGATTCTGAGAGATGAAGATCTTTATCGCATTCACATCAACAAAAGTGTCAGGATTCGGAAACAATACCAAGCCATAAACCAGAAGAGCCAGAATATCCTCGAACGCCTTAAAGTCTAGGCTATCCTAGAAGTAGTTAGCCTTGCCAACCAAGAACTTAGTCAGAAATCCTTTTGCTCCACTCCTAGTCTCCCAATTAGCCATTACCTCCTCTTTAGTCAAATGAAGGGCTGCAGCAATTTCTTCGGGCCT
Source organism: Vicia faba (assembly GCA_948472305.1). Classification (NCBI taxonomy): domain Eukaryota; kingdom Viridiplantae; phylum Streptophyta; class Magnoliopsida; order Fabales; family Fabaceae; genus Vicia; species Vicia faba. The sequence goes on from CATIWC010002417.1 coordinate 76,633, forward strand.
AAGGGTCTTCTCCCAACCAGTAAATGGGGTCTGCTCTAGAACAGAGATACCGAGCAACTCAGAGAACTCTTCTAGGGTGGGAACCAGCTGATAGTCTTGAAAAGTAAAGCAATGGTACAACGGATCATAGAACTGGACTAGGACACTCATCATCTGCTCGTCTAATTTGGAGGTGACCAAACTGAGAAGAGAACTATGCCTCCTGATGAAGGAAGTAGTGTCAAGCATCTTGGCAACCAACTCTTTAAGCAAGGTAGGGACTTGGACAAAGTTGATCCGGATGGTATTCTTACGCATGGGCATCATGATGACCTACAAAACAGAACAAAGATGAATCCCTCCTGTCTTTGAAATAGGTTAGTCCAATGCAAGATGTATGCAATGTTATGATGTCATGATGTCATGATAGTAGGCACACCACAAGTATCCACAAATAGAAAACATGGTAAAGGCACACAAGTCACACTGAGAGCCCTTAGATTTCAGGCTGGCATGGAGCTTAGGTACTACCCTCTTTCAGTTCAGTTGGTTTAAACCTGTCCTAAAAATAGTAACCGGGTTCTAGAGAATCTCAATATCACTGACTACCCTCAATCGGTCATAATTCCAGTTTAGCAACCTTTTCTTGCGGCCGGAATCATCACGAGAATTTAGTCTCAATGAGTGTAGCATACTGCTACTGTTCTATGGCCAAGTTGGTCAATTTAAGGTTCTAAGGTCAGTTGGTGCTTAATGACCCCTTAGAAGACGCGTATTCTCCTCGTTCCAACACAAGGGATATCGGTACAGATTAAAGTGCCACACCAACGTAGCTACTGCTTCAACCGTGTCAGTCTACGCCGAATAGTTCCCTCACAGTTTATTGCTACTTACAGGGTATCCCCAGATCCAGGTTAGGATCTATAGAACTCCGATACAAGCCCACAAATATAAATCATACAAAGCATAAAATTGAAAACATAATGATCTAATCCTAAGGTACACCTCACTTATATATCCCCAGCAGAGTCTCCAGTTCTATGATCGGTGGGAAAGAGAACTGACTGTTTTGGAATGCTGGTTCGCGTTTTGTGTTTGTTTTCGCAAAATGTCGCGGTAAGTAAGAGTCGCCACCGTCTTTTATTTTATCCAACAAGGAAAGGACAAAAGCACAGAAAAATTCCTTTTTCGAGATGTTTCTCGGGTTCGGGAGGTAGATTATAGAAAGGGAAGGTGTTAGCACCCTTTCTATCCGTGGTTATCCACGGGCTCTTAGGTACTTGCTCATTGTGTTTTCAAAATTTGCTTTTCTTTGTGTTTGTGGGTTTAAAATTAAGTTTTTTGTTTTGAAGAGAGTGTAAGTGCGAAAAGTTTTGTTTTGTTTTAAAAGGAGCAAGTACTCACGAACCATCTACCTACTCGAAAATGGAATTAAACTGTGCTAATGTCCTTTAGACGATGCTATCCCACTATGAATGAGTAGGTAGCACTGTCGTTGGAGTTTTCTGGTCAATTCGATTAAGGGACGTGTGGTCACTAAAGCAATGTTAAGACGCCTTAGCGGTAACCCTAATGTCTTAGATCATTTTTCCGAGGCAACCGTTTCGAGGCAACTATGATCTTTGGACAAGAGGACGACCTCTAAAACTTCCTATACTCAATGACCACGTTCGAAGGCAACCAAGTGAGGTGTACCCTAAGAGTGCGCATGTGCGAGTGTGTTAGTTCATTTATATTATCTTTGTACATGTTATGGGTGAGCTACGTTGATTTTAAGTTCATACATTAGATCTTGTCATGCATTCCATATTATCAAACATCTAACAGTTAATATTGTACGGAATTTAAATTGCGGAAATTAATTCTAAGCTATTACAAGGCGTCGGGTATTTACATCGCCAAGAATAACCCTTTAATTTAAATTGCGGAAGGTAAAATAAAGCGATAAATAATTAAAGTCCTAATTAAAAGCTATTACATACCGGAAGAAATTACAATATTGGATAAAATGATCACGTGCGAGAAAATTAAATCGGCGCATTTTTTAGGGTTTTGACCCTTTTTTGAAAGAAAGAGATTTTTTGTTATTTTTGAATTAAATGGAATTAAATCTAAGCTAATAATTAAATTAATTAATTAACAAAAATATTTTTGGATTTTTTAATATTTAAGAAAATAAAATAAAATGGATTAATGTTAATAAAACCTAATAATCTAAATTGATTTTAATTATTGGAAAAAAAATATTAAAAGTTAAACCTATTTAAAACTAAGTTAATTAATTAATTTTTATTTACAAAAATAAAGGTGATGAATTTAATTTAATAAAATAAAACATATTTTTGTGATTTTGATTTATGAGGAAAATAAATTAATTAATTAGTTTAAATAATAAAGATAATAATATAAACTCAAATAAATAAAATAAATAAAAGATGTAGAAAGAAATAACCAAAGGGGTGTGGGCCTGATTTGAAGGTGAGATCAGCAATCTCCAGGCCCAATTATGAGCAAGCTTTGTTGACTTCTCCAATCCAGTGCGCGCCTTTGACCAGGGAACATGATGGTCCTCCATTCCTGGCCACCAAATTTGGCCTGAAGGCCATCTGGCATGTTGATATTTGCAAGCATACAGTGGATCATACTTTGGATATTGCATGGGATCGCCTGTAAATAAAATGCAAGAAATATTGGGGGACCTGGGATTCGAACCCAGGTCCCATGGGACTTTCCACTAGCGCGCTTGCCAACCCAACTAACATGGTTATTTGTTATTAGAATAGATAAATAATATTATAAGATAAAAGCAAGCAATATACTGGAAATAAAAAAAACGCGCTAAATTTGTTTGAATGGGCCAATGAAGACGAGCCACGTCTTCGTCTTCTTCAACAACACCTGGTCTTTTTCCTGCGGATTTGGATCCGCAACAAAATCCCTAGCTGTCTTCTAAAATCCATCCTAGGCTGTAAAAATCAATTCCAAGACCAAGGCTTGCTTTGTCTCTCCTTCCTGAGTATCTCTATAACCATTATTTGTCCCAATTTTTCCTGTAACTCAAACGCCTAAAAAGAAAGAACCAAAACCCTAGCTTTGGGCATGGCTGTACAGGCTACCAAAACAAAATCAAATATTGCAAAAATGTTCTAAATTGACCGATTAACATGATTGTACAAAGATTTTGGCAAAAATATGCAAGAACAAGAGGCTATGTTTTCGTGTACAGAGGCATGTTCATGAGTACTTACAGCGCGATTTAGGAGGTTTCAAGGCTTGGTTTTGATCCCAATAGATCCAGTGGACGTCCAGCAAGAGAGTAGTGTGAAGTTCTTGCCTTGGAAACACCTCTAAGAATGTTTTCAGATTCAAGCTTTTCAAGCTTTTTTCCAAGTTTGGTTTCTTAATTTTGGGCATCTTCAGGTCGTGTTCTTGTGTGCTTCATGTTGTATATGTATCATAGAAACAATTAGGTTAAATCTTGGGCTTGGAATCCTTGTGAATTGATGACTTTGAATATGATATGATTCCTCCATTAAAGGCCTTCAAATTCTTTCCAAATCCAAGATTTTGTGCATGATATGGCTTGGCACGAATTTGATTGTGTTCATCATGTTAATTGAAAGTTGTATCAATCAAAAAGATCACAAGTTATTAATATTGAGATTTTATTTTGATTTAAATTGACAAAAAATGAATTAAATCAATAAAAATCAAATAAAATAGAAAAATTAATAATTGGTCTTGAAACTGAATATAGTACACGTGTGTGGTGTAACAAGATCAAATCAAGTGGAACAAAGTGGGCCCTTTTGTCAAAAATTGGAGTTTTGGGGATAGTTGACTTTTGGCAATTTTGGAAAAATGCCCAACTTCAACAATGCATAACTTCTTCAATTTTGAACTTTTGGAAGTGTTCTTGGACTTTTTAGAAACCTTGAGATGTCCTCTAACCAGCCATTTTTGTATAATCTCATTTTGATGTTCCATTCTCAAGTTATAAGCTTTGGAAAAAAAGGTGTTTTTGTTGACTTTCAAAAATGACCTATAATGTCCAAATTTGTAACTTTTTGTGAGTGCAATTCTTGATCTTGTGGTGTGAAGATGTATTGTAGGAAATTTCATCCTCTTAAAAATGAGCTTTGGATGGGTCATTTCTCATAAAGTATGAGAAAGTTATGTTTGGTCAAAGTTGAGTTGACTTTTCCTACAAAACCCTAATTTAGCAACTTTTGAATCTTGATGAATCTTGAGCAATCCTTGATGAATCATGATCAACCCTTGATCAAATGATGAATTATCCTTCAAAATGAGAATTTTGACAAAAAAAATCTTGAAGTTTGACTGGTTATAGGTCATAGTTGACTTTTGCCCTAGCACAATCGATTTTTGGACCTCTTGAGCAATTGATTGACCAAACTTTCTCTGCAAGGCTTGAAATTTGACATGGATTGTCTTATGAACATATTAGGAAATTGGGAAGCATTTGAGGCCATTTGGATGTAAGGACCTTGATGCAACACAAAACCCTAATTTTGAATTGACTGCCTTAGGAGGTGATTTGATTGTCCAACTCTTGAGCTAACTTGAGCCACTTGGAGATTATCCCTGACATGTCTTGAGAAATATGGGAGGGCAAATTTTGGGGTACAACATCTGCAAATCACAAGCCACAATCAAATTCCCTCGTGCATTTTGTCCCAAATCACCTCTAACACATTCTAAACAATACACCTAAGCTGTCCAGATCATTCACAAGCTGCTGTAACTCCATTTACACACATCACCATTTTTGTTTGGAAGCTTTGCAGGTTGAGTTCTGTAGCACGATTCAGGCCACTTCAAAACAAACTAAGCATTGGGAAAGGTTCAGGGGACATCAAGCAAGCTCAAAAGAACCCCATACCCCATTGAAAGTTGCTGCATTATCCAGCTCGAACTCAACTAAAACAGGTATTTCATGAACTTCCATCTCTCTATTTAGGAACATTTAGACTTAGATTTATGAATAAAAGATGTTGTATTTATTGCCCTGAAACCATACGTGTGCTTATTTTTCATTTATATTAATCGTGCTAGGAGAATTTCATCCATGAACTTTCTGGAAAAACTAGGTTAAAAATTAGGGCCAGAGAAATTCTCTCTGGTCTTTGAGAGTTAGCTTAAGTTTTTTATATGGTTAGATTCGTTGTTTGATGCTCTACAAGTTTCATGTTTTGAGTTTTGTCAAAAAAGCACTAAAACAGGAGATAGATGTTTGAACTGGCCATGCGCGCGTTTTTGTTGGACAGAGGAAGAAGATGAAGTAGCTGGGCTGGGACTGACACTTCCTGCTTTTGACACCCCCATTTTCAGGTTCACACCCCCCTGGCCCATTTCTTTGTACATTTATTATTTTTGTATTTTTATTTCATTTCTGACTTTATTATTTTCTTTCCAAACATAAAAAATGCCTAAAAAATATTTTCATAAATTTTTATATTTATTTGGTATTTATTTTAATTATTTATAACATTAAAATGTTTAAATACTTTATATTATTTTGTTTAAACTTAAAAATAATGTAAAAAAATACTTTTATTTTCATTTATTATTTTTATTCACATTTGAAAATATTTTCTTGAAATATATGCATTTTTGTAAATAATTTATTTTACTTTTTACACACTTAACATATATATATATATATATATATATATATATATATATATATATATATATATATATATATATATATATATATATATATATATATATATATATATATATATATATATATATATATATATATATATATATATATATATATATATATATATATATATATATATATATATATATATATATATATATATATATATATATATATATATATATATATATATATATATATATATATACATACATATATACTATATTTTATTAAATAATTAGAACAAGAAACACAAAATAAATACATTTTTATTTTTATTATTATTTTATACTAAGAAAACATTTTTTATAACATATTTTTATTTTTGTACATATTAATATATTTTGTATATAAATAATACAATTTTATTTTCTTTAAGGAATTAGGGTTTACCCTAAAAATAATTAAAATTAACTTTTTACTTTATTTATTTCTTTACATTTCTTTCCATTTAAAGATACTCTACATACATAAAAAAACCTTTTTTTGCATAATACATTTTATCTAATATTTATTTATTGTATTTTATTTAAATATTGTACATTTAAATATTATGCCTTGCAAATTCAATTTGGTTGTAATAATTTAGGGTTTAATTTCTTGCAAAATAATCCCCTATTCAAATTTGTACCCCCTCCCTATATCATGTTGTAATAGTTTAGAATTTAAATTCTCGCACCTTTTACGCTTTCAATTATGCCATGGTTAGAGAATTAGGGTTTGTATGAAAAATCAAAACCAACAAATAGTTTGACCTAATCAAAGACAAAAAATGCATGAAAATCAAACACAATGCACACTTACAACCCTAGGGTTACAATCCACTTGTTGCGTTCAAAAATGGGCCATGGTATGCATGTCAAGTACTTTGGCAAAACAAAAACAAAACAAAAGATCACAGTCTCTCGATGACGCTATCTGAGTTGCCTAAACAAAGTGATCATGTCCCTCAAGAAATTTCCAAAAATACTTGACACAATTGCTATCATGGTCTATACGATGACCTGCGCCTGTCCCGTTTAACATCCTAACACAAGGTTGCTCACCAAATACAATGGTGAAACAACACTGTTAAAAGGGTTAAAAACATAAGAAAGATCTTTGAGTAAAATAGGGTAAATAACTCTTAGTTACTTGATCAAAAGCTTGCAAAACATCCTTGCTATCTTCAAAACACACTTCACCACACAATTTCAAAACCCTACTTTCAAACACTAAAAACTTTTCAAAAGACAAAAACACCTTTGTATACATTCAAACAAGAATCATTACAAAGGTTGCCACAACGATGGCCTCTTTTCAAAACATCTTTCAAAATCACACACAAAGCACCATTTCAAACAATTGAATAGCACCATTTCAAACAATTGAAAAGAAAAGCAAGTGATCTAAACAAGTAACTAAGAGCCCGTGGATAACCATGGATAGAAAGGGTGATAATACCTTCCTTTTCTATAATCTGCTCCCCAAACCCAAGAAAACATCTCAAAGGTCTTTCCTGTGCTTTTTGACATTTCCTTAGGATAAAATAAAAAGTTGGTGGCGACTCTTGCTAAACCGAAACATTTGCAAACACAAACGCAAAACCTCAAGTCAGTTCTCCCACTGTATCACAGAACTGGCAACTCTGTTGGGGATCTCTTAAAAAGTGGAGTGACCTTAGGTCTTAAATCAGCCTTTGCATAATAATATTGTTTGCTTTGATTGCTTTACATTTGGTTCTCTTGTTTGGGCTTGAAATCCTCTACCCGGATTTGGGAAACATTCATAGGTAAATAGCAATACATTGTTGAAACTGTGCGGGGTATACCGACATGGTTGAAACAATAGCTATATTAGTGCGACATATTTGTGAGTACTGGTAGCCTTTGAGTCAATCAAAGAGAATACGGGGCCGCTGAGTGATGTCATAAAGCACTAATGAACTCTTAGAACCTTACTTGACCATCTTGGCCTTCTATTAGGAGTAGTGAGATGACCGGCTTTGGTGCAGTCCGAAGTTTGTAGATATTCGATACTACACTCATTGAGGGTTGTTTTCTTGGAATATTTTGGTCGCTAGTTAAGTGGCTAAACCAAAACAATGAACATGGAAAACAATCCAGTGATATTGAGCTCCTTAGAACCCTGTTACTATTTATAGGACAGGTTTGAGCCAACTAATCTCAAGAGGGTATTTACCTATGAAACCTCATGCGAGCCTGAAACTAGGGTTTTGTGTGATTTGCTTGTACATGTGCTTGTGCATACATCATGAACATCATAAAGCATCATATGCATCCACTAACCATTTCAAGGGTTTGGATCTTCATCTTTGTTCTTGTTTTGTAGGTCATGGAATCTCTTCGCAGGAAAACCATTCAAGTCAACCTTGTGAGAATCCCTCCTCAACTCAAGGAGATCACTTATAGGATTCCAGAGAATTCTCTCTTCAGTGAAAGACATGGTAGACTTCTCAACTTGGTCAACTCCAACATTGAAGAAGACATGGTGAAAGTTCTCTTCCAGTTCTTTGACCCCCTACACCATTGTTTCACATTCCCTGATTACCAACTAGTACCCACTTTGGAGGAATTTTCTCAACTCCTGAGAATTCCTATTCTTCATCAACTACCCTAAAAAGGTATGGAAAAAGAACCAAAGCCCAAAGATGTTGCTCAAGCATTACACTTGCAACCATCTAACATCAAGGGACATTGGGAAACCAGAAGTGGTATCAAGGGTTTCTTGGCAAAGTTTATGTTTGAGAAGGCACAAGACTGCTGGAATTCTCTTGATCTACAAGCCTTTGAAGAGATTGTGGCACTCCTTATCTATGGGTTGGTCCTGTTCCCAAACCCTGATCAACTTATAGATGTGAATGCTGTCAAGATTTTCATATCCCGGAATCCTGTACCTACATTGCTTGGGGACATCCTACACTCATTTTACACATGAACAATGAGGAAAAGAGGTGTTCTCATGTGCTGTACTCCTCTCCTAGAAATGTGGTTTATTTCTCACCTTCCACAATCAGTTTTGAAGAATAAGCAGGGTTTAAGGTGGTCACAACGATTGATGACCCTCACACATTCTGATGTTCATTGGTGTTCTCGGTCCAGAGAAAATGTCATCATCATTGATCATTGTGGGGAATTCCCTAATGTCCCACTACTTGGCATTAGGGGAGGCATTACCTACAACCCCTGTTTAGCTCTAAGACAGTTTGGATATGCTCGGAGGGATGGCCCTCATGACATGCTGATTCCTGACCTAGTTTTTGACTTCGACAACAATGCGCAAGGACTTCGACAAAGGTTCATCAGAGCTTGGAGGATGCCCAACAAAGTGGATAGTAAGACACTGGGGCACAAGAATTCCATCCCTCTTGAGCCTTATCTCAAGTGGGTACGAACCCGCGCCCAGAATCTTATGATGCCATATCCTCACATTCTCCCCGTGATCAAAGAGCCTGTGATGGAAGGAGAGGTTCCATACACCCTCCTATATCCTGACATGCCAACATCATGGGAAGAATTACAAAAGAGTTGGATCCAACTCAAGGAATAACATAATACTTTTGAAGCCAGCTTCTATGCCAGTGAGAAGAAGGTTTTGGAGCTTACCCGCCGACTTCATGAGGAGGAAACTCTCAACACATACATCGCACCAAAGAGGATGCGCAATGTATTTTTACATTAAGAATTTTGTAATATTTTGTCCATGGGACACTTATGTACTAATAAATTTCTTCTTAATATGACGTGTGTTCCTTTTTGTTTGCAACAAATTTGAATTTCTGAATCCATGAATGCATTACATGAATAACATATCATTCATCATATGCATAAGCAGGTCTTCACACCAGGTTTCCTTATCTTTCTGCTGTTTATTTCAGCAAGATGGATTTGGAGCAGACGGTTAAGGATCTACAAACACAAAATTCTCAATTCCAGCAACTCCTAATGACCTTGGCAAAGGGTCAAGAGGACCTTAAAGCACTGTTAGAGAAAAATAAAGAGAAAAAGAAGAAAAGGCCCGGAGTAGCCACTTTTGGAAGAAGGTTTAAAAGCAATGCTAGAAAAGTTCTCGAGTTCCCCTCAACGTCTGATGAAGGGGCTGGTAAAGGAAAATGGGCTATGGTACCTTCTGAATCTGAAGTTGAAGAGGAGGAAGAGGAAGAGGATGAAGACTACTCCGAACAGCAATATCCCCCGGCGAATGATAAATATAAGAATCTGGAGGATAGATTGGCAGCCATGGAGTTGCAAAGGGTACCTGGTTTAGATTTTGAAGAACTAGGGTTGGTCGCTGGGATCGTCATTCCTCCCAAGTTCAAAGTACCAACATTTGCTAAGTATGACGGCCTGTCCTGCCCAATGATGCATCTAAGATCCTATGTCAGAAAGATCCAACCCCACTCATCTGATAAAGACCTCTGGGTACAGTTTTTCCAAGACAGTTTATCAGGCACACAATTGGACTGGTTCTATCAACTTGAGAGGTCTGAGGTTCATAACTGGGAAGACTTAGCTGCTGCTTTTTACCGTCAATACCAATACAATGCTGATTTGGCGCCCACTTGTACTCAGCTACAGAGTATGGGTATGGCTTCTAATGAGGGATTTAAAGAGTATGCCCAGAAGTGGCGTGATCTGGCTGGAAGGGTGCAGCCACCATTATCGGATAGGGAGCTAGTTGACATGTTTTTAGGGACCCTGTCTGGCCCTTTCTTCAATCATTTAATCGAGAGTTCTTCCGCAGGATTTACCGAACTAATTTTGATCGGCGAAAGGGCCGAGGCCGGTATTAAAAGTGGTAAGATTCAGAAAGATACCTCTGCATCCACTGCTGTTAAGAAAACCTTCCCAACTAAGAAGGAAGCCTCTACTGTTTATTCTCAGAAAAGTCAAGGAAGAACCGAACGCCGGCCAACTGTGGGGGCTGTGATGATTCAAAATTCTTCAAATGACCAACCTCGCAGCAATCATCCAAGACCTAATCAACAACGGGTAGAAAGGCCACAACGGAAGTTCACCCGAATCAACATGACGCCAGCTCAAGTACTCCCTCATTTGTTAAAGCTGAATCTTACCAGTTTGAAGGAAGCGCCAGAGAACCCTAATACCTCCTTTCCATACTACCACTCCAATGCCAAGTGTGCTTACCACTCTGACATCATAGGGCATGATACCAATAACTGTTGGGCGCTTAAGAACAAAATCCAAGACCTGATTGACGCCAATGAAGTAGAATTCGATGCGCCCGAAAAGCCAAATGTAATTTCTGCCCCGATGCCCAAGCACAATCATAATGTTCATGTCGTTATGGAAGACCTTCATGTTACCGATGTTGCTGACCTTTTGACTCCGTTACTAGTGATTAAAGAGAATTTAATGAGAGCCGGGATATTCCCAGGCTGTGGAAAAGACTGCTACTTTTGTTTAAACATACGAGCTGACTGCCCAATGTTGAAATCAGGCATCCAACGCCTGATGGATACCCAAGAGATACTCTTCCAAAAGACCCCTGTTGATACCTTCACTCCTGTTACTCCTGCTACTTTTGCTACTTCAACCAACGACATTGCAATAATAACCATTTCCGACAATCTTTCCAAGGCTTGCAAAAGGCCTGTCAAGATTACACCTGATCCTGAGTTTGTACCATTAAAAATCACCATGCTGGGGCCTGTCCCGTATCAATCTAGCAAGACGATACCATGGAACTACAGAGGAGAAATCTTCTATCATGGTATCAAACAGATTGAATCAGTCCAAGAGAATTCTGAAGAGGAAACCCCTGATATAGGGAACATTGCGGGAACAAGCAAGATAAACCGCAGCGGTCGGATTTTTTCTCTGGAGATTGCTCCCCCTCGAGCAGTTTTCGGACCCTCAAAAGCTTTTGTACCTATTAAGCCATCTGTGAAAGACCCGATAATTGAAGAATTGGATACTCCTGAAGTAAGACCATTTGTTGATACTACCGATAAGGGTAAGGGGATACTGGAAGCGCCTGTTAGGACAAAGGCTCATATTGTGGTTATCCCCGAAACCACCCAGAAATAAATGGAGGAAATCTTGAAAATAATCAAAAGGAGCGATTTCGACGTCGTGGAACAACTAGGGAAGACCCCTTCTAAAATATCCATGTTGGCTCTTCTACTCTGCTCTGAGGCCCATGCTAAGGCCTTAATAAAATTTTTAAAGACGGCACACGTGCCCCAAGAAACTTCGGCTGACCAGTTTCAGGAGTGTGTGGCCAGCCTTACTGCTGATAATGGCCTTGGCTTTTCCGATGTTGATTTGACTCCCAAGGGAAGGAAACACAACGACACGTTACATGTCTCAGTTGAATGCAAGGGAACCCCCCTCGCCCATGTCTTAGTTGATACTGGTTCTTCCTTGAATGTGTTGCCGAAGAAAGCGTTGGACCGTTTGGACTGCGAAGGATTGACCCTCAAACCCAGTAACATCGTTGTCAGGGCCTTTGATGGGTCCAAAAGAATGGTTCACGGAGAGGGTGACATTCCTATCAAAGTGGGCACAGAAGTTTTCAACTCCACCTTTTATGTGATGGACATCCGTCCTTCATATTCGTGTTTGTTGGGAAGACCGTGGATCCATTATGCTGGGGCGGTTACCTCCACTTTGCACCAAATGCTGAAATATCCTGTTAAGGGTAAGATTATAACGGTGCATGGTGAGGAAGAGTACATGATAAGTCACCTCAACTCCTTCCGCTATGTGGAGTTGGATGGCGAATTCATCGAAACGCATTTCCAACATTTTGAGGAAGTTTCTCCTGAGGTCGCAGTTGCGAAGACAGTGGTTGAGGTGCCTATCGTTCCCAAGCATGTATCTAGGATGACATCTCTCAAGGATGCAGAGGCGATAATCAAAGAAGGAAAGAGCACAGTGTGGGGGCAACTGCCTGATTTTCCCCATAAGACGGACAAGTTTGGATTAGGGTTCACTGCTGCAGGACAAAAGGCTATGCGTCGCTCCAAGACCGGAAGACCACCCGTAAGGATCACCTACCATGGAATTAATGCTGTAGAAGATGAGGATGAAGAGAACAACTTTGAAGATTGGATCTTTCCAACCGTCGAAGGGGGTTTAAGCAACTGGGAAGCAAAGGATTTTATTCCCATCACCTTCATCAACCAGTAAATTTATCTTTGAACAAATTCCTATTTTGGTCTGTAATAACTAAACAATTCGTACACTATTTTCACCTTATAGCTTGCCTGGGGCATATAGGTCTATTTGTAAGGGCTTGATTTTCTTCATTATCATATGCCATGTTTTAATGAATCATTGGACGTCTTCATCTATAAACTGTTATATTCATTTATTTATTTTTTCCTTTTGCGTTTTGTTTTGTTTAAGGATGGCTATCCCTTACACACACTCACAAATGCAGGTACCCATCCACTCCGGATTCCATGGGTGACTATTCTGCTTTAGCCTTCGATAACTCTGAAGATTTGGTCAATCATGTTGAGTACGAAGTTGACGAAGACCGTGAAGTACCGAGAGAGTTAGCCAGACTTTTGCAACAAGAAGAGAGGGCTATTCTGCCTCATGAATAGTTGCTATAAACCATCAACTTGGGAATAGAGGAAGACAAGAAAGAGGTAAAAGTGGGTGCCAACCTGGAACCAAGTGTCAAAGAGCGCTTAGTGCAGTTGTTGAACGAATATGTTGAAATCTTCGCCTTGTCTTATGAAGACATGTCGGGACTAGACATGGATATCGTGGTTCACCGTCTCCCTACAAGAGAAGACTGTCCACCGATCAAACAAAAGGTCCGCCGAATGAGGCCCAGCATGTCTGAGAAGATAAAAGCTGAGGTAATGAAGCAATTCAATGCTGGCTTTCTGGCTGTTACTTCATATCCACAATGGGTTGCTAACATTGTGCCCGTGCCTAAGAAGGACGGCAAAGTCAGAATGTGTGTGGACTATCGGGATTTAAACAGGGCTAGCCCCAAGGATGATTTTCCACTTCAACATATCGACATCTTGGTTGACAAAACAACTCAACACAAGGTATTTTCCTTCATGGATGGATTCTCGGGATACAACCAGATCAAAATGGCCCCCGAGGACATGGAGAAAACTACTTTTGTCATGCAATAGGGTACCTTCTGCTACAAAGTGATGCCATTCGGACTGAAGAATGCAGGGGCAACCTATCAACGCGCCATGGTAGCTTTGTTTCATGATATGATACATCATGAGATCGAAGTTTACGTAGATGACATGATATCTCGATCACAGACAGAAGAAGAACACCTTGATCATTTGCAAAAGCTGTTTTCCAGGTTGAAGGAATATAAGCTTAGATTAAACCCAAGCAAGTGCACTTTTGGAGTTAGGTCTGGTAAACTTCTGGGATTTATTGTCAGCAACAAAGGCATTAAGGTTGATCCAGCTAAAGTAAAGGCTATACAAGAAATGCCTGCCCCCCGCACTGAAAACGAGGTTAGAGGATTCTTGGGACGCTTAAACTATATTGCGAGGTTCATCTCTCACCTGACATCTACCTGTGAGCCAATCTTTAAGCTGCTGAAGAAAGATTAGGTAGTTTAATGGAACAATGATTGTCAAGTTGCTTTTGATAAGATCAAGGAGTATTTATTAGAACCTCATATCTTGATGCCACCCGTCGAAGGAAGGTCGTTAATCATGTATCTGACTGTTTTGGATAACTCAATGGGGTGCGTACTGGGAAAACATAACGAGTCTGGCCGAAAAGAGCATGCCATTTATTACCTTAGCAAAACGTTTACCGACTGTGAGACTCGCTACTCACTGCTCGAGAAAACTTGATGCGCTTTGGTATGGGCTGCTCGCCGACTAAGGCAGTATATGTTGACTCATACCACTTTGCTGATTTCCAAAATGGATCCGATCAAGTATATCTTCGAGAAGCCTGCTTTATCTGGAAGAATCACTAGATGGCAGATGATCTTGATTGAGTATGATATCCAGTATACTACCCAAAAAGCTATAAAGGGGAGTGTACTAGCTGACCATCTAGCTCATCAAGCCGTCGAAGATTACCAATCTATGAGATTCGATTTCCCTGACGAGGACATCATGACATTGGACAACATTGAAGGTAACAGACCGTATAACGGACCTGAACAAGGATCCCGATAGACCCTGTACTTTGATGGTGCTTCAAATGCACTTGGCAATGGTATCGGTGCGATACTCATTTCTCCGGAAGGTGGCCATACACCCTTCACTGCCCGACTTTGCTTCAGCTGTACCAACAACATGGCTGAATATGAAGCTTGCATCTTCGGTCTCAAGGCTGCTATAGACTTGGGAATCAAATCTTTGGTCGTATTTGGGGACTCGACTTTGGTTATCAGTCAAGTCAAAGGAGAGTGCGACACCAAACATCCTAATCTTATCCCATACAAAGAACATGTCTTGACATTGTTGCCTCATTTCGAGCAGATTACCTTCGAGCATTTCCCGCGAGAAGAAAATCAGTTAGCCGATGCTCTGGCTACAATGTCTTCCATGTTTAAACTCAACTGGGATAACGAGGCTCCCCAAATTACCATCGAGCGAATGGACGAACCTGCACACTGTCACGAGATTAACACCGAAGAAGTAGTGGAACAACCCTGGTTTCATGAAATCAAAAGGTATCTCCAGACTCGAGAATACCCTGAAGGAGCTTCCGTCAATGACAAAAAGTTCTTAAGGAAATTTGCTGCCAAGTTCTTCCTAAGCAATGGCATCCTTTATAAGCGCAACCATGATTGTGTTCTACTTCGTTGTGTGGATAATGTTGAAGCAGAGTTGATCATGACCGAGATACATAGTGGCACATTTAGCACCCACTTGAGCGGACATATGATGGCTAAGAAGATTCTAAGGGAAGGCTTCTACTGGTCTACCATGGAAGCTGATTGTCATCAACATTCCCGCACTTGTCGCAAATGCCAAGTCTACACCGACAAGGTACATATTCCTCCTGTTCCTCTCAACGTTCTGACAGCTCCTTGGCCATTCGCAATGTGGGGCATTGACATGATTGGAGAGATCAAGCCCACGACATCCAATGGACATCGCTTCATCCTGGTGGCTATCGATTACTTCAACAAGTGGGTCGAAGCAACTTCCTACGCCTCCGTTACAAAGAATGTGGTTGCCCGCTTCATCAAGCAGAACCTCATATGCCGGTATGGTATCCCCGACAGGATTATCACAGACAACGGTACAAATTTGAACAACACTATGATCACCGCTCTGTGCGAGCAGTTCAAGATTTATCATCACAATTCATCTCCCTACTGGCCGAAGATGAATGGGGCTGTTGAAGCCGCGAACAAAAATATCAAGAAGATCATTCAAAAGATGACAGTCACCTACAAGGACTGGCATGAGATGTTACTGTTTGCTCTGCATGGATATCGTACCACGACACGTACTTCAACAGAACCGGCTTGACCAACTTAATTTGATCGATGAGAAGCGACTTACTGCTGTTTGTCATGGTCAGACGTATCAAAAACGGGTGATCAAGGCTTTCAACAAGAAAGTCAAGCGTCATATATATCAAGTCGAAGATCTTGTAATCAAGCAGATCATCTTGCCGCAAAGTGATCTCAGGGGCAAGTGGACTCCTTCCTTCGAAGGACCATTTGTGATCAAGAGCATCTTTTCTGGTGGAGCAATGATTTTGACCACCATGGACGGAGACGATTTGCTGCACCCTGCGAACGCAGACATAGTCAAAAGATACTACGCATAAAACGACCGACAAGTTGAAAACCCGAAAGGGCGAATTGGGCAAAAATGGGCATCTCGGTGAATCGAAAACCGGAAAGGGCGGTTCAGGAAAAAATTAGGGATAAAACAAAAAAATATGTACACCCAGCAAGTTGAAAACCCGAAAGGGCGACTTGGGCAAAAAAGGGTTTCCCGGTGGACCGAAAACCCGAAAGGGCGGTCCAGGTAAAAGTTAGGGAATTAAAGCGTATGACTATGTCTCGTCGGATCACTTTAAGAACAATCTCTTCACCAACAAAGCTCCAAGCTACTGATTAATCCAATCATCGGCGGACGAAGCAGCGAATGGACAAGATACTCAAAGTTGTGAAGGCTATAGCAGAATGGGAACCCCATGGAATTATTACACATAGCCATCTTTCTCTTGTATAAAATTTTTCTCAATTTTTACGACAACATTCTCTTACTAGGATGTTTGTCTCCTTTGTACAAAGATACTTACAAAAGTTAATACAAAGATACTTCGAAGTGTAAAAATTTGTTTTCTTTTCCTTTCTTTTTTATACTTATGTTTTATTTGAAAACGTCTAATGTTTTGTTAAATAGGCATATGCATTTGAATATAATCACGGCCTACAAATAAAGCAAAATTGAGAAAGGATAATTACTGATAGGTTAAAGGTGTAGGAAGATAGCTTTGTGCCATTCCAGAAGAAATCCCCTACAGTAAATCATTCAGATCCTCAACAAAGCCAAAAGTCTTAAAGTATGTGTCCCCAGCGGAGTTAAATTTCAAGATCCCCAGCGGAGCCCGAAAACCCTGAAATACCTATCCCCAACGGAGCCAGAATATTCTAAACCTTCTTCCCCAGCGAAGTCAAATTTCCAACTATCAACCCCCGGTGGGAACTGTTCAACTTCCCCCAATTTCCCTAGCAGGCTATCTTAAAAGTCTGAGAACCAAGCAAATAACAGTTAACTTCTTGGCTTATCCCCAACTAGGATGCTTCCCCAGTAGTTTGGTATACAACCCAAAGCTCCTGATTTCACCGGCCAAGTAAAAATTTTCCCCACAGAGTTATTTCCCAGCAGATCGAAGATTGTTGGTCTCATTTCTCCAGCAGAAGCCTCCTAGGTTTTAAACTCCCCAGTAGAGATTTTCAGAGTTTTCCTATTTCCCAGGAAAGTCATGAAGGATTCTCATTCCCTGCAGAAGTTATCAAAGGCCTTGTTAATCCCCACAAATCGCCGAGGATTTTCAATCTCCAGCAGTGGTCCAAGGATTTCTCCTTCTAAAACAAACATAGATCTTTAATCCCCAAGCAGTCAGCAAGGATCTCTCATCTTCAGCAATCAAAGAGTTTTGAATCCTCAACATCGGTCAAGGATTTACTTTCCTCTGCAGCAGTCAAAGATTTCAATCCCCGGCATCAGCCAAGGATTTATTTGCCTCAGCAGGACAGCCACTCGGCTTACATGCCCATCCATTACATTCATATATCATAAACATTGATGAAACACAGTTCATTGCATCATACATATCATGTGTGATCGGTGGAAATAGAACTGACTGTTTTTTAAGCTGGTTCGCGAAATGTCGTGGTAAGCAAGAGTCGCCACCGTCTTTTATTTTCTCCAACATGGAAAGGACAAAAGCACAACAAAATTCCTTATGAGAATGTCTCTCAGTTCGGGAGGTAGATTTATAGAAAGGGAAGGTGTTAGCACCCTTTCTATCCATGGTTATCCATGGGCTCTCAGGTACTTGCTCTTATGTTTTCAAAATGATGTTTGCTTTTCAAGTGTGTGTGGGTTTGAAAAAGTTTCATTGAAAGATTTCTGAGTGACTCTTGTATCTGTCCTCAAGAGTGTTTGAAAAATTTGTTTTGGAAGCTTTTGAAAGTGTCAGTGTGAAAAGATTTTTGATTTGTTTTTGAAGAGAGCAAGTACCCATGAGTCATCTACCTACCCTAAGGAATTAGGCTATGTAAAAGTCCTTAAGGTAGTGTCATCCCACCATTGAGAGGTAGGTAGCACCACCGTTGGAGGTGTTCGGGTCAATTCGATTGAGGGACAGTGTGGCCACCGAAGCAATAGTAGGACACCTTAGAAGTAACCCTAATGTCCTAGATCCTTTTTAATCCGAGGCAACCGTTTTGAGGCAACTGGATCTTAGACATAAGAGCGACCGCTAAGACATCCTATACTTGACGACCACGTTTCGAGGCAACGAGTGAAGCGTACCCTAGAAGTGGTGTGTACTTTGTGTGTTGTTTTTATGTTAACATTTATCTTTGATCATGGCATTGTGAGCTACGCGTTGTTTTTAATTACCATACATTCTTTCATGCAATTTAGCAGTTTAAGAGTGCGAAAAATAAAATACGGAAAGGTAAAAGCTACACTATTACAAGGCGCGGGTCTATACATCGCCAAAATACAAAGACCCGTTTTTGATAAAGATGCAGAAAGTAAAAAAGCAATAAACCTAATTACTATTACATCCTTGAACAGTTACATAATAATCAAATAAGAAAATAGTGCGCGAATAAATTAAACTGGACGTCCGAGGGTGTTGGACCCTTTTGCTTGAAATTAAATTAAATTAAAACCTAATTAATTATTTAATTAAAGAAAAGAAAGTGTTTTTTATGTTTTTTGTATTTATGAAAATAAAGAAATTAAAATTAAAAGGAAACCCTAGATCTAAGTTTATTTTACTTATTACTGAAAAAGGTCAAAATTAGGCTAATTAACTAAATTATTTAATTTACATGTTTATGTACAAAAATAATAGTAGTAAATAATGATAATAATAATTAATTAAGAACATGATTAAAAAGTGTCAAAACCTAATTCTATATGATTTTTATTTATTAAGAAAAAAACCTAAATTAAGCTAATTTGATTATTAGTATTTATTTACAAAAAATAGGTTAATGATGAAATTTAATAAATAATTAAATATAATTTTGATTTTCTGATTTTATTGTGAAAAATTAATTTGTGGTGAATTAGTAATAATTATTAAAACAATTAAAAGAATTAGAAAAGAAAATAAAATTAAAACATGCAAACCAAGGGGGTTAGATGGCCCAAAGTGGAGGTCAATTGTAAGAAATTCCGGCCCATTAGACAAAGCAAGCCTCGTTGCCTTTCTGGTTGTGTGCATGCTGGTTGACTAGAGTACACCATAGACTCCATCTCTTGGCCACTAGATAGATCTCATGGCCACTTGGCAGGCTTAGGCGTGAGAGTGCATGATGGACCTTTGAATGAACACTGCATGTGAACGCTTTGTGAAAAAATAAAAAGAATTATATGGGGGACCTGGGAATCGAACCCAGGTCCCAGTACTTGCAAACCACGTCCTTTGCCAGTTGAGCTATCAAGCACGTTTGTTAAACTAATAGACAACAAATATTATATAAAAAAACAAACATTAATGGTATAGAACAAAATAAAGCGCACCAGATTTGAACCCTCCAGTCACATGATGCCACGCACGTCTTCTTCTTCGTTTCCAGTAAAAAAACAAAACAAGATAGCGGGGGTTTTTAACCCCCACAAAGCAAAAGTCCCAAGAATAACGATTAGGGCTATGGATCATATAAAAAAAGCGCAAGGGTCTCAATGAATTCGTCTTGTTGCAATGGATTTGTCTATATTGGTCTTGAGGTCCAATTTTACAGTATACGCAAAGCCCTAATTCTCAAGCTTTGAAACCCTAGATATCTCCCATGGTGGATTTCGATTCAGGAAGTTTTAGCACAATTAAACTATATCAAAAGCTTCAGGGAGATGTCAGCAATACAAATCAATAAGCAAAACATGTCAATGATGCATAAAAATTGGATTTCGATTATGGGAATATTTGGTCAAACCGTGACTCTGTTTTACCGTTTCCTTGGGTATGAGAGCTTGTTCTTGATGGCAATGGCTTTCTGGAGACTCAGGCAATATGTTTGAATCACTTTTAGGCTTTGAATCCACCTGCAAATAGGAAATCAGTTTCACACTTTTTCTCAATTTTTTGCAACTTTGTTATGGAGTTTTAGCAGCAATTGTGCGTGTCCAGCTTTAGGGTTAGCTCTTGCATTTGTATTGGAACAGAATTAGGTCAAAACCTTGGCCCAGAAGTCCATGAATTTAAGTTTTCAATCTTTGATTTTCAATCATATAATTTCCAATCTTTTTTTCAATGAAAACCTTGCCAATTTGGGAGATCTTGTCCCCTTGAGTGATGCACGAGATCTTTAGCATGTTTGGAGTGTATTTGCTTCATAAAAAGATTTGACAACCATGCTTTGATATTTTTCTACAATTAAAACCAATTAAATGAATTAATAATAATAAAAATTCAATTAATTAATTAAAAATAAGAAAATAAATCATTTTAAGCTCAATGGGTCGTGCATAGGCTTTGGGTAAAGTTTCAAGAAGGAATTTGAGGCCCATTAGCAAAATTGAAGTGTTTTAGGCAAAGTTGACTTTTGAAAGTTCCCAAAAATTTCCCAACTTCTCCAATGCATATCATGCTCAATTTTGAAGCTATGAACATGTTCTTGGACATTTTGGAAAGGTCTTGAAGTCCTCTAACCAATGCCTTTGGTCCCATGTCATTTTGATTCACCAATCTCAAGTTATGGTCTTTAACTTAAAGTACCTTTTTGTTGACTTTTGAAAATGACCTATAATGTAGAGATTGATAACTTTTGTGAGATCATTTCTTGCACTTGGAATGTGAAGATGAGTTGTAGGAAATGTCATCCCCTTCAAAATGAGCTTTGGATGGGATTTTTCTAATGAACCATGAAAAAGTTATGCCTTGGTCAAGTTACAGTTGACTTTTCAACTGTCCAAAAATAGAAACTTTTGCATCTTGAGACTTTTTGAGCCATGCTTGTGGAATCATGATCAAGAATTGATCAAATGATGATTGTGGCTTCAAAATGAGATGTTGACCAAAATTTTTGACTTTTGACTGTCAAATGACCATTTTGCCCCTGCAGTTGACTGTGAAGCATTTAGGGCTTTTGACTGTGCAACTTGATGCTGTGAGTCTTGAAACTTGACATATGGATGCTTGGCAATGTATATAGGCATATGGGACTTGATTGGACCCTTGGAAACCTCAACTTCCCTGTAAGAACCAAAACCCTAATTTTGACTGTGTTAGGAGGCAATTGGACTGTGCAACCCTTGAGGGATTTTGAAGCTTGATCTTGCCAAATCTTGAAGAATATGGGAGGGCAAATTTTGGGGTACAACATCATGCAACATAACTTTGTGTTTTAGCTAACATTTTACCCTTTTCAGGATAAGATTAAAAGGCCATCATTAACAATATTCCTGATACAGTATGGATACACCCCAGACACGACGGTCATTCCATTACTCATTAACAATTTCAAGTCAAAATACAGTGCGGATACACCCCAGACACGACGGTCATTCTACTACTCATTCAGACTTCAGCAATTTGATACAGACTAGATACGCTCCAGACACAACGGCCATTCTATCTCTCATTCAGATTCAACTATCAACTTCAAGTTCAGATACACTCCAATCACGGATGCCATTTTGGCCCTTACACCAGAAGTTTGATTCTCCCCAGTGCAGTCGCCACAGAAGTCATTCTGTCACTTATTCAGATCCCAGTTACAGTCTCAGATACACTTCAGACACGAAAGTCATTCTGCTACTCATACAGATCTCAACTTCAGATACAATACAGATATACTCTAGACACGACAGTCATTCTGATATTCATTCAAAATTCAAATACAGTTACAGTCTCAGATACACTCCAGACACGAAAGTCATTCTGCTACTCATACAGATCTCAACTTCAGATACAATACAAATATACTCCAGACACGGCAGTCATTCTGATATCCATTCAAAATTCAAATACAGTTACAGCTCAGATATTCTCCAAACATGGACGCCATTCTTTTGCTCATACAGACTCAGTCTCCAGATACAGTTCAAATGCATTCCAGACACGAATACCATTTTGATGCTCATTCTTCTGACCTACAACATTGCAATTCAACAAACATTCTTGGATGGCATCTTTAAGACCATCTCCAGCAAGATTCCACCATCTCCAAATGGCATCTTTAAGCCTATTTCCTCAGCTATATTTTGACGAGTGCAAATTTACGGGCACTCTAGTGTCCAATCCTCTTTTACCTTCGAGTCACGAAAGGCAAACTTTCCAATCTAACTCTTCAGGTTCAAGAAGATTAAACAGGGGCAACTGTTGTACCCCAAAATTTTCCATCTCATTTCATCAATATTTTCTCATCACAAGACTCTTGAAACTCAAGATTAAGCTAGGGTTTGCTCTGCTCAAGACACCTCCTTGCACTGTTGACCTAAATTAGGGTTTGAGTTTGCACAGGGATGTTTTGACCTATAATGCCCAAAGTGACTTTCATACTTCATGTTGGACTCACAAGTTTGTCCATACCAAGTTTCAAGCCTTGAATCAAATTTCTGCCAAGTCAATTGGACAGTTGACCTAGAAATCAGTTGTATTGGGGAAAAAGTCAATTGTGGCCAATTGACAATCAAATCTCATGAATTTTGACACACATCAACATTATGAACTCATATGAACTATTTGATAAAGTTTGGATCACAATTCCACAAGAAATTTGATCAGATCACCAAAAGGGAAAAATGGTCATTTTTAGGGTTTTGACTGTGCAAAGGCAATTTTTGATTGTTTGACCTAGCCAATGTCAATTCAAGCTCAACCATGGACTCAAGGACTCAACGACATCATCTTGACTCATTCAAAAAGTTCAAAAGGTCTCAAATGCATAGGATTGACATATGAATTTTTCAGTCAACTGATCAAAATTTGAATGTACACTGAAAAGTCAAACTTTGACTTTTTGGTCAAAATCAAGTGCCAAGAGTCATTTTCCATCAAAGAATGTCAAACTATGAAAATTTTTCATCAAGAAACCCAAAATTGCAAATTAGGGTTTAAAATGGAAAAATTTCATAACTTAGAAATTTTCTAAGTTATGAAATTTTCTTATTTTTTCCTAACTTTGCCCCACATTTTCACCAAGATGCAAATGGATTCAAACAAAACTTACAACATGAAAGTTGTATTACATCACAAATTATACAACTTTTATTCACAAAGTTTTCTCAAAGGAAGCTTGGATCTTAAGTTATGATTTTTTGAACAAGGGTACCTAAAACTTTTAACTTAGAGAAATTTTGCCCTAGTTTAGGCAGGATTTTGACCCATCTTCTTGGCCATCTTTCACATAGTTCCACTTGGAGTATTAAGTTTCATTTCAAAGATGGATTATAGTACATGTTGCAAGTTTCCAAATTGTCAAATAACTCCTCAAACACCTTTATGGTTAGGGAGAATCGAATGCTTGAAGTTGGCAAAAACTCACTTTGTAACCATGGCCAATACATGTTCATACCAAGTTGCAAATCGGACCAAACTAGCTTAGTACATAATTACAGGTCTCTAAACCCTTAAACACTCAAGAATTGAATGCAAATACATTGGTTAGAGGCATTGTTCTGATCAAGGGAGCATTGTACATTGAATAATTCCATTTTGGGCATAAAGATCACACTTCCATTTTCATAAAGCATAACTTTTGCAAAGTTGTCTTTCTTAAGCTTTGAACTTCTTTCTTTGCAGCAAACAAGTTCCACAAACTTAGGCAAAGGTACAAGAAGTTGGTGCATGCTTGGAGATAGCCTGTACAGGCCTATCTCATTTCACTTCAAACTTTGCTTTCAAAACAAGTCAAATGGCAAAAAAGCTCATAACTCATACATCTGATATATTGAACTCAAGAAAAGTTGTCAAACAAGTTTTGCATACCCTTGTAAGCCAGAAGCACGAGCCTTTCACCCCTAAAGCACCCTTATACTCAAAAACCACATTTTCTTGCAAAACAGGGCCAGTTCTGTAAATCACAAGCCAAAATCAAATTCCCTCGTGCGTTTTATCCCAAATCACTTCTAACACATTCTAAACAATACACCTAAGCTGTCCAGATCATTCACAAGCTTCTGTAACTCCATTTACACACATCACCATTTTTGTTTGGAAGCTTTGCAGGTTGAGTTCTGTAGCACGATTCAGGCCAGTTCAAAACAAACTAAGCATTGGGAAAGGTTCAGGGGACATCAAGCAAGTTCAAAATAACCTCAGGCCCCATTGAAAGTTTCTGCATTGTCCAGCTCGAACTCAATTGAAACATGTATTTCATGAACTTCTATCTCTCTATTTAGGAACATTTAGACTTAGGTTTGTGAATGAAAGATGTTGTATTCATTGCCCTGAAACCATACATGTGCTTAGTTTTCATTTACATTAATCGTGCTAGGAGAATTTCATCCATGAACTTTCTGAAAAAACTATGTTAAAAATTAGGGCTAGAGAAATTCTCTCTGGTCTTTGAGAGTTAGCTTAAGTTTTTTATATGGTTAGATTTGTTGTTTGATGCTCTACAAGTTTCATGTTTTGAGTTTTGTCAAAAAAGTACTAAAACAGGAGATAGAAGTTTGAACTAGCCATGCGCGCGTTTCTGTTGGACAGAGGAAGAAGATGAAGTAGCTGGGCTGGGACTGGCACTTCCTGCTTTTGACACCCCCATTTTCAGGTTCACACCCCCCTGGCCCATTTCTTTGTACATTTATTATTTTTGTATTTTTATTTCATTTCTGACTTTATTATTTGGTATTTATTTGGTATTTATTTGGTATTTATTTTAATTATTTCTAACATTAAAATGTTTAAATACTTTATATTATTTTGTTTAAACTTAAAAATAATGTAACAAAATACTTTTATTTTCATTTATTATTTTTATTCACATTTGAAAATATTTTCTTGAAATATATGCATTTTTGTAAATAATTTATTTTACTTTTTACACACGTAACATTTTTACACACTGTTGCACCCCAAAATTTGCCCCCCCATATTCTCCAGGATTTGTCAAGTCAAGGTCACAAAATTCCCCAAGGGTTGTGCAGCTCAACTGTCTCCTATACAGTCAAAACTAGGGTTTGTGTTCTGGTCAAGAATTGAAAGTTTTCAAAAGCCCAATCAAGTCTCATATGCCTACAAATGTGGTCAAACATCCTCATATCAAGTTTCAAGGCATTCAGCTCAAAATTGCACAGTCAAAACCCTAAATTGCACTACAGTCAACTGTAGGGGTAAAATGGTCATTTGACAGTCAAAAGTTCAAATTTTTGGTCAACATATCATTTTGAAGCCACAAACATCATTTGATCAATGCTTGATCATGATTCTCAAAATTTGGCTCAGAAATCATCAAAGATGCAAAAGTTGCTATATTTGGACAGCTGAAAAAGTCAACTGAAATTGACCAGGGCATAACTTTCACATGGATTATCAGAAAAATTCCATCCAAAGCTCATTTTGAAGAGAAGGACATTCCCTACAACTAATCTTCATATTCCAAGTCCAAGAAATGCTCTCACAAAACGTTATCAATTTCAACATTATAGGTCATTTTCAAAAGTCAACAAAAAGGGACTTTAAGTCAAAGGCCATAACTTGAGATTGGTAAATCAAAATGACATGGGACCAAAGGCATTGGTTAGAGGACTCAAAGACCTTTCCAAAATGTCCAATAACATGTGAAAATCTTAAAAATTGAGCAAGTTATGCTTTGTGGAAGTTGGGAAATTTTTGGAAATTTTTGAAAGTCAACAATGGTTCAAATGATCCAAAAATGCTAATGGGCCCATTTTTCTTCCAAGTTTCTTCATGCCAAGCCTATGCACGACCATTAGGCCCAAAGGGAAGTATTTTCTCATTTTTTTATTATTTATTTGAATTTATATCAATATTAATTCATTTAAATTATTTAAATATGTAGAAAATATAAATTTGACCTAAAAGAATCTTTTTGTACACATTTTAGGCTCAATAATTCGTGCTTAAGCCAATTTGGAAAGATTTGGAGCATTGGGATATGATTTGTGCAAAAACAACATGAAAAAAGATGTGAAAAGATTCTTAACAAAATCAAATATCCAAACAATGAATGCCTTGGATTTTGTCAAGTTTTGTTGACCTAGCATGCTCACTACATATTCAGAATCAAAAACCTAAAGCCATTAGACACGAAGCTGCGCCCCAAGAACACCTTGCACATTGAAATTTTTTCCATAAAACACAAAACTGTTTTCAAGGTTAGGAGACGATTCAAGCCTCAACTTCCATTCCATTAGATTCCTGGGACAATTCTGAACGTGTGCCAATCCCTAACATCAACCAAAACGCAAAGAAGTGGTAGTTTGAACTCTAACTGTACCAAGAAATTTTTGAAATCGTATGGCATAATTCATGCATCTTTTTGCGTTTTTCTTTATGTATTCTTATTCAGGGTGAAGTTTCCAAGCTAACCATACCAATTAATTTCATTTTTGTGCAATATAGGCGATTTCGCCATTATTAAATGTTAGGGTTTTCAGGTTTCGAAATTGGGGTTTCCCCATACAAGCAAAATTAGGCCATCCCAATACCACCGTTGCATTCAGTACACCAAGACGAAGAGATTCATGCATTCGCGAACAATTTATATACACCCAGCATCTAATCGCTATTTTCTTGTAGGTGGTATACAGCAACGCGTGCAAATCCGTTTCCATAGGCTTGTGTTTCAGAAAAAGTGAGGAAGATGATGTGTTGTCCCTCACTGATTCGTTGATTTTAAATTTCGCGCTTTTAATTACTAACGCGCTGATTCTTTCTTTTTGTTAATTGTGTATTATTAATATATCAATCAATCCAAACAGCTCAGCTGGCAGACACCTCTCTTGGCAATATCCAAGACCTGGGTTCGAACCCCAGGTCTCATGCTATTTCAATATTGTTTTTCATTTACAATTCCCATGCAGGCATGATCTTAAGACGCACCATACTCCTTCATCATCCCACCATCCACGCGTCCATCCCATTCAGATCAAAGGCGCAGGATCAAGGTACACAATAAACCCCAGTCAAAGCATCATACAGGATTCAAAAAGTCAATGGACTCAAGCTTAATGGGCCTGAAATGCTAAGGCCTTACCTCCTAATTTGGGGCTACCCCCCCCCCCCCCCCCCCTGGTTTGCTTCTTTTCTTATTTATTTTTTTTCTTTTATCTTTTAATTGTTATTTTGTTTTCTAATTTAATTAATTATCTTTTTTTTTTTAAAATATAAAAACTCCATTAAAAATCAGCAAAAGGCAAAAAAATATAATTTTTACTTTAATTACTTTTATAAATAAATTACATGTAATTATTTAGTTTAATTAGGTTTTTAACTTTAATTCCTTTTTAATAAAATCCAAAAATATAGAATTAGGTTAGTTAATAATTTTTATACCTTTTAATTTTCCTTTTTCTCACAATATTATTATTTATTTATTTATTTATTTATTTTTTATTTTTATAATTAAATGTACATAAATAAAAATTAGGGTTTAATTTAGATTAATATAACATTTTTACAATAAACTTAAAAAACAATAGAATTAGGGTTAGTCAATTATAATTAATTCCTTCTTTTTTTTCTTTTAAAGCTAAAAAACACAAAATACCAAAAACATTTAATTTTTTAATTTTACTTCTTCATTAACTGTAATCTTTTGCAAAAGGGTCCAACGCCCAGGTTTTTAATTATTTAATTTGCGCATTTATTTTATGTCGTTTGATTAATTTTGTATCTCTCCCAAAGCATTGTAATTTAAATTTCTCGCACTTTCATTTATCACTTTATTTATTTTTCAGTCAAATCGGGCCCGGTTTAATTTTGGCGATGTGGACCCGCGCCATTTGTAATAGCTGTAGATTTATTTTTCCGCAAACTTTATAACTGTTAAATATGCATGCAAGAATGAATGGCCCTAATTAAAATCAAGCGTAGATCACAAATAAACATGACAAGACAGATAACTGAAACATGACACACAATTCGCACACACCACCCCTAGGGTACGCCTCACTGTTGCCTTTCGAAAGGTGATCGTCGAGTAGAGGACGTCTTAGTAAGTCCTCATGATCCGGGAACCTGGCATGAGGGTAGCTTCTAAGGTGTCTTCCCATTGCTCTGGTGATCACCATGTCCCTAAAATCGAATTGACCCGAACACCTCCAATGGTGGTGCTACCTACCTCTCAATGGTGGGATGGCACTACTTTAAAGGACATTTACACAGACGAATTCCTTAGGGTAGGTAGGTTCTCGTAGATACTTGCTCTAATCTCAAAACAAACTCAAAAAGACTTTTCACACCAACACTTTTCAAAAGCTTTCAAAGCAAATTTTTCAAACACTCTGACGTATGAGTCGAACTGAAATTTTTCGAAGAAACTTTGTTAACCCACATTGAAAAGCAAGCAAACATTTTTGAAAACACAATGAGCAAGTATCTAAGAGCCCATGGATAACCATGGATAGAAAGGGTGCTAACACCTTCCCTTTCTATAACCTACCTCCCGAACCGAGAGCGATCTCTTTAAGGAATTTTTCTGTGCTTTTGTCCTTTCCATTTGGAGAAAATAAAAGACGGTGGCGACTCTTGCTTCCGCGACATTTCGCGAACCAGCGTTAAACAGTCAGTTCCAGATCCACCGATCACAGAACTGGCGACTCTGCTGGGGACAAAACTTAAAGTGAGGTGTACCTTAGGATTAAGATCACTGTGTTTTCAATTGTCTTCTTTGCTTGCTTTACTATTGTGGGTTGTATCGGAGTTACATAGATCCTAACCCGGATCTGGGGATACCCTGTTTAGGTAGCATAATCTGTGAGGGACCTGTCCGGCGTATACCGACATGGGTGAAGCAGTGGCTACGTTGGTGTGGCGTCTTGGTCTGTACCGATATCCCTCGTGTTGAAACGGGGAGAATATGGGTCTTCCAAGGAGTCATTAAGCACCAACAGACCTTAGAACCTTAAATGACCCAACTTGGCCAATAGAACAGTAGCAGTATGCTACGCCCATTGAGGCTAAACTCTCATGATGGTTCTGGCCGCAAGAAAAGATTGCGATGCTGGAGTTATGACCGATGGAGGGTAGTCAATGATATTGGGATCCTCTAAGAACCCGGTTACTTTGATTAGGACAGGTTGAACCCACCAACTTCAAGAGGGTACTACCCAGACCTCATGCTGGCCTAAACCTTAAGGGCTCTTTTTGTGTGACTTGTGTGCCTTCGTATTTGACTATCTGCGTGCTTGTTACCTAACACTTGTTTCTTGCAGGTCTTGTTTATAGTCCTTAATTGGGACTCATAACAGGGTACTAAGTTTCTTGCAGGTCTTGTTTATAGTCCTTAATTGGGACTCATAACAGGGTACTAAGTTTCTTGCAGGTCTTGTTTATAGTCCTTAACTAGGACTCATGACAGGGTTTACCAAATTTCTTACAGGTGTTGTTTATAGTCCTTAACTAGGACTCATAACAGGGTTTACCAGATCTCTTGCAGGTTTTGTTTATAGTCCTTAATTGGGACTCATAACAAAGTATACTGAATTTCTTGCAGGGTTTGTTTATAGTCCTTAATTGGGACTCATAACAGGGTTACCTACTTCACCCCATGCATAGCATGACATCATACCATTGCATACCATTGCATACATCCTAACCCATTTCAAGGATCTCAAGGGCTTGTGATGCAGGTCATGATAAACCAATTACCCAGCAAGGGGCAAAGGGGATTTATTTTCCTCTAGCCAAGGGCGTTAGGGGCTATGACCCACTGGATATGGTGAGCCTTTGAACCTTGAAGAAGGACTCTCCACAACATGAAGTTCCTTCAATCAAGCTACCGGTTCCAAATGCTAACAAAGTTTCTCTGTTTACCCCGCGAGGTCCTTGAAAACATTACATGCATGTCATACATCTCATTGCATTGCAGGTATCCCTTTGACAGGTTGCTTACCCTTCCTCGCTGTTTATTTCAGCCGATCGCCATGAATCCTGAATCATCAGCCGAGCAGACTATCAAGGACCTCCAGGCTCAGAACGCCCA
Organism: Vicia faba; assembly: GCA_948472305.1. Classification (NCBI taxonomy): domain Eukaryota; kingdom Viridiplantae; phylum Streptophyta; class Magnoliopsida; order Fabales; family Fabaceae; genus Vicia; species Vicia faba. The sequence goes on from CATIWC010002417.1 coordinate 107,102, forward strand.
GTTCCAAGAGCTGATCATGAATTTGACCCAGGGGCAACAAGATCTGAAGGCCCTACTCTTGAAGAAGGACAAGAAGAAGAAGAGGACTGTCTTGTTCAGCCCTAGACGCAGATCTGGGAATACACCGCAGACTGAAACTGAGAGGACAACCCCATCTGTGAGGGAAAGCAGTCACCATGAGAGAGAGGTGCCTAGTCCAGTGGTCTCCGACAATGAGACAGATTTCGACGACGAACAGTACCCTCCGGCTGAGGACAAGTACAAACAGTTGGAGGATAGGATGAAGGCTATGGAGGTGCAACAGGCACCTGGGCTGGATCTTGGAGATTTGGGTCTGTCAACTGGTGTGGTTATTCCCCGGAAGTTCAAAGCACCATCCTTTACTAAGTATGACGGGGCATCTTGCCCCAAGCTGCATCTGAGGTCCTATGTTCGGAAGATTCAGCCATATACGATGGACAAGAATTTATGGATCCACTTCTTCCAGGAGAGTCTTTCAGGGACTCATCTCGAATGGTTCTATCAGCTGGATGGGACCAAAGTTCGTAACTGGGAGGAGTTGGCTACTGCTTTCTATAAGCAGTATCAATATAATGCCGACCTTGCTCCTACGCGTACCCAACTCCAGGGTATGTCGTTAGGGTCAAGTGAAGGTTTTAAAGAATATGCGCAGAAATGGAGGGATCTTGCTGGAAGGGTACAACCACCTCTGACTGATCGGGAACTTGTGGACATGTTCTTGGGGACCTTGTCTGGTCCATTTTATAACCACCTGATTGGGAATTCGTCTGCTGGATTCACAGATCTTATCTTGACTGGAGAGCGAATTGAAGCTGGTATCCGGTCTGGGAAAATTCAAGAGGCTGCACCTGCTGATAAAAAGCCTCATCATGGAAAGAAAGAATCCAATGCCGTGCACGGTAAAAAGAGCCGTCATGAGGCAGGGGCAATCCAAATCTCCAATCCCGGACCTGCTCAACAAGGACAGGGGCAGCAGCGCAAGGAAAAACGACAGTATACCAAACTCAACATGTCGCTGGATCAAGCACTGCAACAAATGTTGAAGGCAGGGCTGATCACCTTAAGGGCTCCTCTTCGAAATCCGAACACTTCTGCACCCAACTATCATCCCAACGATAGGTGCGCATATCATTCAGACAGCCCGAGGCATACTACGGACAACTGCTGGCCTCTCAAGAACAAAATTCAAGATATGATCGACGCTGGAGAGATTCAGTTTGAAGTGCCAGAGACTCCGAACATAATCACTGCTCCATTGCCCAATCATTGAAGACTTTTGTTTATTTGAATTTTTGAGTTGTATTTTTCTTTGCTTATACAAACAATTAATGTCATAGCAAACTCTTTTATTCTATCAATGCATCGCATATGTCTGTTTTGGGGAATTAATACAATTATTTTTGTTATATTCTTTTCATATCTTTTCTGATGTCGACTCTCGGTTAATAACTCTGAGCCTCTTGAGGGAGGATGACGAAAACGATACCACGATCTTTACAGTATGCTGTTGAACAGACCCCGCTGATGAGGTACAGGCATTGTTTCAATTCCTAAACACTGGAGTTATAAGGATGATAATCCCTCGTCAACCCATCTGAGCCAAAGAAGTAGGAGTTTTATTTTCGAAAATTGAAACCCTTAATCATAACCTGGGGCAGGGTAGTTCCTTCAGTTGATCCAAGTGTATGGCGAATGGCACCGAAGAGATCTTTACGAAACGAACAAAGACAGTAATGGTTCAGAACAATCAAAAGGACAGGCAGTCATCATCAAAATTCATAAATGAAAATCCCAAAAAGTCTAAACCTACAAAGGGGACTTATGAAACTGGGGCATCCCGCTGACTGTGATTCCAGAAAAGGAAACAGTTCAGGCAAAAAAAGAAAGGGATAAACAAAAATCAAAAAAAGAGGTCTCACAAACCCTCAACAAAAAAAGGAATGACTGCCTATTCAAAATAAGTTATCAACATCTGAACCATTGTTGGAACATCACAGCAAAGACTCAAGCAAGGTCTAACGCACGATCAATTGAGTTTAGGGTTGGAGAACATCACGAAGAGCGGGTGGGTACAAATAATTTGAGCCTTTATCCTTTGTTTCTTAAACCGTGAACCAAGCCACGTTATAACCCTCAAAAGTCCTAGCTGAAGCATGGGTTAGTTCGAAAGCATACTGTCACGAAAGGTATCCTGACTCCTTAAGGCTACGGTAAATACGGAGTTTGACATCACGTTTTACAAACATTCACTTGTTTTATGAAAAGATGCATTTTCAAAAAATCTTCGAGACAGACATAAGCTTTGCATTTTTAACATAACTTTGTTTGCATATGACTTTTTGTTTGAACAGCAGGAAAATTCGCACAATAAAAGTCTAATGAACAAGAGTATTTCCAATCAAGGGGCATGGCATGACTATTGCCCATTATCTGGGGCAGCCCAATCAAGATTCGGAGAATCTCTCAAAAGGCCAAATAGCCTGGGGCAAATCTCCGTCTGAGTCACTTGGGGCACTCCAGCAACGAATCTTGCACGATCAGGCACCTTCTGGTAATATGGCAACACAAGCAGCCAGGGGCACTCCCTACTTTCCGAGAACGGACATAGTCAAAAAATACTACGCAAAATCAAAGACCCGCTAGGTTGACACACCTAGGCAAAAATAAGGGCTTCCCGGCGAACCAAAAGGGTTCGGGCAAAAGTAAGGGATGAAATGAAAAAATATGTACACCCGACAAGTCGAAAACCTAAAAGGGCGGCTTGGGCAAAAATGGGTATCCCGGTGGACCGAAAACCCGAAAGGGTGGCCCAGGCAAAAGTTAGGGATCAAAGCGTACGACTATGTCCTGTCATCTTGTCACCTGCCTACCAGAAGAAGGTTTGTCCATCAACAACTATCAGCATCCCACAAGTGCCTCCCCCATAGAAACAGGGGCAATAAAGAATGGTCTAAGCAATCTGATTGTTCTGTCCTCCAAGGTATCCGGGTAAGCTCCGTTGAAGAACATAGCCAACGCAGTTCAATACCTCCCCAGGAGAGTCCAACCCAGCTTCCCCAGGAAAGTGGGAATACATCTCCCAAAGCAGTAAACTTATCCCCAGACGATTCGGGAAGCTCATCCTCACGAAGCACGAACGCGTCTCCCGGCTTTATTTAAAGAGTTATTTCCTTAACAGGATATAACTGGGTTATCCTCAGCCAAAAGCCACGGAAAGAGCGTCGTCGACAGAATCTTCTTATCCCCAGCGAAGTCCATTCATACTTCCAATACAGCAAGGTATCCTCAGCGAGTCATCCTCAACAATTCAGCAAAAGCATCTCCCCACAGAGTATTTCTCCCCAGCATGGTCGCTAGAATATCTTTTTCTCCCCGCAGAATCCTCCATTCGCCAAGTTTATTCCCCAACGGAGTTATCTTCGTCTATTGGAATTCTTGCAACTATTCTTCAACGTCAGCCCAGGATACGACTTCCCGGCACCCGTCAAGGATTTATTTTCTTAGACAAACATACATTCATAAAACGTCACATACATCATTATAGCATGCATATGCATCATACTACACGACTCTCATTGATTTTGAAGACATACAGTTCATGCATCATGATTTTGCATACAATTATGTTTTGCCTTTTCAGGAAAAAGATCAATACAAAAATGACTACTATCAACTATCGCAATTCATTCTCGATATAGTTTCAGATATGATCCAGACATGGTGACGTTCTGATACTGCTTCCAGAATTCCTTCTAGATATAGTTTCAGATGTAAACCCAGCGATGGTGACGTTCTGATACTGCTTCCAGAATTCCTTCTAGATATAGTTTCAGATGTAAACCCAGCGATGGTGACGTTCTGATACTGCTTCCAGATTTCATTCTTGATATAGTTTCAGATATGATCCAGACATGGTGACGTTCTGATACTGCTTCCAGATTTCCTTCTAGATATAGTTTCAGATGTAAACCCAGCGATGGTGACGTTCTGATACTGCTTCCAGATTTCCTTCTAGATATAGTTTCAGATGTAAACCCAGCGATGGTGACGTTCTGATACTGCTTCCAGATTTCCTTCTAGATATAGTTTCAGATGTAAACCCAGCGATGGTGACGTTCTGATACTGCTTCCAGATTTCCTTCCAGATATAGTTTCAGATGTAAACCAAACATGGTGACGTTCTGATGCTGCTTCCAGAAGTCCTTTTTAGATGTTTCCCTCTCCGACGATGAGTGTGAGGTGATATTCTCCTATGGTTCCCTCTCCAACGGTGTGTGAGGTAGTAATCCCTTTTCTAGATGTTTCCCTCTCCGACGAGGAGTGTGAGGTGATATTCTCCTATGGCTCCCTCTCCAACGGTGTGTGAGGTGGTAAGTCTTTTTCAGATGATTCCCTCTCCGACGGTGTGTGAGGTAGTAATCCCTTTTTAGATGTTTCCCTCTCCGACGATGAGTGTGAGGTGATATTCTCTTATGGTCCCCTCTCCGGCAAGTGCATGAGGTGGTAAGTCCTTTTCAGATGTTTCCCTCTCCAACGTTGAGTGAGGTGATCATTCCTTTCAGATTATAAGTGCATATGGTTCTCTTCCCGATACTGCGAAGATAATAATTCCCATCAAGATTTTTCTCAACGAGCGTTGTTGAGATTAAAGTCACCCAAGGTTCTCTTATCATTCATGCTAAGGCAGTAACCATTCCTGGTTCATTCATCAACGTTTGAAGCTCCAGATTCAGCTCCTGTAACCAGTCAGGACGCATCTATACCAAGCATCTAAAATCAGCTCCTGCAACGTGTCAGGTACTCATTTTCTCTTTGCAGGTATGCAGGTTCTCGCTAAGGAATCTCCTACGCGATCAACATCTAGATGGCATCTATAAGCCCATCATCCTATCCAGCAATCTCCAAATGGCATCTATAAGCCCATTCCCCCATCACACTGCTACTATGTGAGCGCAAATTTCTGGGCACTTTAGTGTTCAATCATCTTCTACCCTCGGATTACGAAAGGCACGTCTGCCAATCTGCATCCTCAGGTCTAAGAAGATTGAACAGGGGCAACTGTTGCACCCCAAAATTTGCCCCCCCATATTCTCCAGGATTTGTCAAGTCAAGGTCACAAAATTCCCCAAGGGTTGTGCAGCTCAACTGTCTCCTATACAGTCAAAACTAGGGTTTGTGTTCTGGTCAAGAATTGAAAGTTTTCAAAAGCCCAATCAAGTCTCATATGCCTACAAATGTGGTCAAACATCCTCATATCAAGTTTCAAGGCATTCAGCTCAAAATTGCACAGTCAAAACCCTAAATTGCACTACAGTCAACTGTAGGGGTAAAATGGTCATTTGACAGTCAAAAGTTCAAATTTTTGGTCAACATATCATTTTGAAGCCACAAACATCATTTGATCAATGCTTGATCATGATTCTCAAAATTTGGCTCAGAAATCATCAAAGATGCAAAAGTTGCTATATTTGGACAGCTGAAAAAGTCAACTGAAATTGACCAGGGCATAACTTTCACATGGATTATCAGAAAAATTCCATCCAAAGCTCATTTTGAAGAGAAGGACATTCCCTACAACTCATCTTCATATTCCAAGTCCAAGAAATTCTCTCACAAAAAGTTATCAATTTCAACATTATAGGTCATTTTCAAAAGTCAACAAAAAGGGACTTTAAGTCAAAGGCCATAACTTGAGATTGGTAAATCAAAATGACATGGGACCAAAGGCATTGGTTATAGGACTCAAAGACCTTTCCAAAATGTCCAAGAACATGTGAAAATCTTAAAAATTGAGCAAGTTATGCTTTGTGGAAGTTGGGAAATTTTTGGAAATTTTTGAAAGTCAACAATGGTTCAAATGATCCAAAAATGCTAATGGGCCCATTTTTCTTCCAAGTTTCTTCATGCCAAGCCTATGCACGACCATTAGGCCCAAAGGGAAGTATTTTCTCATTTTTTTATTATTTATTTGAATTTATATCAATATTAATTCATTTAAATTATTTAAATATGTAGAAAATATAAATTTGACCTAAAAGAATCTTTTTGTACACATTTTAGGCTCAATAATTCGTGCTTAAGCCAATTTGGAAAGATTTGGAGCATTGGGATATGATTTGTGCAAAAACAACATGAAAAAAGATGTGAAAAGATTCTTAACAAAATCAAATATCCAAACAATGAATGCCTTGGATTTTGTCAAGTTTTGTTGACCTAGCATGCTCACTACATATTCAGAATCAAAAACCTAAAGCCATTAGACACGAAGCTGCGCCCCAAGAACACCTTGCACATTGAAATTTTTTCCATAAAACACAAAACTGTTTTCAAGGTTAGGAGACGATTCAAGCCTCAACTTCCATTCCATTAGATTCCTGGGACAATTCTGAACGTGTGCCAATCCCTAACATCAACCAAAACGCAAAGAAGTGGTAGTTTGAACTCTAACTGTACCAAGAAATTTTTGAAATCGTATGGCATAATTCATGCATCTTTTTGCGTTTTTCTTTATGTATTCTTATTCAGGGTGAAGTTTCCAAGCTAACCATACCAATTAATTTCATTTTTGTGCAATATAGGCGATTTCGCCATTGTTAAATGTTAGGGTTTTCAGGTTTCGAAATTGGGGTTTCCCCATACAAGCAAAATTAGGCCATCCCAATACCACCGTTGCATTCAGTACACCAAGACGAAGAGATTCATGCATTCGCGAACAATTTATATACACCCAGCATCTAATCGCTATTTTCTTGTAGGTGGTATACAGCAACGCGTGCAAAACCGTTTCCATAGGCTTGTGTTTCAGAAAAAGTGAGGAAGATGATGTGTTGTCCCTCACTGATTTGTTGATTTTAAATTTCGCGCTTTTAATTACTAACGCGCTGATTCTTTCTTTTTGTTAATTGTGTATTATTAATATATCAATCAATCCAAACAGCTCAGCTGGCAGACACCTCTCTTGGCAATATCCAAGACCTGGGTTCGAACCCCAGGTCTCATGCTATTTCAATATTGTTTTTCATTTACAATTCCCATGCAGGCATGATCTTAAGACGCACCATACTCCTTCATCATCCCACCATCCACGCGTCCATCCCATTCAGATCAAAGGCGCAGGATCAAGGTACACAATAAACCCCAGTCAAAGCATCATACAGGATTCAAAAAGTCAATGGACTCAAGCTTAATGGGCCTGAAATGCTAAGGCCTTACCTCCTAATTTGGGGCTACCCCCCCCCCCCCCCCCTGGTTTGCTTCTTTTCTTATTTATTTTTTTTCTTTTATCTTTTAATTGTTATTTTGTTTTCTAATTTAATTAATTATCTTTTTTTTTTAAAATATAAAAACTCCATTAAAAATCAGCAAAAGGCAAAAAAATATAATTTTTACTTTAATTACTTTTATAAATAAATTACATGTAATTATTTAGTTTAATTAGGTTTTTAACTTTAATTCCTTTTTAATAAAATCCAAAAATATAGAATTAGGTTAGTTAATAATTTTTATACCTTTTAATTTTCCTTTTTCTCACAATATTATTATTTATTTATTTATTTATTTATTTTTTATTTTTATAATTAAATGTACATAAATAAAAATTAGGGTTTAATTTAGATTAATATAACATTTTTACAATAAACTTAAAAAACAATAGAATTAGGGTTAGTCAATTATAATTAATTCCTTCTTTTTTTTCTTTTAAAGCTAAAAAACACAAAATACCAAAAACATTTAATTTTTTAATTTTACTTCTTCATTAACTGTAATCTTTTGCAAAAGGGTCCAACGCCCAGGTTTTTAATTATTTAATTTGCGCATTTATTTTATGTCGTTTGATTAATTTTGTATCTCTCCCAAAGCATTGTAATTTAAATTTCTCGCACTTTCATTTATCACTTTATTTATTTTTCAGTCAAATCGGGCCCGGTTTAATTTTGGCGATGTGGACCCGCGCCATTTGTAATAGCTGTAGATTTATTTTTCCGCAAACTTTATAACTGTTAAATATGCATGCAAGAATGAATGGCCCTAATTAAAATCAAGCGTAGATCACAAATAAACATGACAAGACAGATAACTGAAACATGACACACAATTCGCACACACCACCCCTAGGGTACGCCTCACTGTTGCCTTTCGAAAGGTGATCGTCGAGTAGAGGACGTCTTAGTAAGTCCTCATGATCCGGGAACCTGGCATGAGGGTAGCTTCTAAGGTGTCTTCCCATTGCTCTGGTGATCACCATGTCCCTAAAATCGAATTGACCCGAACACCTCCAATGGTGGTGCTACCTACCTCTCAATGGTGGGATGGCACTACTTTAAAGGACATTTACACAGACGAATTCCTTAGGGTAGGTAGGTTCTCGTAGATACTTGCTCTAATCTCAAAACAAACTCAAAAAGACTTTTCACACCAACACTTTTCAAAAGCTTTCAAAGCAAATTTTTCAAACACTCTGACGTATGAGTCGAACTGAAATTTTTCGAAGAAACTTTGTTAACCCACATTGAAAAGCAAGCAAACATTTTTGAAAACACAATGAGCAAGTATCTAAGAGCCCATGGATAACCATGGATAGAAAGGGTGCTAACACCTTCCCTTTCTATAACCTACCTCCCGAACCGAGAGCGATCTCTTTAAGGAATTTTTCTGTGCTTTTGTCCTTTCCATTTGGAGAAAATAAAAGACGGTGGCGACTCTTGCTTCCGCGACATTTCGCGAACCAGCGTTAAACAGTCAGTTCCAGATCCACCGATCACACACACTATACATATATACTATATTTTATTAAATAATTAGAACAAAAAACACAAAATAAATACATTTTTATTTTTATTATTATTTTATACTAAAAAAACATTTTTTATAACATATTCCTATTTTTGTACATATTAATATATTTTGTATATAAATAATAAAATTTTATTTTCTTTAAGGAATTAGGGTTTACCCTAAAAATAATTAAAATTAACTTTTTATTTTATTTATTTCTTTACATTTCTTTCCATTTAAAGATACTCTACATACATAAAAAAACCTTTTTTTGCATAATACATTTTATCTAATATTTATTTATTGTATTTTATTTAAATATTGTACATTTAAATATTATGCCTTGCAAATTCAATTTGGTTGTAATAATTTAGGGTTTAATTTCTTGCAAAATAATCCCCTATTCAAATTTGTACCCCCTCCCTATATCATGTTGTAATAGTTTAGAATTTAAATTCTCGCACCTTTTACGCTTTCAATTATGCCATGATTAGAGAATTAGGGTTTGTATGAAAAATCAAAACCAACAAATAGTTTGACCTAATCAAAGACAAAAAATGCATGAAAATCAAACACAATGCACACTTACACCCCTAGGATTACAATCCACTTGTTGCCTTCAAAAATGGGCCATGGTATGCATGTCAAGTACTTTGGCAAAACAAAAACAAAACAAAAGATCATAGTCCCTCGATGACGCTATCTGAGTTGCCTAAACAAAGTGATCATGTCCCTCAAGAAAATTGCCAAAAATAATTGACACAATTGCTATCATGGTCTATACAATGACCCGCGCCTGTCCCGTTTAATATCCTAACACAAGGTTGCTCACCAAATACAATGGTGAAACAACACTGTTAAAAGGGTTAAAAACATAAGAAAGATCTTTGAGTAAAATAGGGTAGATAACTCTTAGTTACTTGATTAAAGCTTGCAAAACATCCTTTCTATCTTCAAAACACACTTCACCACACAATTTCAAAACCCTACTTTCAAACACTAAAAACATTTCAAAAGACAAAAACACCTTTGTATACATTCAAACAAGAATCATTACAAAGGTTGCCACAACGATGGCCTCTTTTCAAAACATCTTTCAAAATCACACACAAAGCACCATTTCAAACAATTGAAGAGCACCATTTCAAACAACTGAAAAGCAAAGCAAGTGATCTAAACAAGTAAGTAAGAGCCTATGGATAACCATGGATAGAAAGGGTGCTAATACCTTCCTTTTCTATAATCTGCTCCTCGAACCCAAGAAAATATCTCAAAGGTCTTTCCTATGCTTTTTAATCTTTCCTTAGGATAAAATAAAAAGTCGGTGGCGACTCTTGCTAAATCGAAACATTTGCGAACACAAACACAAAACCTCAAGTCAGCTCTCCCACCGTATCACACATCTGCTTTAACATCTGTCTATGAGTCACATGATGGCACTAGTTTCCTCTTAATAAAGTTTTTCTCAGTAGTCTTTTCTTCTATTCTCTCCTTCCTTGACAAAGGGCTTGACATATGAGTTTTTTGCTTCACGTTCTAGAAATACTTCATAATAGACCTTGGAGTATCAACTTTCTGTTGTTTACATTTAGCTTTATCAGTTATAGACTTGGCTAAGCTTTTCAAAACTATCAGAGATGGTTCTTGAGCAACCTTCTCTTCATTAATCTTTTTCATTATGTTGGCAATGTGAATGTCATCATCCTCATTATATTCTTCATTCCTATTACTTTGAATGCTAGCCTCTTCATTTTTAGGATTCTCATTCCCCTAATCTTTAGAAGAATCATTAATTTCATCCAACATCTCATTCACATAAATATTAAAAACAAGTATATCTATTTTAGGGTTTTAAATAGGGGTTTAGAACGAGGTTTAGAAAAAGGCGCACCAGATGTTGTACCAGTTGGTTCATCTTTCGGTTCCACATTAAGATCAATATTAAGTTCAACACGGTCCACATTATCAAAAGTAGCATACCCATCATTATTTCCTCTATCTTGATTAATTGAGTCAACATGTTCATTATCAGAAACATGCATCAAGGTTTCTTGAACATTAGGACTCACCTTTTTAGTTTTACCACTCCTTTTGATGATAAAGCATTTGGTTTTCTTCTTTGGGATATCCAAAGTAAAAATGATCTGCAATGGTACATCATAATGTACAATATATTATTCATTATACTTGTTGCTTGATTGAGAAACCCTAGGTTTATTTCCTATTTTTACTCCCAACATCTTAACCCCATAGGAGTTAGTGATAGGTTTTAGCTCAGATGTCTTAGTAATATCACATTTTGACTCATTTTTTAAGAAATTTGATACCTCATAGTGAGAGAGAGAGAGAGAGATGAACAGTTTGAGAGCAAATGAGAGATAAATCGTTCTTCAGGTGTGTGAGCACAAATAATTTTTTGAAATGAATTAAAATAGTAATAACGTGCCTCATTTCGTGTGCAGTAATGATCATAAGAGAGAGAAAATTTCCATTCACATGTTTCCTTAGAAATGAAAGAAATAAGTTCTTATTCAAGCAATTTCCAATAGCCCCCCTTTTCTTTTCAAGACCAAACTTGATTTGAGATACACAAATTCTTTCTCTTATTTGAAGACCAAGAAAATAGGTGAGTTCTCCAACAAGACTCATCTCACATTCAAACATCATTTGTTGGACACAATGTTCCAAATATCTTGTTTGACATATCACCAAAACTAAAGTCATAAATATGTTTTCTTTTATTACTATTTACACTTAGGAAGATATTTCTTCCCCCCAAACCTTTCAATTGTATGGATTCCATGAGGAATTATAAGAAGTAACTCTAGAGTTTCTGAGGAGGTAGAATGTTGAAGCATCTTGAGGAACATCTTGCCTATTTGGCAATCTCCACAAATTTTTGATTCTTTAAATATGATATTCCTCTCATCAACCTTAGACATCACACATGATGAGGTATGAGAGATCCACATATATCATTTTCCTTTGGATCTTGAAGCCTTCATTAACACTTTTTGATCTTTGTTGGAGACAATACTTTCAGACTTGTTAAAGTTCACATTCATATCTTAATCACATAGTTGACTTATACTGATCAAGTTTGCAATCAATTCTTCTACAAGCACCATATCAAGGCTAAGGAGACCTGGATAGACCAGTTTGCCTATACCCTTGATTTTTATTCTTGCTCAATCACCAAAAGTGATATAGCTATTAGAGTATGGCTTTATCTATTCAAGATAGTTCTTTTCTCCAGTCACGTTCCTTGAACATCCACTATCGTAGAACCAACATTCTCTTAAGTAAACTCTAAGATACGCATGAGCTATGATACAAGTGACAATTTCATTGGGTGCCCACACTTTATTTTCTTGAGTTTTCTTCCCTTTTTTTCTGTTAAGCTTTGGCTGACTATGAGATTGAGGATAACCATACAATCTATAGCAAAAAGGTATAATATGGCCATGTCTACCACAATGGTGACACCTCTAAGATGAGTTTTTGTTGACCCTGTTATGAGGTTACACATGTTGAGCAGGATGCTGAGACATGTGGCTCTTCATCAGGAACTCAATTTTCTTCTCAAGAGAGACAAACTTATTAATGGGGACTTTGACCTTTTTGTTCATGGAGATGTAGTCAAAACTTACAGCCTTCATATTTTTGGACTTCTCAACAACTTCCAAGATCTCATCAAGCATATAAGAACCATTGTTCAACATACATACAAATATTTTCATATTGTCAAGTTTGGACTTTAACAATGTGACTTCCTCTTCCATACCTACAATGGTTGAGCGAAGCTTCTCTTTTTTTTCCAGAAGTAGAGTACTTATGGTCTTATTTTGTTTCTCTTCTATCAAGCAAGAATCCTTCCACTAAGTGAGCAAAAGTCTATATATTTCAGCTAGTTCTTTTATAAAGATATCTTCATACCTAGACTCAGTACAAGAGTCATATTTTCTAGTGAAAGCCATCAGCTTGTTAGTTGTTTCTTTTTCACTATCATCATCAAATTCAGACTAAGTGGTTGATAATCCCCTTTTTCGTTTCTTTAGAAAAGTAGGACATTCAACTTCAATGTTACCAAACTCTTCACATTCATAGCATTGTCCTCTTTTTCCTCTATTAGGTTTGTCTTCTTCTTTGTTCTTGTTCTAGGGACTGATGTTTGACACCTTGTTTGGGACATTTTTCCTCCATTTTCTGTCCAATTTCTTCAAGGATTTGTTGAACTTTCTACCAAGAAGGGTATAACATCTGATATACTTTCTTCACTATGATCTTCATCCTCTTCAGATTTGTCCACAAAAGCTATACTTTTGCTCTTCTTTTTAGACTTGTCATTTAAATCCATCTTAAAGGTTTGTAAGGAACCAATGAGTTCATCAACTTTGGTACTGCTTAGGTCTTGGGTTTCTTCAATATTTGTAACCTTTATATCAAACTTCTTAGGAAGATATATGAGGATTTTTCTGGCAAGATTTGCTTTTGACATCTTCTATCCTAATGCAAAAGATGTGTTGGCAATGTCACACGATCTAATGTTGAAGTCGGAAATTGAGTCATCTTCATTCATTCTCAAATTCTCAAACTTTTTAGTGAGGAGCTGCATCCTTGACATTCTAACCTTGTATGTGCATTCATGTGCAATTTTTATAATCTCCCAAGCATCTTTGGCTTGACTACATGTATTGATCAATCTAAACATGTTTTGTCAACACCATTGAAGATGACACTCAAAGCTTTGGAGTTTCCAAGAGCTTCATTATCTTAGTTACTATTACACTCAACTTCTAGCTTTAAGGTTGATGTTCTATCTTGATAAGTAATCACGTGGCATTTCCAACCTTTTACAACAACTTCCCATGTTTTGTTGTCTATAGATTTGAGAAAAGAAACCATCTTCCAATAATCATAGTTGATGCCATCAAATATATATGGTCTATTGATTGATCCTCTAACTTTAGTGTTGTCCATGTGAATAAAATTTATCTACACTAGAGCTCACCGTAACAGAATAGGGTGCCTTCTCTAATACTAATTGAAAATTTCTATTTATAGGGACAAATGTTGGACATGATGTCTGAGACAATGAGTACAATCGAGTTATGACTGTTAAACATATGCAAGATGATGAAACACAAAAGCAATAAATATACAATAATTGTTAACCCAGTTCAGTGCAAACCACACCTACATTTGGAGGGCATCCAACCCAAGAAAGGAAACTCACTACCAATAGTATTAGTACACTTAGTCTTATATGATCACACCTTGTTCACAACCTCTTCCTAATACTACCCAATTAATTTATATTTAGGACTCCCCATAAATATGAGAATCCCTCTCACTTTATCCTAATCACTAACCCTAGTGATCAACTTGAATAAATAACTTAAAGAATATTGAATTACAACTCAACTAAACAAAACAAACTCTAGACTTTAAGATATGAATGAAAGCGCTAGAGTGATGTACAAGCAACACAAACAAAGGACTCAAAAAAAACCTAGCACTAAAGATCTTCAGTTAGGTCATTGTATTCAATTATGGAATTGAATCTCTTTAAACATAATTCCTCTATTGGGCCTTCCTATAATGGGCATAAGATTTGATTAGCATATAAAATGGATATTTGGTTAAGATTTATTTTTCAAAACAACTCCACAACAAGATTTGATTTAATTTGAGTTCAAATTTAAATTTCCAAATCTTTAAATTTGATCTTAATAAATCATCAAACTAATCTAATTAATTTGGTAGCTAAAATATAGCAACAAATCAATCAGAAACAAAACCAACTATGCGCTCACAATTCAAATAGAAAACGCGTTAAAGCTTGAACTGCAACAGAGGCCAAATGCGCCACACCTGCTAGAACATCATGTTCCATATGTGTCATTTCTTTACAAAAACAACTTGAACATACCAAATTGTTTCATAATGCAGCCAGCCCAAAAGGAACAACATTAAAGATCCAATTTAAAAATTGGAACATAACCTCTAAATTGTTTGGGATGACGCTGACCACAAATAATATTTTGATCACTTAAGATATCATCTATCACGTGCATAAGAAATAAAAGTAAAAACTATAATCTTTTTATTAAAATTCATTCCAAAGAATCTTATGATTGTGTTGACTTAAACTTTTTGAAAGTTATATTACAAGACTTCAGTTTTTCTAATGTCATCATTAATCTTATTATGAGTTGTGTATCTACGAATAATCTTACCCTAAAGTAGAACTATTGTAAATTGAATTCTTTTTCTCCTCAAAGAAGTCTTAAGCAAAGAAACTAATGTCTCTTCATTTTTTCCTTTTGTGCATTGAAAATCTTGTTTTGATAGTTAAAGAGAAAGTGCATAAGAGAAAATGATACCTCAATTAAATTCAATAATAGAGTTTTAATATACCTATAATCTTGGGAAAGAATTAATGGTAAACTTGTAATTTGGAAAATAAACATTCATAAGAGGTTTGGTAGGGTGGCCCTAGCTAAATTGATGACTACTACAATTTCCATCTATTCTATGCAAAATCTTTGGTTTCTTATGGGGTTTATGATAAAATTTATTCTTCTGTCAAAATTTTTATTTGGGGAAGTAAAACTAGTCATTCAGTGAATTGTAATATTATTACTGTTCTATTCAGGAACCAAAGATGGATGTAGTTGATAAACGGGATGTCATGGTGGTGCTGAAATCTATTACGACGATATGGGGTAGATCTGCATGGTTAGCACTCTTACGCCCAAATCAGTTCAAAGTTTAAGATGAGTATACTAAGAATTTGGTTATTAGAGTGTGTACCTTACTTTCCATATGAACTAACTTTTATATTTTAGGTCAAGTGGAAGGGATTTGAGGCGAATTGAGCCTTAATTATTTGGGTCTTTGACCAACTCAAAACAACTACTAAACTAAAGAAATTTGGTGGTATTCAGATTCATTCGGAAAGAGTTTATGATATTTCCATTTTAGGGAGACATATTTGAAATTTGTTGCATGATACAAATAAATTATGGGTTTAACTTCTTTATGCCAAGTATCTTCACATATCCATATTTTATCTGCTGAAGCCAAAGTTGACGACTCTTATATTTGGACCTCAATTTTGAAGTCTTTGAAAGCTATGTATTTACGTTTATGATTAGGCTAAGTAATGAAGAGTCATTTGTATGGTATAAAACTTTGATGGAGATAAGTATCTCTGCCATTTAATTCTCTTTGTGCATATTTCTAACACTACTTTACAACTATGTTTGGATATGCTAAAACGAATGAAGAAAAATGGAGCGGAATTTATGGAATTGATTAGAGCATAACGAAATTGAATATATATGTCATTCCATTGTTGGGTATTTCATGAAGGAATAAAGTAATTTTCTCATTCTTTCCAAATAAGAGGGTACAAAAAGTGATGGAATGAGATGAAATTCATTTCATCGGATTTCACTTTATTCCATCCATTTTTAATTAATCCAAATGATATAATACAAGTTTATATCATTCCATTCTGCTCCGCTCAGTTGATTTCCATCAAAACAAACATAGTCTATAAGTTAAATATATCTCTGAGAATGGATATTGAAACTCTAATAGGCCTTATACTCAATTTATTATTGACATTTACAACTCGTATCAATTATGTTCATATCAAGAGTCCTCTAATACAATCATTTGGGGGAAGTCTTTTTTGGAAATTACTCAGACAGTAGTGGTTAGAGGTGGTTAATTGGAAGACATGTTTGTATGATATTCACAAATGGAATTGGTCTTGGATTTGGCCTATGAAGTTTATTAAAAAAATTTAATTATTTATTTGGATGACTTAATTGAGTCCTTCCACCATCAGATTTTGATCCCGGAGAAATGCGAGTAATGATTCTCTTTATTTCTCAAACGAAATGGAAGTATCAATTATTATAATTTTGATATAAATAAAAGAAAAATTTGCACATATTTTTAGAAATAGTGACATTAATTGCACATTTATACATCAAAATTAGGGGTGCCAAATGGGCATGACCGTCCAGTTTAGACCCACCCCGAAAAAGCCTGCAAAAAATAGGGTGGGGCGGGACAAATATAAATAAGGGTGTGGGTCTAAAACCTTGACCTGTCTTGCAAATAAAATGAGGGCAGGGCGGGGAATGCCTGCGGGCATTGCACCTTTTAGGCCTTAAAATGTAAAATTTTATGTAAATATTTGTGCTTGCAAAAGCCCGGAAAAAAATGGAGCGGGGCGGGGCAGACGTTTTTGATTTTGCGAGCCTAAAACCTTTCCTCGCCCCATGGAGAAGTGTGAGAAAAACAGACATGCCCAATGGGCCGGGCCTGTTTTTACACCCTTAATCAAAACTATAGTAATGGACACCTCCATTTCTTTTGAGAAATGGAGAGGATCCTTACTCGAGAAATGTGACAATCGAACCTTTTTGTCAAAAATATGGCAATTCTTCTCAAACTATTCTTCCCACCCTAATTAAGTGTCAAGCAATAATTGGATTGTACTCCTCTTATTTACATCATTGACTATTTTGTATTGGTTTTTATCTAACCTACAATATTTGAATTCGTCTATTTTCTTAATTTCTTGTTGGACCATTTGGAAGGCAAGAAATCATGGGGTGTTTTCAGATGAAAAATGGACTATAATGTTTGTTTTAAATCAAAATAAATTTCTCCATGACATCATCCTTAATTATTTTGATCATTCTAGTAATCATAATCGACAAATCTCTTGAATTCCTCCACTAGATAACTTTGTCAAATTTGACGTGGACAATAATCTTTAGGCAATCTTGTAAAATATGCTTTAGAGATATTCTCTGAAAATACTTTGGAGAATGAATCACACACTTCTATGATTTTTTTGGGGTTGATACTATCCTCAACGTATAATTATTGGTTATGCTTATAGGCCTTGAGGAAGATTTGAGAGAAAAACATAAATACCTTATTTGTGAATCTAATTCCTTAATGGGTGTAGATTTGGTCAAGCAAGGGTACTCACCCCTGTGATCCTAATGTGGATGCAATTTAAATATTCTTTTGAAGGTGTGAAAAACACAAGAAAGTGGGGGGTTTGAATTGGGTTTTAAACCAAAAACTTTTCTTTTAAAAAATATTCCCCTTTAATTAAAAATACTTTTTCTCCACTCTTTATAATAACAATAATTAAGAACAGGAAGTAAAGAACAAGGTATGTTTATACTAGTTCACTTGAAAACTATCAAGCTAGTCTAGTCACCCGCCAAAGTGATTTCTCCTCTCTCAAACGAGGACTTAATCCAATAACCCAATTGATTATTACAATGCACAAGCTACCCGCAAGTGACTAACAACCTCTAAGACACACAAGTCCTAGACTTCTTAAGGATACAGACCTAATCGGTCCCTTAAGGAAAATCAAATCTCTAAGACACACTAGTCCTAATCTTCTCAAGGATACTGACCTAATTGGTCCCTTAAGGAAAATAAAACAACTATTTAAATACAAGTTTTGTTTACAATAATATTGCTTCTACACAAGCTGAATATGTAAACTATTAAAGAATAATATACTAAATATATGAAAGCTATGAACAACACTTGTGCGTAGATATTTCACTAATTGGCAGCTTTCTCTCTTAGTCTTCAAGACTTTATATAGCCAATAAAATAATATAGGGGTATTCTTGGGATTTCCAAAAACATTAGAAGCTTGAGCAATAACATGGAGGACAAGATTGTGCAACGGGTCTGTCCTTTCATGGTAGTGGAATGAAACATTGATTATACCATGTATTATTTGTACCATGTTAACGTTATCTTCATTCCTTCTTCACTTCAGAGGCTTCTGCGAGCATGATTTTAGAAGTGAGAACATAACACATGGTCATCAAAACTTCAAATCTTAAAAACTACATCTTCAGAATCTTCAGCACTTGATCATGAGAACCTTTTCTAGAACTTTGGGTTTTTAGAAATTCAAGTCTTCAGAGTCTTTAGAACTTCTGTCTTCAGAGTCTTTAACACTTGGTCTTTAGAACCTTTCTGTTAGAACCATGGGCCTTTATAAACTTAATTCTTTAGCATCTGGACTTAAGTAGAACTTCTCTTCAGATTTTCTGGTGGTTTCTTTAGAACCCGTTGTCTTCAGAAACACGAGTCTTTAGCATCGGGATATAAGTAGAACTTCTTGTCTTCAGATCTTATGACTATTTCTTTAGAAAAACATCAGAGCCTACACTTCAGAAAGCTTTCTGGAGTGTCTTGCTATTGTTCATCAGAACTTGTGTAGCGCAGAAGCGGAATTAATTATCTTCTAATGTCTTGGCCATGCTATCCATCAAAAGTAGAACCTATTTGTTAAATATTCAAAAATAAAAAACATTAGAGTATCAAAATTATTCATACAACATACTCATTTGTTATCATTAAAATTCAGAGATAATGTTGCAGAACCAAATATTATTCTAACATATTTGACTACTAATGACAATTATCATTTCTTCTCCTTGTGTGAAGAAAAAACGTGTTGACTCTCTTGCTAAAAATGGAGTTGCTCCAGATTTTTCCTTGATTATCTTAGATTCGTATCCTCCTCAGAGCAATAATCCAAGATTTTGATTTTCTTTGACTAGTTCTTAAAGCGTGTAAAAAGTTATCTATATGGACCATAGTTGTAATACCAACATTCTTCTCAGTCCTGAAATTTTGATGAAGGAGTTGTTACAACACATACATTTGTTCTTTGTTGAAGGGAGAAACTGTCGAACTAGTTTCACATTTTTAGTATAGTTGTTGGCCGTGTAACCTCTGGATTCATTAGCCCAAAATGGCCTTGCATAATCTCGTTTTCCATGAAGAACCCAACATGTATCCTTTGTATGGAATGGTTTTTGGCAATGCTCGTACCAAAGATGGTTTTTTTAGGCATCAATCGAGTTTGAATTCTTTTTGCGATCAAGGTTCCTTCCACATACTTCATCAAGGTACATAAAATTTTCCCCAATTTAATTAGTCATTGAGTTGAGAAGACAAGAGATGATAAGAATGTTCTCCAACACCCATTTTTAACAACCAGAGTCTCCTTTTTTAGGCTCTACAATTGCTCATGTGGTATATCCTTCTTTTCATTTTTCCTTGAAAAAAGAGATGTACTGACATTTTCCATTGAATAAAATTCTGACCATTCAACTTTTGGCCGGTAATAAAGAGTTTAAGATGATTTGTTCCTTTAGTGAGATTGATTATAAATGTATCAATCTCCACTATTGAGAAAAAAAATTTAAGAGATGATGACTTGGATGAGCTGAAACAAAGGGCTACTAATGATTTAGACCTAGCTCTGATATCATGCGAAAAGGTAAATACTATATTCCCTAAAACTTATAAATAAATAATTTAATATTGTTATAAATGGCATGATTATGGATGTCCATTAATTAAAATATTTTAATTTATTTTTCTATTTATTACATATGTCATATAAATATGACTCATATTGTACTTGAAATCTACACTGATTATGAGAATAATACAATCCTATTTTTTTCTCTTCCTATTCTCTCCATCGTCTCTACTCTTCTAATATAGAGATTTTTATTAATTTCATAACAAGTTATCAATATGATGCTTTATAAAATTATATGATTTATAGAATTATAAAATTCTATGGTTGGAATTGGCTCTGAGGCTATACGATTAGAATTTTGGTTCACGAAGTTCTAAGATTTAGAAGGTAATGTTATTTCTTTTGTTTTTTGTTTTATAATATGTATTAGTAATTCTACATATTTTGTTCTAAAAAAGATAATTCTAACTATAGTGAAATCTCTTACATGTTGGTAAGGGGACTGGATGTACTCTCGAAGTGTGTGAGGGACCAGTATAAATCTCTTGTGTTCTTTATTTTCTGTATTTATCGCTTTCATATTCATCACCATAAACAAGAAAATAATCACATAATCACATAAAAAAATAAAAATATACAATCCACTTTATTCAACACCATCTTAAGCGCACTCAAAAACCAACATTTGGCATCAGAGTAACTTATAGGTAACTTGTTCCTATTTGATCCAGAATGGCTTCCGCACAACCAACTTTCAGAGACGGTGGTAGTAACAACAAGACTCCTTGTTTTGTGGTGAATATTTTAACTTTTGGAAAATTCGCATGAAGGCTCATTTAGAAGCACAAGAGAAGAAATATGGGATGCTGTTCAAAATGGTCCATTCGTTCATACAAGTGCTGTCAATGGTATTGGAACATCAAAGCCTAAAACATCATGGAATGATGATGATAAGAAAAAGGTCTTTTATGATAAGAAAAAAATCAATCTTCTTCAAGGTGCACTTTGCATGGATGAATTATTTCGTGTTTCGGCATGCATAACGGTAAAGCAAATATGTGATACCTTGGTTGAAACTAATGAAGGAACCATTGAAGTTAAGAGGTCAAGATTGAATACTTTAAGCCAAGAGTATGAACTTTTCAGAATGCAGCCCCTGGAGACAATTCTTGACTAGTAAAAGAGATTTGTTCATCTGACGAACCATTTGATGGCACTCGGTAAGACTTTTACTAATGATGAATTAAATCTTAAAGTGCTTAGATCATTGTCTATGGAATGGCAACCAAAAATGACGGCTATATCGGAAAAGAAAAGACTTTCAAAAATGACATCCGCGCAATTGTTCGACAAACTTAAAGACATGAAATCAAACTTGGAAAACTAGAACAACATGAGATTCAAGATGAGGATTCCAAAGGCTTTGCATTGAAAGTTAACTCAAGGGAAGAACTTGCCGAAGATGATTCATAAGAATTCATGCATCTTGTAAAAAGGCTCGGTATGTTTTTCGCTAATAATGATAAATCTTCCAACTTTGCAAAAAGTGAGAAACTTTTGAGAAAGAAAGAAGGCTCTTTTTCACTACACAAAGTCAAATTATATGAATGTGGAAAAGGTGGACACATAAAGATGGAGTGCCCAAAGTTGTCCTAGAAAAATGCTTACAAGGGAAGAAAATTCTCAAAATCCAATAAGGTTTACATTGAAGAAAGCGATACAAGTTCTTCATCCGATTCATAAAATGGCAAATATGCAAATCTTGCTTTTATGGCATTACAATATTCCGATGGTGAAGAGGAAGAAATGGTTAGAAATTTTTATCCTAAGAAAATAGTTTCTAAAAATAAAAATTATGTTACAAGTAACATTCTTCCTACTTGTTTATATTGTGGTATTATTGGTCACACACATAATGCTTGTCATGCAAGAAATTTTAATGTTACTAGTGATAATTATGTGTGGGTCAAGAAAGGAACTAACCATGAAGGACCCAAATTACTTTAGGTACCTAGCAAAACTTAACTTGTTTTGTAGGTTTGCTTGAAGACCACTTCAAAATCTTTGATATATTAATACGTGGTTGATCCAAGCATATGATAAGAGGTATAAGAAAATTTTCAAATATAATAGGCCAAGGGATGTGCTACATATGAGGACAACATCAAATGAAAGATTCTTGGCAAGCAAAAGATAAGCATTGACTTTCATATCCAATGAAGAAGTACTTCATAATGAAGGATCAAGACAAAATCTTCTAAATGATAAGTCAGATAATATCATTCTATTCTTCTATTTTGATTATGATATTACTTTCTTTATTTTTCTCTTCCTTTTTGCTAATGACAAAGGGGGAGAAGATATATGTGTATGTTTTGTCTCTATTTCTTGCAGAAATTGTCAACATACTCTATTGATCAAGGAGAAGCATTGTTCAAGGGGGAGTTATAATTAATAGGGGGGAGAATATTACATTTTCAAGAAATCCAAAGCGTTTCACATAATAAGTGTTTGTCATTATAAAAAAGGGGGAGAATGTAGAATCATGCTTCAACAAGTTTATGTTTTGATGATTACAAACATCATGATCAAGGAAAAAGGCATTATCAAAAAGAAGAGGAAAAAGTATCTACTCAAAATGGACTTTTGGCTTGCATGCTAAGTTACTCCTAAAGAATAATTTGGTATTTGATCTTCATTATGGTACAAGACTCTAATTCAATATAGTATGTTACTATAGTGCTCAAAATATGTCTAATATTATGCATACATGTTTCATGTCTTTTAATATAACTTGCATTGCATTTCCAAATCATTAAAAAGGTTATTTCACTTTTCATACAGTGGTAACCGGTTACATGTTACTGGTAACCGGTTACAGGCTTCGGCAATACAAATTTCTTAACGCTACCTGCATAGGTAATCGGTTACAGTCTTACGATAACCGGTTGCCGCTGATACGAATTTGGAAAAAAAAGGTTGTTTTGAATGTTGTTTGTTTATTGAACTTGTTCATGAACCATTGCACTTCTATATTCATTTATAACCTTTTGAAAGGGTGAAATACTTGTATATAAATCAAGTATTTCTGATGTAGAAAGACACACAAAATAACATCAATCACAACATACAATTCAACATTTTGTTTCTCATTTTCAAACAAGTGCATTGATTAATATTTTGATTTTGCAAGAAACTTTTACTCTTACATTTTCAAATACATTATTAGAAAAGTTTCATCATATGCATTGAGAACTTATATAATATATTCATTGAATTACTGTCTTGAAAGAGAAGAGATCAATACTTTGTATTGACATTGATTATCAACTTTCATATCTACTTCAAGAATTTGTTTCTAATCATTTTTCCAAAGTGATTGTGGTGTAACCTTGTTGTCCAGGTTTGTTGGAAGAAAGAGAGTATTAAGGGATGATTTTTCTCTTTCTACTTTGTATTGGTTACCTTGTTTTCAGGATTATTGAAACACGTGTATACATTGAAGAAGATTGTTCTTCATGTACTTGGTTGGATTTTAAAGGATAGTAAGCATCACATTTGGTAAGGGGATTGGATGTACTCTCGAAGTGTGAGGGGAACCAGTATAAATCTCTTTTGTTCTTTATTTTCTGTATTTATCGCTTTCATACTCATCACCATAAACAAGAAAATAAGAACATCATCACATAAAAGAATAAAAATATACAATCCACTTTATTCAGCACCATCTTAGATGCACTCAAAAACGAACAAACTAATCAAGTACTTGAAATATGAAATAAAGAGATCTCGATAAATTATGTCAGGGAACCAAAATAAAGTCAATATTGACAATATCTTTGGATAAAATATAACGCTAAAGATGATAAATGATAACAAGATTCATGAATCAAAGTCTATCAAAGATTGTAGACAAAATTAGAAATTGGCCAAAATTAATATATTCAATTGAAGAAGAATTAAACTCACTTTGCAAGTCACTCGATTTTGGATCTGTAGTCCGAATACCTCAAGATGTGAAACTAATGGGATATAAATGAGTTTTTGTAAAAAAGAAAAATAAGAATGGTATAAAGCTCGATTTGTTGCTCAATGATTTTTCACAAAGACTTAAGATTGATTTTGATGAAACATATCCACCTGTAATGGATTCAATTAATTTTTTTTATATTCAATTAGCCTTGTATAAAATGAAGGGCTTAATTTGAACATGATAGATATTGTGACATATTATTTATGCAACTCACTTTATAGTGATATTTAGTGAAACTCCTTAAAGGGGTTAATATATCTGAGATATATAATTTTGGATCTCGAGGAAGCTACTCCATTAATTTGAACAAGACTCTCTATGAGCTTAAACAATCTGGACGCATGTGGTATAATCGACTCAGTAAATATTTTCTAAGAAAGGGATATACAAATAACTCAATGTGTCCTTGTATTTTCATAAAAGGATGTGGAAAATAATTTGCTATAATAGTTGTCTATGTGAATGGCATAAAGTTATTGGAACTCCTGATGAAATTTCTAAAGCTATAAATCTCTTAAAGAAATAATTTGATATTAAGGACATAGAAAAAATAAAGTTATGTCTAGGTTTACAAATTGAGCATTTGAACAGTAGAATGTTTCTACATTAAGAACCTTATAAAGATAAAGAGTTAAAACATTTCTATATGAGAAACTATCGTTTATAGATAAAATGTTAAAATGTTCCTATATGGACAAATCTCATATGTTGTCTACCTCTATAATATTGGACCATGGGATGTGTAGACGGTTATTTTAGACATCGAGAAAAGGATGAAAAATTAATTGATCCTGAAGTACCATATCCTAGCGTAACTCAAACATTGATCTATCTTGATAATCATACACACCATGATATGTTAATTACTATAAATATATTAGCAAAATATAGTTCTTCACCGAAACCAATATATTTGAATGAAGTCAAACATACACTTCGTTATCTTAAGGGTAAACAGACATTAGTTTGTTTTATTCTAATGTATCAAATTATATTTAACATGTTATGCAGAAATAAGTTTCTTGTCAAATCCTCATAATGGTTCATCGCACAAATTTTTTATTTACTTATGATGGTATAAATATTTCATGGACACATGTGAAACAAATCACAATAGCAATTTCATTTAATTATGAAGAATTTTTAGCACTACATGAGACAATTCGAGAATGTGTTTGGTTGAGACCCAAATTCAACACACACAAAAGACTTGTGGAATGCAAAAATCATACATGAAGATAATATTGCATACATTTCTCAATTGTAAGATGGTTACATTTAAGGAGGTCAAATAAAACACATTTCTCCAATGTTCTTTTTCACTCTTAATCTTCAGAAATGTTATGAGCAACAAGTCCATGTGATAATCTTGCAGACCTTTTAGTGCAAAATATTGGCCTTCATCGTAGAAGAAATGACCGTTCACCTTAGGGGAGAAATGAATTTGTTCCGCTGAGGGGGAAAAATGAATTTTTCTTAAAAGTATATTGTACTATTTTTCCTTCACTAGATTTTTTCCCACTCAGTTTTTTTCTAGTAAGGTTTAACGAGGCTTATCTTGAACAAACATCTGAGAGGACTATTATGAATAATGGATGATTGTCTTCCTATAATTTTATTTCTTATTCGTAATTATTTGTACTGATTAGTAACGATGTAATTCATTTACAAAGAATGTTGTACTCTTTTTTCTTCACTAGAATTTTTTCCACTGAACTTTTTCTAGTAAGATTTTAGTGAGGCATAATATTTGTGGACATTTAAGGGAGAGTGTTATAAATAATATGATTATGAATGTCCATTAATTATGATATTTCAATTGATTTTCTATTTATTACATATGCCTTATAAATAAGACTAATATTATACTTGAAATCTAAAGTGATTATGAGAATAATACAATCTTATTTTTTCTCTTCTCTTTCTCTCTTTTGTCTTTACTCTTTTATTATATAACTTCTTATTAATTTCATAACAAATATATATTTTTAAAATCAATGTTTTAAAACTCAGACCGGTGATCGACTCGGTAAATTTACTGGGTCACTGGGTTACTGGTCGGACCAGTGGGTCACTCGTCAGACCGCATAGCTTTTGACCCGGTTTCTATAAAAAATATATTCATTACCTGAAATTTGTAACTATAATAATATATAAAATTATAAATTCAAATAATTTAGAATAAACAAAAGTATTAGTAAAAATCAAAATAAGTGATAGAAACTTAATGTAGCAAATTATAAATTCAAAGAAGTGATAGAAATTTAACAACTCATAAGTTATAGTATTATAATAAGTCACAAAAATCCATACTCAACGATCCATAATTTTTTATGTCAATGAAGTCAAATTGTCATAATCTTGATATTCATATCCATCTTCAACTTCATTGTCTTCTCCACCAACTTCATCTTCTCTGGTGTTGCTTTTTCTTGATTCACAGTATCAATAATGGTATCTTGTGCATTACCCATATCTCCATCTTCATCCTCATCTAAATCTATTTGATCTATAACAATATTTTAAAAAATAATTAACAAATTTTTTTAGAGATAGTAAATATGAGACATTAAATTGATTCACAACCACAAACTATATTATTCTCATATTAGAACATACCAATATCACTTGAAATTGGTTGGATGGTCATATTTGTAAGGTCATTCCGCAATGCTTCCAACTCTTCATTGGTTAAGAGAGGTGGTGAATCCTCTAATATCAAACTAGAATGGTCGGCAATTGTTTCAATATTGATAGGATCATAACTCTCATTTCTTATTTTCCTAAGCACACATGAATTAAATCTAAGTATATGTATTTAAATATAAAAATATAATGATTAGAGAAAAATAACCATAATAATACCTATTTTGAAGTCTCAAGTTGTAACGAACAAACACTAAATCATTAAGCTTTTGGTGCTCTAATCTATTTCTTTTTTTGGAATGAATATGCTCAAATATACTCCAATTGCATTCACAACCCGAAACACTACAAGTTTGGCTTAAAATACTAATAGCTAACCTTTGCAAAGTTGGTGTACAAGTGCCATAAGTTTCCCACCATTGATCTGTTTATACCATGTGATTAAATAAATTTATAAACATATTGAAATATAAAATAAAATATATATCAAGAGTTAGAAGTTATGAAATTACCTGCCCTCACAATACATAGTTCATCCACGACTGATTTCCTTCCAAAATCTAATTCACCGTCTTTGAATATTCTCATCTCATCTGTTAACTTCAATCGAAGTTCCGAATTTCCATTAGCATGATTTTCAATGACATCTAAAAGTCTTGATGTTGTGGATGCAAGTTTTTCAAATTCTACATCATTATATCTACAAGCTGGATTCAACCAATAACCGGCAGCATGAAGATTTTTCGGAGCTGTGAATCCCAACATTTATCTAAGATTTTCAAGTAAGGATCCACTTTCTTCTTATTTCTTTGAAACCTCCTCACCATCTCCTCTCTAGCTTTGACTATAGATTTATATAGAATGCCCATAACAGGTTTATCTTCACTATCAACAATACGCAACACACGCACAAGTGGTTCAGTGAGTTTAACTACATCAGCACATTTACTCCAAAATCCAGAATCTAAAACTTGATCCACAAACTGTTTTGCTTTTGCTTCTTTGGCATATGCTGAGCTTGTCCATTCTTTAGATGTTACCATGGCTCTTAGTGAGTTTTTGTGAGACAAAATACTTTGCAAAGCAATGAAATTAGTGGCAAACCGAGTTGGAGCAGGACGAGGATTTCTCTTCCACCTGTTTGCTTTCTCATTAAATACAATGCATAACAATGGTTATAAATATATTTGGTAACATTAGAAGCACGTGACACTGTCTTACTTACTTCCTCTAGTTTTCCCATGTCTTGCAACATCAAGTTAATGCAATGTGCCACACAAGGAGACCAAAATAAAGTAGGAAACTCATTTTCTAATAACCTTCCAGCAGCAACATAATTTGCAGCATTATCTGTCATTATGTGAACTACATTTTCAGGCCCAACAAATAAAACCACCTCTCTAAAAAGCTTATACAACATATCTGCAGTTTTTGAAGCATGAGAAGCATCAACAGATTTTAGAAAAATAGTACATTTGGGACAATAAACTAGAAAGTTTATAAGAGTTCTTCTTTTTCGATCAGCCCATCCATCGGCCATTAGAGTACAACCAATTTTCTTCCAAATCTCACGATACTCCTCTATTAATTTGTTCACATCTTCAACCCATTTATTTAACAAATAGCCACGAAGACTATGCATAGTTGGAACTTTATACCCCAGACTCATGCTGCAAAGTGCATCAGGCATAGATTGAAAATACGCAGAATTAGCTGCATTGAATGGCACAGAAGAATCAATGAATCATATTGCAATAGCTAGATCACACTTCTCCACCAATTCCTTACTTTGTAACACACTTTTTAAAGAAGGTTGAGCTCCAGGAGTTGTTCTAGGCATAACATAATTACCAATACGACTAGTATTCTTTCTCTTTTGAGACACAATCACCGAATTTGATCTTGATTGTTCTACATCCATTTCTACTACACAACCCTCTTGAGTAGTAAGATCAACATCAAAATTTTGTGCTTGAGTCTTTCTTCTCTTATTTGCACCTTCATCAAGATTTTGTTTCATTTGATATTGAACATCTGGAGGCACCTTTTTACATGTTTCAACTTGACCTTTTATTCTATCCAAATGGAATTTAAACCTATTAATCCCCCTCCTCTAATAATTTTATCACAGTAAATACACAAATTAACAAGTTTTCCTTTCTCTTCAATTTGTTTACAATGACCCTAAGCTATATCAGTTTTTCCCCTACTGCTCTAGAGTTGGGTTGGATTTTGAGATGTAACTTCTTCCGAAGTTATTACTTTAGCGGGTGATGCCATATCTAATATCAATCAAAATTTAAAAATACAAAACTATATTACAAAAATATTAACAAAACACAATTCTAAAAAAAATTATTGAATTTATAAAAACATTATAAGAAACATTAAATATGTAGCATATCTAAATCAAAAATATATGAATATGTTGTTGTATATTACATATAGGCTACCAAACATCGTTACTGTGCATCACCATATATAATAAAAAAATAGAAACTTTGCTTTCCAGCCATTGCTATATATTTTAGATTAATAAAATCCTGAAACTTTTCTTTGTTATATAATTTAAATTAATAAAAAACAGAAAACTTTGTCTTACTATATAATTTAGATTACATAGTTTTAAATTCAATTTCTATCTCCATAATATATACAACGACTATTACAGTAATATATATCTATCCCAATGTTTATCTCCAATATACAACAACTTCATTACCAGTCTATAATAAGTTAATTCATAAAAGTATAAAATTGCTTCATTCATACAAATTTTATCTCAATTTGTTAAACTAAAAGACCCAATTTTATAGAAAATGATCAAATTTAATCATTTATTTTCTATATCAATTAATCAACAAAATGAAACAATAATATTCATATTGAAAAACATCAATGCAAATTAGACCAAGTAAAAAAGAAATAACCTGTTTTTGATGTTTTGATGAAATTTTTGACGGCACACAAAGAATATCAAATAACAGCAGCAAGTGAGAGTTTTTGTTGGTAGAGAAAATTGAGAATATGACTTCAATTAGAAAAAGAAAAGACAGAATAAAAAAGAAAACCTTTCAAATGCCTAGGTTTGGGAAACGAGAAGGCAAAACGTTTATGTTAATTTTTTTTTTTCAAAAGCCCTAAAAAATAAAATAAATAGTCAAACCCGCCGGTTCAGTAAAAACGATCGGTTTACTGGTTTAACCGGTGATCCGGCCGGTTCATACCAGTTTCATCCGGTCTAAATATAATTCTGGTCTTATCCCTTAATCGGACCGCCTGACCCACCGGTTCTCGATCAGACCGGTCTGATCGACCGGGTCGGACTGGGTTTTAAAACACTGTTTAAAATTGTACACGACAAATAAATATAAAGTAGAATCATATTAATTCTTATTAATTTTATAATCATATTAATTTCTATAATAATTTTTTATTAATTTCCATAATTATTTTTTGTTACAATTTCCATAATTATCTACGGTAGTATTATTGATCTACATAAAAAATCCGTTATGATTTTAATTTTGATATTTAAGTATGTTATAATCTCGGTGACGTTACGGCTGCTTGAATAAGGCAAGCTTTAGGATATGCAGACCACTAACACCCAAAACAAATATTACGTGGATTGTGTCAACGCCAAAAAGAAAAACAAGTATGTGGATTTTCTTGTTACACTATTCTTTTCCTACTAAAGTGGAATTAGAATTTGAACATGATTTAATTGATATTAATATTAACAATAATACAAGCAAGTCAATCCAAGAAAGATAAGACACTTAGTCCAATGAGTGATGATTTAAGGGTCTTTATGCAGGTGCGTACCCATTGAATTTTATCTCATCAAAATTCTATGTAGATGAAGTATTTAACAAAAAAGGTTCTGTTTTCTCTATCCTAACTTATTTTGTTTTTATATTGACTCATCTTTACTAATTTAATAAAGTTATTTCTTTCATCTCGTATGTAAAAGAAAAATTATATACTCCATTATTTTTCTTTTATAAGTAATTTTTTGTTTTTAAGTTTATTAAATAATTGATACATATAATCTATATTTAGTCTAAATATATCATTTATTAAATAAATTTAAAAATTAATATTTATTTATAAAAGAAAATGGAGAGAGTATAACACATGGTCTTATAGTGGAAATCTGCCGAGCAATCAATGAAAATCATCTTCTAGAATATAAGAGGAACAGAAAACCTTCATACTAGGTTGGCCCTAAAAAGTTTGTAAAATTTTACAAACCAGACATCACCTTCTTAGCTGAATTTATAATAGTCTTTAACAAATCACGAATTGGTATTGGAAGCAACTTAATCTGACCAATGTTAGACAAGATGACAATTCAAATCTTTAGGGTCTATGGAGCTCAAACTGGCATTGCAATCTTATTTTCAATTCAGACCAATGTGTGGTTTTAAACATTCAACTTCATAGTTATGTTTTCCTCCTTGTGGCAATTTATGCCGATACTTCTTATTTTAGAAGATGGGATCTTCGGGCTTCTGTGGCACACCTCTAAGACAACTACGGTGGCCCATGGATGTTTGTGGGGTGGGGGAGGACTTTAATGTGGTTTTTAGATCGCATGAGAAGAATGAGAGTTGGCATTCAACCATCTTTCTTGTGATGACTTTGTACTCTTGACTAAGGCATGCCATTTGAGCTCTTGGATCCCCAAGGGGTGAAGGAAAATTACAATCCAAAATGCAACGGAAAATTAAAATTGTCCTTTAGTGATCCTTACGAATAGGCATGATCAGTGATAGAAATTATTACCTCTTGTGATGATTCAGACCTTTGATATTGCGATCACGAACATTGATTAATAACAACGTCTCTACTCAGTCCACACGAACAAATCACTTTCAGACACAGTGCTAGCTGCTTACGAACGGAAACTTTGAGTGAGAGAATGAGACAAAATATATGGCTAGAAATTAAGACCGAATTTTTATCAACTCAAATGCTTCAGCACAAGGGTTCTATTTATAGAACCACTTATGTGGGCTACAAGCTAAAAGCCCAATTAAACATACGAGTATCATACCTTATGATATACCACATATCACTTAAACGCGTGGTACATTACCACATTCCATATTTCACTTAAGTGCACTTTACCTTATGGTGTTCCTTATTTACTCTATCTCTCATCAATATGTCCTTATGTGTGTGACCCTGTAGGTTTTCGTGACGTTGGCAATTATATTAAATTACACATTTAACATAATAAACAGTGAGCGGTATCTAGCAACATATCACTGCTACCCAAGTCACAAAAATGTCATGCGATCTGAAAAAACCTTTATGTGATAATATTTATGTGTATAATTATTCTTTTGCCCTTATGTCTATATTGAACACAAGGCATAAACCGTGTCACCCTTGTCCAGTTCAATATTGGGCCCTTAGACATTTATCCTGTTATGCAGGATAGACAAATTCCATCTAGGTCACTCATGTCCCTCAGCATGCTTTGTCAAGTACCCATCAACTGTCTTTATGGTCACCCAGTTACAGATAACGTTTGATCAGCAATAAAGTACTTAACTCCACATCTAAGATCCATAGTGGTTTCAGGTCGAAGGGTGGTATACACCATTATCACCATGAGAATAACTTATGACACCTTACATAAAATTCTATGTAATATTCTCATAGCGAGTCAGTCCAGTATAAATATTACTCCTAATATCCATACCTATGTCAAAACTTGATAACTCCTTATCCATGATCCATGAGGTGTGATCATCAGTCTATCTTCATAATAATCTCAATGCTTTAACGTTATCCCACTTTGCAATAAAGCTCGACTACGGATATTTTAAGCATATTGTTCTTATGTTTAATAGGATATCATGATTAAGTCACACTTAATATTTCATTAAATAAACGAACTATTCTAGGGACTCTATTATTTTGGAAAAGTAAAAATAATAAAGAAATTCCTTTTATTATTAATAAATAATTCGATACAAGTACCCAAAGTATTGGCCTCTAGGGCTTACACCAACAAGGGGATCAATATACCTGGCATAATGGTAGGTTAAAATATGCTTTCATAGGCCTTTGACTAAACAGAGTGATTCATAATGACCTTTGGACGGGGCACTAGAATGTCATAAGTTGTTACAAGGTCACTAGACATTTCTCAGATCATCACCCGCTAATTATTAATCACGATAACATGAGCACAAACACTTACCCATTCAAATTTTACAAAACCTGGTCTAACTATGTCGACTGTCTTAGTGTAAGGGCTAATAATTGAAATAGGCCGATTGAGGGAAACCCAGTGATAAGAATTATGGCGAAGCTTCAGAGACTAAAAGGGAACTGGAGAGTCGGAGTAAAACCGAGTTCACTAATGTGGATCAGAAGGTAGGTAAAGCTATGGAGGAAGTCAATTTAGTTCAAACCTTAATGGATAGTGTGACATTTAATGAAGAGCTGTATAACCAGATTTTACAAGCCCAAATTGATATGAATACTGCATTTAATATTCAAATTCAATATTGGCCTGAGAAATAGGGGCTCCAGAAGTTTATATAAGGGGACATTAACACTATTTATTTTCATAGGATCTCAAAAATTAAGAGCTCAAGAAAGAAAATATAGATGATTCAGATAAATAACAAAATTTATACAGACCAGAACATGATCAATAATCACATCCTGGTAGGGGTGTTCAAATCCAAACAAATCCAAATAAAAAACCGAAAACTGATCTAAAAAACCGAAAACCATAAAAAACCGAAAGTTATTGGTTGTGTTTGGATGTTATTTTATGAAAACCGATCGGTTCGGATTGGATTTCGGATGAATTTTTCAAAACCGATCCAAACCAAACCGAACCGCATAAATATATTTTGATACTTATTTACTTTTTATTAGTATGACATGTTATGTGAATTTATTATTAGATGATAATAAATTTTTTAATAATATTTATTAGTTTGGTATAATCTATTTATTTTTATTATTTCAAGCATAATCAATCACTCTCATTTTGTAATATTAACTTTTAATATACTATATGTTATATATTATATCAAATCTATGATTTATTAGTAGTTTTATAATATTAATAAAAATATAATGTGTAATTTGGATATCCAAAAACCGATCCAAATTAAACCGCATAAAATTGGATCGGATCAGATTGGATTTTTTTAAATATATCATCCAAAACCGAACCGAACCTTAAGTGAATTAATCTTTGGATCAGATGAGTTTTTGCTTTAAAACCGATCTAAACCGAACTGCGAACACCCCTACATCCTGGGTTAATTTACTTATGTTTTTGGTACTCCCAATTGTGACTGCACCTTCCTATTAGAGATATTTTGTATGATGTCAGAACTAGAATATTTTAACATTTATGTATATTGGACGGTATTCTCTGAGTTTAAATGTGCATATTAGTATTAGGAAACTTAGAAAAAGTTTTATGCATTAAAAGCAGGTTTTTATGTGAAAAATGTGTCCATGTGTCGACACATACTTGATATGAATCAACATATATGGATCATTTTTAAAGCATGTGGCTTCTGGTTATAGGTGTCGACATATGATGTCTTTCAGGTCGACACATAGGAGAAAAAATTCTTCTATGAGTCGACACATGTAGTTAATTTTTAAAGCATGTAGCCTCTGTAATGCATGTGTCGACAAACTAACCTATACAGGTCGAATCACGCTTCAAAGGTGTCGACACATGACTTATATGAGTCGACACATGCATCAAAAATCTTGAAAATTTGCATTCTTTTTCTAATCCTCTTGTTTTCTTTTTGCCTCCAACTTGCACACATATATATATACTCATACATGGATCATTTCAAAATACATTATATGAAACCATAAACATAAAAAATAAACTCTCTTCATCTTCAACCTCTCTTTCTATGCATACACTCAAACAAATTACACATAATCATTGTTTGTTTGGGTGCCATCTAAATTTAGAGTTGATAACATCCAATTTAGGTTGTTGAATTGTATATTGGGTTAAGAATTCTATGGCATTTTCAAAAAAGAAAACCAAGTTGAGGTTTTCCTTCAAGATCATTGGTGATTTGAAGGTTTTGGGAAAGATTACATAATTTGGATTTAGCTTAGTGAAAGCTTCAAAGAACAATGCGTTCGGTCGACGGAGTAGTGTGAGATAGAGGATCACTTTGGTAAATCTTTGGCCACAATACCTTCGCAATTTGGATTCAGCCGAGTGAAGTCTTTGAAAAATGGGGGTTCTTGCAAAGGATCAGCATGAGACAGAGGATCAAATTAGAAGTATTGGGTTCACTTGATCAAGGTCAAGATTAAGGGAAGAGAAGAAGAAATGATCCACATCATACCCAAGGTTTGGATTATTGGATTTTTACTTGTTCTCTTGTAATCAACATTTTGAAATGGTTAATTTTCATTATCTCAATTCTGAATATAATTGGGGGCAGACTACCCATAGCGATGCCGATCAGGGAACTACCTAAACAAATCTTTTTCTCTCACTCTCTATTCTACATTTAATTGCAAATTATGAAAACTTTAATGTTGCATCGATACATTAAGATAAACTTGTTGTTTAATATTACAAACTGTTTTGTTGAGTTGATTACAATCTTTGTGATTGTAATTAGATTTACATATCAACAAAACTATAGAAAAATCTGTTTTGAATTGATTACACATAAAATGTTTGACAAATTGCCTTAGTTGATTTTTGTTGATTATTTCATTGGAAATAGATTGCTATAGTGTGGTTTATTAAAATGTGCAATTGTGAAAATATATGAGTTTGTTGATTATTTCATTGGAAATAGATTGCTATAGTGTGGTTTATTCAAATGTTACACATATCCGAGTTTTCCGATAACAACTTGGATTAGACGATATTTGATCCAGGTGTTTTCCGCTAACCATAGTTAAAAAAAATTTCAAAACTAATTTATCAAAATAAATTTTAACTTGGGATTTATTCACCCTCTCTAGATAAGTTACCTTCGTCTAACAAGTGGTATTAGAGCTTCGGCTCATTCCGTGCTTCAAAATGCTTATTAGATTATGGCTTCTGAACCTAAAAGAGCGTATAATAGAGCACCCATCTTCATTGGTGAAAAATATGGTTATTGAAAAGCTTATATGCGTATTCATATCAACTCGGTTGACATGGGAGTATAGAATGCCATCATCAATGGTCCTAATCAAATTATGATGACCAATGATGAAAGTGTTGTATACCTAAACCAGAAGCATAATGGGATGAAAATGATAAGAAGTTGTGGGCTTGTGATTAGAAAGCACAAAATATTCTCTTATCCACACTTGGAGTTGATGAATATTATCGTGTTTCTCATTGTGAGGCTGAAAAAGCTATGTGGGACACATTACAAGTTACCCATGAGGGGACTAATGAAGTCAAATAAGCTAGAATCAATATATTGAATCAAGAGTTTGAACTATTTTGCACGAAGCATGTTGAAACAATTTCCGACATGTAAAAGAGGTTCACTTATCTCATAAATTGTTTGAATGCACTTGGAATACCAGTTTCCAATGAAATTGCTACTAATAAATTTTTGAGGTGTCTTAATAGGGAATGACAACCAAAGTTCACCGTGATCAAGGAAGTTAATGTCCTATTGACATTGGATACTAGTAATTTGTTTGGAAAACTTGAAGAACATGAGCAAGAGCTCACTTTATTAGAGAAGTATGAGAAGACGATTAACAATGAAAAGTAGGTAGACAAGAAGTCTATTTCTTTTATAACTTCTAGCTCTAAGTACTATACTATAGAGCATGATGATAGTGGAACAAGTGATGATGATTGTTCAGATGATAAATAAAAAAGATTGTTTATTCGAAGATACAATAAGTATCTCAAGAATAATGGAATGAAGCATTCCAAAAAAGGTCTCATAAACCATAGAGGGCATTCAAATTCCTCAAGGCAAGATGAGAATAAGAAAGAAAAATAAAAAAGTTCATGTTACAATTGTGGAAAATTCGGTCATTATAAGCCATATTATTCATTGCTTGATAAATATATAGGAAATGATCAACAAAATAAATCTATAAAGTCTATAAGAGCTTATATTGCTTGTAAAAGTGATAGCGATTCCTCACGTGATGAAGGCTCAAGTGATAGCGAAGAATCGGAAAATGTTTGTCTCTCGGCCTATTATCGTGAAATGAAGAAAAAGAATGTAAGTCATTATAAATATGAACATGCTCGTAAATTGTCTTATTCTCTATTGCAAGTTTCTTTTTAAAAACTACATGGAGAAGCCATAAATTCTTTTAAGATATTAGCTTCAAATAAGAGAATTTTTTTCATACTTAGAAGCTAAATTTTTAGAAACCGAAAAACAAATGGAAGCTCTTAAACAATCTATGTTAGATATCAAAAGATAAAAATGATGATGATGAGCCTTCTTGGTTTGGTTTTTAAACTTGTCACATTTGGCAAAAAGAGGTTAATACCTTAAAAGCCAAATTGAACAAGGCTTGAGAACCAAATATCACTTATGCTATTGATTCTACCAAATTTAAAATGTATTTGAATGTACCATACAAGAGGTGCAAATATGTTGAAAAGGAATCAAATAGCAATAGTTCCTTTGACCATCATTTAACTTGTCACTATTGTTACAAGAAAGGTCACACCATTGCCAAATGCAAATTTACAATATCTTTTATTCCTAAAGGTGATTTTTAATGGTTTCCTAAGTGCAACATGATTCACACTCACCCATAAGAACCCGATGAAAATTGGGTACCTATCACTCTTAATTGATTTTATAGGATAATTGTCTTGGCTCCATGGAAAGAATATGGGTTCTTGATAGTGGATGTTCAAGGCATACGATGGATAACACTTCCCTTATTCATTGACTTTATGGAAATTAAGAATGGATTTGTGACATATGAAGACAAAAACAAGGGTATCATACTTGGAAAAGATAGTGTAGGTAAATCATTCTTCTACTACTATCTCTAATGTTACTTATGTTAGACGATGACAACTTATCTAGAGACGGTGAATAGATCCCAAGTTAAACCGTTTTGTAGAAAATTAGTTTTAAGAACTTTGGCACACGGAAACCACTTGGATCAATGATAAGTGAAAATTGTAGCTATTTTTATACACTTTTTGTTGCTGTTATCGACTCTTTGTTGTTAATATTGTTGAATAAACCTGACTTTTGTGTAAATACGTTTAGCTTGTGTTTATTTGTATTTTTGTGTACATAGTGTATCGTTTGATGTTTTTCCATTAATTTTATAGGTATTTGTTGCATTTTGGAGCATCGAGGAATAAGGTGTCGAAGGAACGGCTCCGGATGCATGTTTTCGAAATAAAAGACCAGTTTTGAGAAGTTTTGACCAGGAGAGACCACTTAGCACGCAGAAGGATGCTAAGCGCGAGTGCGCTCAACACATTTTGTAGCGCGCTGCTTGCGTTTTGACATTTTTGGTATAAGCTTAGTTTTGGAGTCCAATTAGCGCAGATAGCACGCTTAGTGCAGTTTAGGTCGGTTTAATGTGTAAACACCGCACAACCCACTTAGCGCGGTGAGCCCGCTAAGCGCAGTCTGCTGAGATTTATTTTATAGCTTCATTTTTAGTTCATTTTTTGTTATGGTTTTGGAGAATTTTTTGCTCCCAAATTCCATCAACCTTATTTTTTGGTATATTAGCTTAGATAACAACTATGGAGCTTGCACACAGATGATCTGGGGTGGATTGATCTTTGAGTGGCGCTTACAAATAGGTAGATATGTGGTTCATTTCTCTTTTTCTTTGTGTATTCTCTTTTGGTTGGGTTTATATATGTATTTACTTTGATCTTATGTATATTTTTCTCTCTTGGCGTTATATAAGACTTGCTTTACAAATCTTTGTCAATTGTTATCCTTGATTTTTGCTCTGTGCTAAGGATTTGAGTTGCTATAGACATATACTATTTGGATTCTTATCTAAGATGATTATATAATAGTGTTTGAATTCTAGAGATAGATTTAGCGATTTTATTCACTTAGGGTGTTTCTGATTAATACATTTGTGTTGTTTGTGTCGCTATGAGATATCATCAATACAAGCGAGCACGATTGAGTTTTGTGTTATTAAGGTTGCTTGAGAGATCACCGCCGAGGTGATACAGTGAGTGTTATGTTTCACACGTGATGACATCGACGAGTCTCGTAGGTTGAGTATGACAGGTCGATAGATTTAAGTTTGTGAAGAGTAGGTTATTATGCATGCTTGATAAGTCTTTTCTCCTAAGAATGAATTCTTTTCATGTTGATAACTTTTAATTCCCACATTTCCTTTCAACCCATTTATCTCCAAACTCATTAAAAAGAGATTTATCAAATAGAATTTAAATACACCAATCTCTGTGGACACGATACAATATAACCTAAATATTACCTAGTAAATTAATAAATTACTTTTTGCTTGTCGCTTTACCGTACCATCAAAATGGCGCCGTTGTCAGGGATTGGTGTTTATTGTTTGAATTGCGATAGTTTCTTTGTTTTTTAGTTTTTTAATTAATGTATATATTGTATAGAATGTGTACATAAACTTTCTATTTTTACTTGTAGATGTTTTGTGTTTACTTTCCATACTTGTGCATTTATGTGTTTCTCTTTGTTTTCACGTATTATTGTGAATTATCTCGTTTTTGTAACGTTTGGTGTGTGCTTGTTAGGAGACTTTCTTTAGGTTTGTGCGGTGTGACAATACCATGGCATAACGAGAGGAGGTTACTAGCTCGCATAATAAAGGCGTCAAGCTTAAGACGTAAAACAAGCATGTTTTGTTTGTATTCGTTTATGTATGTGTTGACTTGTATTTTAACAAGTTGAACCTATTTTAAATTCTTAAATTTTCACTTTTTAACTTGTTAATTCACTTTCAACCATTTGTTTGGTTATGTAATTTTGTGTTTTTCTTCAAGCTTGTCATGTTTAGCTTGAGGTCTGTTGTCGGTTTTAAATATGGTACATGTGTAGTTGAGATAGTGTACGTGATTGTGGAGGATGGTGTTGGACTGCATGTTGCTGTCCTGGTTTTTCTACTTCTGGTGTAGTGCGATTGAGCTTGCTTAGCACGCTCTCCTGAGTTGTGCCAGTGAATTATTTTTATTTTACCTGGATCTCCTTTTTCCCACTTTCACCAAGGCTTTGTATTAGTAATTAAAAATAATATTATTTTAACTAATTCTTTCTTTTGTTGTTTGGAACTCAAATCTTGGTCCGATAGCTTGAAGTCACATTTGGTGATGTTCCGATTTTGAGTGTGCCAACTTGCAGATGTATGATAATGATAGTTTTTGAATTTGGTACTCTCCATGTACTCGTTTATTGCTTTCTATAACATAACATGTTTAGGAAACTTATCATTTGTATAATCACCATACCATTCATTCTTTTTGCATTACTTGCTCGTGACTTAAATCACCTTAGTTCCTTTTTTACCCATAAATATGAGGAAGTTTTCCATTGTTTATATGTTGGAGGCCACAATTCTTGTTTTAACTGAATTTTATCATGTTTAATATTTTGTTTGTGTTGATTGTATGAAATTATGAACATGATCAAGGCATTTTTGTTTCATTTTGAGCACAACTACCTTGGCCAAATAGTCAACTCACCTTCTGAGTGTGATTATTAGTATCCCCTTTTGACTTTTTGTCGATATCCATGTTGTTTTTGCTAAATGCTTGTCTATGAGTGTTTGTTTTATCTTTTTGTATG
Source organism: Vicia faba (assembly GCA_948472305.1). Lineage (NCBI taxonomy): Eukaryota > Viridiplantae > Streptophyta > Magnoliopsida > Fabales > Fabaceae > Vicia > Vicia faba. The sequence goes on from CATIWC010002417.1 coordinate 147,705, forward strand.
GATATTGATTCTTTATTTTCTTAAACCCTTAACTGTAATTTGTAGTTTGAATTTTTACCTTGCCTTAGAAAGTAGGGAGTATTCATATTATGATATGGTTGAATTCAAGTTAGGGAGAGAATTGTGTACTTACTCTTGTGTGTATTATTATGAGGTTGAGAAAGAAATAGAAAAAGAAAGAAAAAGAAAGAAAGAAAAAAGTGAAAAAGAAAGTGATCCGCTGTCGCGCACGGATCAAAACGAGTATTTTTAAAAACACAGTACAACGACAATGTGACTCGAATCGTCTCACGAGGATTCTTGTTTGTATTAATAAAACGTAACTGAATGAGGGGGTTTTTGTTTTAGGTTTTCGATTCAGAAAACACAAAGCAAATAAGCGATTTAAAATAAGTGATTATAGAATTAAGCTAATCTACTGTTCGGTTTCCTGCTAATCATTGATTTTTACCTTAACAATTTCCTAAGCGGAACCGATCTCTATTCAATTTCTATACCTATTGTCAAGCGCAACAAATACAAATAGATTGGATTCCTATTCCGAATTAATCAAACAGATTAAGCCCTCGTGAATTAAGCAAACACGAATTACAAACACAGATTAACGACAAAGCGACGTAACAACGAATAAACGTTAGGGATCCAATCATATGAATTTAATTAAAATAATTTTATGTAATACAAATTAAGCAAATGTAAAACACAAAATAGTATTGAAAGAGAACCAATTTGATTGATAAAGTAAAAACCTCAAAGCATTGGAAACGCGGTTACAGCAGATTGACTCTGGATGTTTAGTTCCTCATCACAATCGTAAAAGCAAAATGTATTTTTTTCTGAATAATGAAAAGGTGAAAAATGAAATTACTGTAGCGACTGCTAGGTATAGCAAGGACAAGGATTCGTTTCATAACCCAACTGGGTCAAAAACATAACCCATGCCCAAAACAAATGACCCAAAACAAATGACCCAAAACATAAATATAAAATGCTGAAACTTCAATGACTTTTTCAACCTTGCTACAGCCCGAATCAGCTTCTGGCCACAACTAGAAAGTTGTAGGCCTTTCTCTTAGTTTTCCAACACATAGTAAAATTCCTCAATCCGATGTATGTAGCTCCAGTTATGAATATTTCCGTGAAATATGCAAATACTGGAAAAAAAGTACGAAAATCAAATTAAACCAAAAATAAACTAAATTGGAAAAACATTATAAAATATAAAAATAAATAAATAAAAGCATAGAAATGCTTAAATTCAAATATGGAAGAATGTGCATTAAAATGCACTGATCAAATTCCTCCACGCTTGAACTTTTCCACTCCGAGCAAAATAAAATCAAAACTCAAAAAGAAACACAACAACTTCATCAGTTACTCATTTTAGGCTACAAACTCTTCTTCGGTTAAGATCGCAATGATAGGTAATAATCTTGCACACTAAAGATATCATAGAAACACTAATCCATAATTGTGCAGTCATAAGCCTACTACATATACAAATCAATCTGAATCTTATTATTATGCCTAAGCCTAACTTACCTATCTTTCTGTTTTTCATTCAGGCGCAATCACATTAAGTCTGGTTTCTCCACACACTCATAGTAAGGCGACCGATTAGTGACTCTGATCCTTTCTTGCATGGGGTTCTGGTACCTAAGTGGTATAACTCTTTTCTTACCCAATTGCAGTTGCGGGGGATCGGACTGTAATCCGCCCTACCAAGTTCAACACCAGAAACCACTGAACCAACTAATAATGGGTCTTGAATATTTTTTTTGTAGGTTCTACAACCGTTGGGTTAAGTGACCGGGTGAGGGTCACCAAACTTAAAAGGTGCATTCCTTTTCTTTTTCTTTTTTTTTTCTTTTCAAAACTTGGATCACTCACTTATTTTCATCGGCTTCCTTACGTAGAGCATGTGTGAGATGGCGGTGACTGCAAAGATAAACTACTCAAGAGAAGAATGAGAAATCAAGGCTATGTCATAATAAGTATTCAAATTAACTTCCATATGCAGGAGACTTACAGTGTTAAGACAATACCGATCTTGTGCACTTTTCTCGAGTCTCATAACTAACCTCAAATTAATCTATAGCGCAAAAATTTCAAAAGGACGCATTTTTTTTTATATATATTTTTTATAACTGAAAACAAAACAAGAAAACAGAGAACAAAAGCAAATAAAACAAAGGATCCCCCCCCCCCCCCCCACCCACCCACAAACACACACTTAAAGCAAGCATATTCCTCAATGAAAGGACATAACTATTAAATTAGAGAGAAGGAAAGACAAACTCCCTGATCAAGTTACAGAGTAGTTGGGTGCTTCCAAAGAAAGATCTTCTATGGTTGCATCTTCAGCTACTGAACTTTCATGGAATAGCTTTAGGCGCTGCCCATTAACCTTGAAAACTTTGTAAGTACCTGCACTTTTAATTTCTACTGCACCATGAGGGAAAATATTAGTAACAACAAAAGGGCCAATCCATTTGGATAGGAGTTTCCCAGCCATAAGCTTAAGGCGGGAGTTAAACAGTGAAACCTGTTGGCCCACCGAAAATTCCTTTCTAGAAATCATTTTATCATGGAAGTGCTTATTTTTCTCTTTATAAATCCTAGAACTTTCATAAGCCTCTAGTCTAAGCTCTTCAAGTTGTTGCAATTGGAGTTTTCTTTCAATTCCTGCTTGTTGCATCTCCAAATTACAACTTTTCACCGCCCAATAAGCACGGTGTTCTATCTCAACAGGAAGATGACATGCCTTACCAAAAACAAGTCGATAAGGAGACATCCCAATGGGTGTCTTGAAAGCTGTTCTTTGAGCCCAAAGTGCATCTTCTAGACGACGGCTCCAGTCCTTCCTATTTGGCTGCACCATTTTCTCTAAAACCTGTTTGATCTCTCTATTTGAGATCAAAGCTTGCCCATTACTTTGTGGGTGATATGCAGTAGAGACTCTATGCATAACTCCATACTTTCGGAGCAAAGCTTCTATGGTGCATTGTAAAAATGACTGCCTTGGTAACTTATTATAGCTCGTGGTATTCCAAACCTGTAAAAGATATTAGACCCGACAAAATTTGCAACAACTCTAGAATCATTAGTCCTATTGGGGATAGCTTCCACCCACTTTGAAACATAATCAACAACAAGTAAAATGTAAAGGAAACCAAATGATATAGGAAAGGGACCCACGAAACAATTCCCCATACATCAAATACCTCACAGAAAAACACAGGCTGTTGAGGCATTTCACTCTTACGAGTGATGTTTGTACCCGCTATCTGGAACTCTTTGCAAGTGCGGTAAGTCTCATAAGCATCCTTAAAAATAGTGGGCCAATAGAAACCTGAGTCTAGGATCTTCCTTGCAGTTCTTTACGGACCAAAGTGTCCCCTGACTTGGGATGAATGAGAAAAATTCAGAATAGATTCAATCTCATAGTCAGAGACATATCTCCTAATTACCTGATCACTACCAAACTTCCAAAGATATGGATCATCCCAAACATAATATTTGGCATCACTCTTGAGTTTGTGAATCTGTGACCTAGATGCTCCTGCAGGAAAAACACCAGCAACAAGATAATTAACAATGTCAGCAAACCAAGGAGTTACCCCATGCAAAAGTAAAAGCTACTCATCAGGAAAGTCATCTTGAACGGGGAAAGGATCTTCATCTCTTTCTATCTTGCTTAAGTGATCATCCACTAAGTTCCCAGCTCTACTTTTGTCTTTAATCTCTATATTAAACTCTTGGAGCAACAACATCCACCGAATCAATCTCGGTTTTGCATCCGACTTCTTCAACAAGTACTTTAAAGCTGCATGGTCAGTAAAAACAACAACTTTGTAACCTAGCAAATATGATATGAATTTATCAAGAGCAAAAACAATAGCTAGAAAGTCTTTTTCAGTGGTAGTGTAATTTGACTGTGCAGAATCTAAAGTCCTAGAAGCATAGTAAATAACATGGGCAGCCCTGTCAACTCTTTGTGCAAGGACAACCCCAGCAACATAATTAGAAGCATCACACATAAGCTCAAAAGGGAGGTTTCATACTCCAAATTTTCCCGCCTTAGTGCTACCGTCAAACTTATTTTCGAATTTGGGTGTTACAAATATAAAATTCCTTTGATTTAATTATATTAAACATTCTGAGTTTTTAAAAATATTCGCTTCGAAACCTATTTAAAAAATATAATGATCTATATCAGATCATTTGTATTTTTGAATAAATAAATATTTGCCCGTCTTGATATACTTTCAATTGGCTTCTTATTTCAAACAAATAACATAGCACAATTGATAAGAAAACAAGCTTGCAAATATAAGGTCGCGAGTTCGAATCTCTCATGGTGCACTTTTTAACATTTTTTATATTTCTTTGTTTATTGTTATTAATTTTATTTCCATTTATGAAAATCATTAAAAAATCATTTTTTAAATATTTAAATATTAAATTTTGTATTTTTAGTTAATGAATTTTTAAAAAATAGTTATTTTTATTTTTTTCACTTTTTATTCTAAAATTAACCAAAAAAGTCTAAAATACAAAAAAATTTAAAAAGATTTTGTTATCTTTTGTATTTTAGGTAGTAATATTTGTTTTAGGAGAAAATAAATGTAATTGGTTACAATAATTATAAATCCAAAAATTTGATTTCTTTTTGGGTTTTAAATATTTGGATTGAGGATTTATTCTATTTTTATTAATTTCATTTCAATTTCAAATTACATTCAAATCTTTCCAAAAATCATGTTTTTTTATTATTTAAATATTATTTTCGTTTTTCTATTTTAGGCATTTTTAATAATAATATTTAATTTATTTTATGCATTTTTCATCAAAAAGTGTCTAAAAATTCACTAAAAAAATCAAATCTAAAAACTAAAGTAAATCCAATCTCTATTATAGTGAATTGACAACAAAATCCAAGCTCTATTACCGTACAAAAACCTAATTGTTCTGCAAAATCAAATCTTCAATTAAAATATTACAAAATCAATCTCCATTACAAAATAAATCTAGCAACAAAATCAATTACAATACCCGTACAAATCTCAATCAATACTATATCAATTACAATATTTTCTCAATCAATCAGAAATCCCTAAAATTAATTCTAACAACAAATTTAATCCCTAATCTATGGTAATTCTCACAAGCCCTAAATTCCTATCGTAACGCCCCGATATTGAATTATTTAATTAAATATTGTTTTGAATATTTTATTTTAATTCAAATTTTTATCGTTGAAGTCGGGATTATTTTATTAAGTTGGAATAATAATTTAATCAGGTTTATATTGATATAAATACGTCGAAGTAGCATTTTACTAATAAGTTTAGAATTGATGTTGGGCTTAAGTATGGTGTCGCGAAGTAATAAAGGGGTGTTTTGATTAGGTCTATTTAAGTTACTAAGGATTAAATAATAGTATTTTATTAGAAAATAGAAGAAAGAGAGAAAGTAGTGTTATCAGGAAAAACAAAATAAGAAGAGAAAGGAGAAATAGGGTTTGAGAGAAGAGGAGAAGAACAAGAAATTTGCTGCTAGCGCCAATCTCAGAAATTCCATTGAAGCTTCCTTGAGTGATTTCAAAAATCAAACCAGGTAAGGGTGGGTTTCTTATCCTATAACGGGGTATATGATATTTGTATATGGGAATTTGTATGTGGAATCTTTATTGTTTCATTGATTTGTGTTGGTTTGTGTTGTTGTGATAAGCATGATTAATATTGTTTTAGTTATAAAAATGTCAAATAAGTATGTGGGTTGCTGTGTTAAATGCTTGTCTGGTTTGGGTTTGGATTAGGAGACAAAAGCATTATTGAAGCAGTATAGAAACTACGCATAGAAAATAAGTATAGGAAATAAGAAAAAGGAATGAAAATTAAACTGGAAGTAGAAGTGTCATCCGAAACTTGTTGTGCCATGGGGGTTGCCGTTCGGCAACCTTTGGAGAAAGAGGGAAGTGTCGATCGGCACTAGGAAATGGTGGGAGAAAAAAAAGCCATTTTGGCACTGTGAGGCAGGGGCACTTATTTCTCTGTTTTCTCTGTTTCTCTGTTTTGTCTTCTATGACACTATGCTGCATAATTTTTAAATAATATCAGTAATAGCTAGTAGCAGTATATATGAATGTCACTGTTTTCAGTAGCAGTAAATTAAATTTAGCTGCTAGAAGCTAGTTTTATATGGAAGAATGGCACATACAGTAGTGGTATAATAAATTATTAATTTTAGGGAGAACAATTAACAGTGGACTATATATATTTTAAATGGATGAATTAGTATTTTATTAGTGATGAAAATAATTTAGCAGTGGGATTAATTGATTAAGTTGGAAAATAATTAGAAACGAGTCGATTAATTCGGTATGTTGGTATATTGATGTATTTTGTGATTTGACCGAAATGATGTTTTATTTCGATATCTCCGTGGTGAATAAATATCGTGATTTACCTTGATTAATTAGTAATGACTGTGATATAGGCCTTTGGCCAATGTTGAACGGTGTGAATTGTTGTTATATCGACCTTTATTATGTTGTTGTCGTTGTTGCGTTGCCAAGTTGTGGTTGTTTATATCATCGCATAGCAAAGCATAACATTAAAGTTGGCCTGGATTGGCATGTTCTAAGTTGGAGCGAATACTCACCAAGTTGGCCTTTATTGGCAATATTTTATGTTGATGGCTTATGTCTTATGCCTCGGTAAACTTGCACTTTCTAAGTTGGGATTTCTGCTCCAATGGTACCACATGCATTTGCATAATTAAGTCGCATTTGAAGTCGTTAATTTGTTGCTTATTTAAAGTGTTGTTTACGAATGGTAATGTTATAAGTTGAATTGAGGTGTTGGTGAATGGTATTGCTTTATGTTGATTTGGTATGAAGTGGTGATTTTACATAAATTGATTTCGATATATTATTCATCATATGTTCCATTATAGTATTCGATATCTCACCCCTTCTGTTTGAATGTTACCCTTTGTTGGTAACGTGCAGGTAACTAAGAGGAGTAGCCGTTAGCGTTGTTAGTTTGAGTTTGGTGTCATTTATTCTAATACGTAGCACTCGGGGGGGGGGGGGGGGGAATGAACGCTTGTCTTATTTTGTTGTTTATTTATCGAACCTTATGTTGTTATTTGAGGAGTTATCACATTGATGTTCTTTTATGATTCAAAAGATGATATGACTCATATGGAGAATTATTATGAATCCGCTGCGTGATTAATTAAAGTTTGGTTCATGTTATGAAAACTTTATTCATGAGTTGTGTTCATTCCATTTTCTTTAAGTGTTATGTATCTATTCTAAAAGCATGACATGTTTATGTGTCTCTGTTGAATATGTAGCATCCTGATTATATTGGAAATTTTATACTCTGATTTTCCGCAAATTGTTTTGGGTAAAATTCTGGTGTTACATTAGTGGTATCAAAGAAAATTGGTTCGCCCGGTCAAGTTATTGAGTCGTAGTTGTTTAACAATAGAGTATTGTTAGTCTTTCTTAACCGTTGTTTGTGTTACAGTGATAAGATAAGATGGCTGGGAGGAATGATGTTGCGATTGTTGCTGCTCTGCAAGCGATGGCTCAGGCTATGCAGAATCAACCGAATGTTGACGAGAATGTCAGATCTTTCAATTTGGCGACTCTCCAAAGGGAGAATCTGCCAGTGTTCAAGGGTAGGCATGATCCTGATGGAGAACTAGATTGGTTGAGGAAATCGAGAGGATTTTCCGTGTGATGGATTGCACCCCGGCACAGAAGGTTCGGTATGGCACTCATATGCTAGCAGTTGAGGCTGATGACTGGTGGCTAGAAATGCGTGCAAGGTTGGAAGCTACAGGTGAGGAAATCACTTGGATTGTGTTCCGTAGGGAGTTTCTAAGGAAGTATTATCCTGAAGATGTTCGGGGTAAGAAAGATATTGAGTTCCTTGAGTTGAAGCAAGGGAACAAATTTGCCACTGAGTATGCTGCTAAGTTCATTGAGCTAGCTATGTTCTATCCACATTTTGATGGTGAAGGTGCTCAATTTTCTAAGTGCATCAATTTTGAGAATATGTTGCGCTCAGAAATCAAGAAGGCTGTTGGATATCAGAAGATTCACGTCTTTTCTGATTTGGTTGATAGTTGCTGGATCTTTCAAGAGGATAGCAATGCTCATCACAAGATTGTTAGTGATAAGAGAGGCAAGAATCAACAGAGTTGTGGCAAGCCTTATGATGATGGTAGAGGTAAACAAGGAGTTGCTCTTGGTCAGAGGACTAGTGGGGGAGATGCTCCTACTAGAGTTGTATGTTTCAAATATGGGCAACCTGGTCACAAGAGTAATATGTGTACTACTGTGGATGGGAAGAGGTGTTTCCGTTGTGGTAAGATTGGGCATACGATATCTGACTGCAAGCATAGGGAGATGATCTGTTTCAACTGTGGTGGAGAAGGACACATTGGTAGTAATTGTATGAAACCAAATAAGGCACAAACTAGTGGCAAGGTGTTTGCTTTGGCTGGGACTTCGACAACTAGTGAGGACAGACTCATCAGAGGTACATGTTTCATTAATAGTACTCCTTTAATTACTATTATTGATATTGATGCTACTCATTGTTTTATTTCTGCTGATTGTGTTGAAAGATTGGGTCTTGTATTGTCTTCTATGGATGGAGAAATGGTCATCGAGATCCATGCTAAGGGATCAGTGACTACTTCTCGTGTATGTTAGAATTGTCCTTTGTTGATCTTCGACAAAGACTTTACTGTTGATTTGATTTGTTTTCCGTTATGCGGGTTAGAGGTGATCTTGGGTATGAATTGGTTAGAGTATAACTATGTTCATATCAATTGCTATAACAAGTCTGTGAGGTTTTCTACTCCTGAAGAGGAAAGAGTTGGTTTGTTTACCAGTAAACAGTTGAGGCAACTGATGCAAGATGAAGAACAGATGTTCTCGTTGATGGTGTTGTTGTCTATTGAGAACCAAGTTAGGATTGATGAGTTACACGTGGTGCGAGAATTTCCTGATGAAATTCCTGATGTACCGCCAGAGAGAGAGGTTAAATTTGCGATTGATCTTGTACCTGGTACCAGACCTGTTTCTATGGCACCATACAGGATGTCTGCATTTGAATTGTCTGAATTAAAGAAGCAGTTAGAAGAGCTACTTGAGAAAAAGTTTGTAAGACCCAGTGTATCGCCGTGGGGAGCACCTGTGTTGTTATTAAAGAAGAAAGATGGAAGTATGAGGCTTTGTGTTGATTATAGGCAGTTGAATAAAGTAACGATTAAGAACAAGTATCTGCTTCTGAGGATTGATGAGTTGATGGATCAATTGGTGGGTGCAAGTGTGTTTTCTAAGATTGATTTGAGGTCAGGATATCACCATATTAGAGTGAAAGAAGATGCTATTCAGAAGACCGTGTTTAGGACTCGATATGGACACTACGAGTATTTGGTGATGCCTTTCGGTGTGACCAATGCGTCAGGAGTATTCATGGAGTACATGAATCATATCTTTCATAATTATTTGGATCGGTTTGTGGTTGTATTCATTGATGACATTCTGATTTACTCTAAGTCGGAAGAAGAACATGAAGAGCACCTAAGAGTTGTATTGCAAGTTTTAAAAGAGAAGAAGTTACATGCGAAGTTGTCCAAGTGTGAATTTTGGTTGCATGAGGTTAGTTTCCTTAGTCATGTCATTTCTGGTAGTGGCATTGTCGTGGACCCTTCTAAAGTTGATATTGTGTTGCAATGGGAAGCTCCGAATTCGATTACTAAGATTAGAAGTTTCTTGGGATTATCCGGTTACTATAGCCGATTTATCGAAGGTTTTTCTAAGTTGGCACTTTCGTTGACCAAGTTTACTTGTAAGGGTAAGGCCTTTGTGTGGGATAGTCGATGTGAAGAAAGTTTTACCGAGTTGAAGAAGAGGTTGACATCGGCTCCGGTTTTGACCTTGCCTAATCCGAGAGAACCTTTTGTTGTGTATTGTGATGCTTGTCTGATGGGGTTAGGTGGTGTACTCATGCAGAATAGTAAGGTGGTTGCTTATGCATCGAGGCAATTGAGGACTCATGAAAAGAATTATCCTACGCATGATTTAGAATTGGATGCGGTTGTCTTTGTGTTGTAAATCTGGAGGCATTATCTTTATGGTCCTAGATTCGTAGTGTTTAGTGACCATAAGAGTTTGAAGTATCTGTTTGATCAGAAAGAGTTGAATATGAGGCAGCGAAGGTGGTTAGAATTGCTGAAGGATTATGATTTCGGTTTGAATTATCATCCAGGAAAAGCTAATGTTGTGGCTGATGCTTTAAGCAGAAAGACGTTGCACATGTCGACAATGATGGTTAAAGAGTTGGAGTTGATTGAGCAATTCTGAGATTTGAGTCTAGTTTTTGAAGTGACACCGCAAAGTGTTATGTTGGGAATGTTAAAGATTAATAATGACTTTCTCAACAGTATCAGCAAGGCTCAAAAGCTAGATGTGAAGTTGGTGGATATGATGATGGGAATCGACCGATCTGAGAATGATGATTTTAAGATAGATGCGCAAGGTGTGTTGAGATTCTGAGATCGTATTTGCATTCCTGATGATGAAGAGATTAAGAAAGTGATTCTTGAGGAAAGTCACAGAAGCAGTTTGGGTATTCATCTAGGAGCTACTAAAATGTATCAAGATTTGAAAGGTTTGTTTTGGTGGCCTGGTATGAAGCGAGATGTGGCACAGTTTGTGTATGCTTATTTGACTTGTCAGAAGTCAAAGGTTGAAATAAAAAACAAATATGAATAGATACCTATAAAACGAGTTAAAACACATTAATGGACTATCTCCCCTCGCTTGTTCCTTCTAATTTTTCTAGGACAACAAGCTAGTTAGAAATCCTTTATTTTTTGGGGACCAATCGCTCTTTTGATTTTGGAAAAAAATATCTTTATCAATATACTCTTTCTTCTACACATTTCTTGCTACCCCATAACATAATGGGGAATAGCTAATAATTAGGACTCATAACAAAAATCCTTAATCCATTCGTGGGAAAAACTTTTTCCACAGCAAGCACTAATCCTTTTTTAACGTAGCATCAGAAGCCTGCGGGGTTGATGCAACCGTTAGAGATTCCAGAATGGAAATAGGATAGAATTTCGATGGACTTTATAACGGGATTACCTAGTACCTTGAGAGGACATGACTCGATATGGGTGATTGTTGATAGGCTTACAAAGTCGGCACACTTTATACCTATTAACATCACATGTCCGGTTTCGAAGTTGGGAGATATTTACACCAAAATAATTATGAAGTTGCATGGTGTTCCTTTGTGTATTGTGTCGGATAGAGATCCAAGGTTTACTTATGATTTTTGGAAAATTTTGCAAGAGGCGTTGGGATCTAAGTTGAGGTTGAGTTCGGCGTATCATCCTCAGAAGGATGGTCAGACCGAGAGGACTATTCAGTCATTGGAGGATCTTTTGAGAGCATGTGTTCTTGAACAGGGAGGTTCGTGGGATACTTTTTTTTTGATTGAGTTCACTTATAATAACAGTTACCATTCGAGTATTGGGATGGCACCTTTTGAGGCGTTGTATGGTCGGAGGTGTAGGACTCCATTGTGTTGGCATGAATCTGGTGAAAGTGTGGTACTTGGACATGAGACTGTTCGAGAGACTACTGAGAAAGTGAAGCTTATCCGAGAGAATACGAAGGTTTCTCAAAGTAGACAGAAAAGTTACCATGACAAGAGAAGGAAAGATTTAGAATTCCAAGCTGGTGATCATGTGTTTTTAAGAGTCACACGTGTGACTGGTGTTGGGCGAGCTCTGAAGTCTAAGAAGCTCACTCCTTGTTTTATTGCTTACTGAGTGGAATTACCGCCGAACCTTGCTAATTTGCATGATGTGTTTCATGTATCACAACTTCAGAAGTATATTCCTGATCTGTCTCATGTAATTCAGATGGACGATGTGCAAGTTTGGGATAATCTCACGGTGGAGACGATGCCAGTGAGAGTCGCGGATCGCGAGATGAAGATTCTAAGGGGAAGGAGATTGCATTGGTGAAAGTTGTCTGGTTAGGAGCTGCTAGAGAGAGTATGACCTGGGAGTTGGAGAGCAAAATGCGAGACTCCTATCCCGAGTTATTTGAACCAGGTAGACTTTTATTTTCGAGGACGAAAATATTCTAAGTTGGGGAGAGTTGTAACGCCCCGATATTTAATTATTTATTTAATTAAATATTGTTTTGAATATTTTATTATAATTCAAATTTTTCTTGTTGAAGTCGGGATTATTTTATTAAATTGGAATGATAATTTAATCAGGTTTATATTGGTATAAATAAGTTGAAGTAGCATTTTACTAATAAGTTTAGAATTGATGTTGGGCTTAAGTATGGTATGGAGAAGTAATAAGGGGGGTGTTTTGATTAAGCTCATTTAAGTTACTAAGGATTAAATAATAGTATTTCATTAGAAAATAGAAGAAAGAGAGAAAGTAGTGTTATCAGGAAAAACAAAATAAGAAGAGAAAGGAGAAATAGGGTTTGAGAGAAGAGGAGAAGAACAAGAAAGTTGCTGCTAGGGTCAATCTCAGAAATTCCATTGAAGCTTCCTTGAGTGCTTTCAAAAATCAAACCAGGTAAGGGTGGGTTTCTTATCCTATAATGGGGTATATGATATTTGTATGTGGGAATTTGTATGTGGAATCTTTACTGTTTCATTGATTTGTGTTGGTTTTTATTGTTGTGATAAGCATGATTAATATTGTTTTAGTTTTATAAATGTCAAAGAAGTATGTGGGTTGTTGTGTTAAACGCTTGTATGGTTTGGGTTTGGATTAGGAGACAGAAGCATTATTGAAGCAGTATAGAAACTACGCATAGAAAATAAGTATAAGAAATAAGAAAAAGGAATGAAAATGCAACTGGAAGTAGAACTACGGTGCGACACTTTTTGTGCCATGGGGGTTGCCGTTCGGAAACCTTTGGAGAAAGAGGGAAGTGTCGATCGGCACTAGGAAATGGTGGGAGAAAAAAAATTCCATTTTGGCACTGTGAGGCAGGGGCACTTATTTCTCTATTTTCTCTGTTTTCTATGTTTTCTCTGTTTCTCTGTTTTGTCTTCTATGGAACTATGCTGCATAATTTTTAAATGATACAGTAATAGCTAGTAGCAGTATATATGAATGTCACTGTTTTCAGTAGCAGTAAATTAAATTTAGTTGCTAGAAGCTAGTTTTATGTGGAAGAATGGAACATCCATTAGTGGTATAATAAATTAGTAATTTTAGGGAGAACAATTAGCAGTAGACTATATATTTTAAATGGATGAATTAGTATTTTATTAGTGATGAAAATAATTTAGCAGTGGGATTAATTGATTAAGTTGGCAAATAATTGGAAACAAATCGAATAATTCGTTATGTTGGTATATTGATGTATTTTGTGAATTGAACAAAATGACATTTTGTTTCAATATCTCCGTGGTGAATAAATGTTGTGATTTACCTTGATTAATTGGTAATGACTGTGATATAGGCCTTTGGCCAATGTTGAACGATGTGAATTGTTGTTATGCCGACCTTTATTATGTTGTTGTCGTTGTTGTGTTGCCAAGTTGTGGTTGTTTATATCATCGCATAGCATAACATAACATTAAATTGGCCTGGATTGGCATGTTCTAAGTTGGAGCGAATGCTCACCATGTTGGCCTTTATTGGCAAGATTTTATGTTGAGGGCTTATGCCTTATGACTCGGTAAACTGGCACTTTCTAAGTTGGGAGTTCTGCTCCAATGGTACCACATGCATTTGCATAATTGAGTCGCATTTAAAGTCGTTGATTTGTTGCTTATTTGAAGTGTTGTTTATGCACGGTAATGTTATAAGTTGAATTGAGGTGTTGGTGAATGGTATTGCTTTATGTTGATTTGGTATGAAGTGGTGATTTTACATAAACTGATTTCGATATATTATTTATCATATGTTCCATTATAGTATTCGATATCTCACCCCTTCTGTTTGAATATTACCCTTTGTTGGTAACGTGCAGGTAACCAAGAGGACTAGCCGTTAGCGTTGTTAGTTCTAGTTTGGTGTCATTTGCTCTGATACGTAGCACTCATGGGGGGGGGGGGGAATGAACGATTGTCTTATTTTTTTGTTTATTTATCGAACCTTATGTTGTTATTTAAGGAGTTATCGTATTGATGTTGTTTTATGATTCAAAAGATGCTATGACTCATATGGAGAATTATTATGAATCTGCTGCGTGATTATTCAAAGTTTGGTTCATGTTATGAAAACTTTATTCATGAGTTGTGTTCATTCCGATTTCTTTAAGTGTTATGTATCTATTCTAAAAGCATGACAGGTTTATGTGTCTCTGTTGAATGTGTAGCATCTTGATTATATTGGAAATTTTATACTCTGATTTTCCACAAATTGTTTTGGGTAGAATTGGGGTGTTACACCTATCCCTATATATATTGGCAGAAATAACAAAAACAAGGGGGAGAGGAGATGAAAAAGAAAAGAACGGAGAAGGGCTTGTGTGAAGAACACCGAAGAGCAAATAACCTTGTTGTTGGTTGAAGATCCGAGAGAAGGACGATTGGGGTTTCATTATCTGAAACCACAATCTCTGTTGATCCGCCGCTGCACCACCTTCAAGCTCTACCACAACCTGCAAAAGCGAAGGAGAGCAGGGATCAATATTAAATCCAGAACATTCAAAGGCCGGGAGCAAGTGAAATCGCGAAAGGGTAACTGAACTTAGCGTTTTTATTTGGTTGATTTGTTATTATTTTTGGGATTTAGGGGGTTTTTGGGGTCAGATTCGTGTTGGGGTTTTGGTAGAGCGCCGCCGGTGGTGGTTTAGGAATTAGGGTAAAAGAGTTTGTGTGTACGAGAGAGAGGAAGATGAATAAGTGGAGTTTTCTGTAACAACAAAACAATGTAAATGAATAAAAACAAAATGTAATCCGTTTCAATTCCATGCGCGTTGGCTCACAATAATTCATACTCCCTCGTTATCCTCCGCGTGATCATGACGGGCGGCCGTAGGCCAAGTCCTACCTTATTTTCCATACACCCTTGCCCACGTAATCCAGCCTCCTAAAGACACCTCCTTGTTTACTCGTTAATTAGAATTTACACCCCCCTTGAATTTAATTTACTTTTATAATTCAATTATTATTTCTATTTTTTATTTAAAATATACGTATATATTTTACAATAATAATAATTATTATCAAATAGTGATTTTATATTATTATTATTATATTTTGATATTATTATTATATATTGTTATCATTTATTATTTATAATCCCTTTTTATGTAAATGTTATTATTAATATATTTTATTTACTATTTAAATATTACTATTATATTATCAAATACATTATTTTATATCTCAATTGCATATATTATTTTATATATTATTTGCATTAAATTTTTCTCTAATCATGCAGTAATCAAGATCTTTGCAAATAATACGATTAAAAAACAGAAACAAATCATCAAACTATTTTTCGCAATAAACTAAGCTAATCAACTGTTTTTTGCAAAAGGGTTTCAAACTAGTTTTGACTTACTGCGCATTCAGTCAAAATCTCCGCAATCACTACTCCCGACAAAGTGCGAGGTGATTCAAAATATGTTTGCAAACCCCTAAAAAACACCAACCCCATACAAACTACGAATTAGGACTCTGATTCCTCAAAAGATGATACGTAGGCATACGATCAAAAATCGTGGCGAGTCTTGATAATTAAAACTTAAAACCCTGTTTATCCCAAACCTAAACCTATAGCTTAATATCCTTGTGAACAAGGTGGATGAAAGGTGCCTAACACCTTCCTTTCGTCTAATTGAGTCTGAAACCTAGAATCTCTGTCCGCGAATTAGGGTTTTTTGTTAGGTTCCCTTCCCTAGGATAAAAACTAATAGTGGCGACTCTGATTTAAAAACTAGTTGCTACAGCTGGCGACTCTGCTGGGGACTCCCCTTAACCCTAGGTTTTAGGTTTTACTTTGGGTTTTTTTTATTTATTTCATTATTTATCTATTACATTGTTGAATTATTGCGTTTATTTATCGTCAATTATTTTTATCATATACTTACTGCGTGGCGGGATTTTTCTATCTCAAAAAAATATTTCCAATATAACCCTTAGAAAGAAGGTTTGTCTATTAGCTTAGGGGGTACATCATCCCTGGAGTTTATGTGACGACTTCGCCTATAGTCGGTGAACTTACGAAAAGGGAATACTTATCGAGAGATATCCTCTTGACGAGTAGGACTTTGGAAGGTCACCCACGACTCTTTGTAACAACCTTAACCTAAAATCTCATGACGAGACCTTTCACGACTTTAAGATGAAAGTCTCAGTCCGTAAAGAATCTCCACCTAAGGGAGGCCCTTATGCCTTTCCCTCTGGTGTTATTCATGACACCCTTAAGGAAGCCACCTTTTGGGAGGGTAAACCAACCTTAGGTCAAAATTAAGGAACCTATCTTCTAGGGGTACTTATCACAAAATCCCGTCACCCACACATTCATATATTTCATGTATTCGTCATACATTCTCATATATTCGTCACCCGTTCCTTTGTCTTATTCATGGGGTACAAAAGAATAATAAAATCAAGATCTCGGTGATTGTCTTTAAAAATAGTGAAGGAAACAACTTGCCCGCGTCAACACGCCTAACATGTCTGAAATCAAAGCCATAAAAGGGAAGTAATGTGCTGAAGACTTTCTCAAGCTTTGCCAAGCAAAGGTGGACAGGTTCAAGAGAAGACGTCCACAAGTGCACCAAGAAGACTTATTTCTTTTTTGCTTGATTTCACGTAAATAAAGTTTTGGTTTAAGATCATAATATTTTTCAATATCTGAATTACGTTACCTTTAATAAAGGAATCTTGTTTCCATATCCCGTTTGCATATCTATTTTAAAGATAATTTCTAAGTAAAATAATAAGCAGAAGAGAAATACATACCCAAGTGAATAAGACATTCAAAACAAGTAACCATGTCATATTCATACGCATTCATTCGCACACATGCATTCACGAACACCTGCATGTCATGTCAAAACTCATTTTTAAACATCTCTCCAGTTGAACCATTGGTAGAAGAAGGTCTCCATCTCCTTGGCCTCCATATCAAACCAGGGCCTATCGACAAAAAGAAATGGAGAAAATCGAGGAAACTCAGGCTGTGTTCAAAGAGGATCTCAACCAAGTAAAGGGTGATGTCACTTCGATGAAAGGAGACTTGAGTCAAGTTCTCCTAGCTTTGAAGAACGTCATTGACAGGCAAGACCAGATTCCCAGGGAAGCTTTTGAGGAAGTAGCCCAAACTATTGGTGCATCAAGCGTTCACCAACTAGGGAAAGAGCCAGAAGCAGGACTCCAAAAGTCCGTCATGGCCCAACAAGAAGCTGAAACTGAAGGGTTTGTCCCACCGCCGCTAAAAGCAGGGGCATCTCGTACCCTACAGATTCCAACCAATCATGCAGACAATTACTTGGACCTGCAATACGAAGACCACGACCCAGAGGATGCCAACCAAGCACCCTCAAAGACGATTGGTACTCATGTTGTTGATAATCCACTAGTGATGAATCAGTACAAAGCTCTGGAGGAAAGACTAAATGCGGTGGAGGGTTTCGACGCTTTCGAAGTAGACGCTCTTGAAATGGGCCTAGTTCCTGATGTGGTGATTCCACCAAAGTTTGAAGTACCTGACTTTGAAAAATACAAGGGGCTCACTTGTCTAAGAAATCATTTGCGCATGTATTGCAGAAAGATGCATGCCCATGCCCATGATCAGAAGCTGATGATTCACTATTTTCAAGATAGCCTGAGTGGGGCATCTTCAGACTGGTATATGCAATTGGAGAGAACGCATATTCAAACCTGGGTAGATCTTGCTAATGCTTTCCTAAAGCATTACAAATATAACCTGGACATGCCTCCTACCCGCATGCAACTCCAGAATTTGTCCCAGAAGAAAGAAGAGTCCTTCAAGGAGTATTCTAAGAGATGAAGGGAGTTGGCATCCCGTGTGCAACCACCACTGTTAGAGAAGGAGTTAGTAGACACGTTCATGGGAACTTTGCACGGGCTGTATTATGAGATGATGGTTGGAAGTATCTCTTCGGGGTTCTTAGACCTAGTAACCATCGGAGAAAGAATCGAGACTAGGATAAAAAGTGGGAAGATATCAGGGGGACCATCAAATGCTCCCTACAATTCAAGAAGGCCTGCTTCAAATCTCCCCAAAGGAAAAGAGGGAGAAATTAATGTTGTAGCGTCACAACCCAGGGTACAACAACCATTAGTGATCCCACAAGGGTAGCAACAAGGCAGAAGGCCACCCAGGAAATTTGATGCACTCTCGATGCCACCCAGTCAACTATTACAACAGCTAGTTAAGGCATCCTTAGTGGAACTCAAGCCTCTAGCTCCTCCAGTCGGGCCACTCCCACGAAGATACGATGCCAAATCCAGATGTGAGTATCATGCTAATTCTCCTGGACACACCATAGAACAGTGTTGGCCTTTCAAACACAAGGTGCAGGATTTGTTGGATTCTCAAGACATCACCTTCGAGAAGCCCGACATCACATCAGACCCTATGCCATTGCACGATGGGTTGACAATAAACATAGTTGAAGTAGTCATTGACTCTGGGGCAAGCAGACTAGCAAAAACCTCGATAAACCCGCGGAAAGAATATCAGTTGGGATATGGACTCTCGCTAGAACACAATGGAGCTTTCTAAAGAGCTCTACAAAGACTAAGGGACCAGGGGATAGTCCATCTCGGACAATACCCTGAAGAAAAATATGAAGCTACTCTGAAGGGCGAAGCACATCTTCCTCCAATCCAAGAGACTTTTGTCAATGATGGAGTAGTGCATGGCAGACATGGGGCAAAAATATTCAACGAAGCCAACACCAAAGGGGCAACTGAATTCATCCAAGAATGCGCCCCAGGAGAAAAACTCAAAAGATGGACGATCGTGGAGATTCCTGAGATCTTTTTCTTTCTTAATTAATTTTTCTTGTTTTCGAAAGAACCTATGTCAAGCCCGAGACATAGGGGTTGCTTGTAAGGGTTTCCCTGTTTTGTTTCAGACAATATTTACGATCAATAAAAGTTATGTTTTGTTTTTAATCAAGATCCCTGTCTTTCTCTTGCATTTATATCTTAAATTTTAAAAAATGGCAATACTTTCTCTGTACATGCATTTTCAAATATTCATATACTAAATTTGCACCAAAACATGATAAAGGTGCAAATTCATGCCCAAAACCACTGATAATGCTACTGCTGCGATCCGATATAATTTCGATGCTCCTATCAACCAAGCTAAAGAGGAAGATGATAAAGATCTTGAACTCTCTGAGAAAATGGCAAGGGAAATAAAAAGAAAGGCTAACAATACGCAACCATATCGAGAGGCTATTAAGACCATTAATCTGAGCACAAGGGAAGATCAGAAAGAAACCAAGCTAAGGGGCAATGTTAGAGCGAAGCCACAAAGAAGCTGATAAAGTTATTACGCATATCTACAGAAATAGGCCAAGGACAAATGCAGACAGTGCTGTAAAAATAAGCAACTACGAAATACCAAGATCTGACAAAGAGCCCGAGCCAGGGGCACGTTGGGTATCCATGTTCGACAAGGTTTCAAATGCACCAGGGCACGATATAGGGGCAATATTGACTTATCCAAAGAAGGCTCACAAGCCATAGACCAAGTCAATGGTGAATGGGATACTAAGCATCCAAAACTGATTCCATATCAGGATCATGTTTTGAAAACTGACTGCGGAGTTCGCAAAAAGATCATTTTCAGTCATGTCCCATGAAAAGGAAATCAAATGATGGACGCCCTGACAACTATATCGTCTATGTTCAAAATAACTTGGTCTGACCACGAACTGCGCTTCACAAATAGACGCTTCGAAGAGCCCACACATTGCCCTGCTATTGAAAAACGACAATATAACAAGCCTTGGTTTCATGACATCCAGAAAATGCCTCCAGCGTCGACTGACGAACTCTACAAAAATTAGCCTTGAAATTCCTCTTGAATAACGGTATATTGTACAAGATGAACCACGACATGGTCTAGTACTCAAGAAGATTCTGCTATTTCGCCTAGCTCACATGGTAAACGGACCCCCAATTATGAAGGTCCGTACGTAGTCAAAACAGCATCCCCCGGTGGTAATCTTGTCTCCACAAAAATGAATGGGGAAGAACTACCGCACCCGGAAAATTTAGATGCAGTCAAAAACAATATGTATAAGAAGCTCACTAAGCTCGAACCTTAAGCAGGCGACTTAGACAAAAAGGAGCATCTCGGTGGATCAAAAACCCTAAAGGGCGATCCAGGCAAAATTTAGGGGCATATAGACAAAAAAAATCATCCCGGTGGATTGAACAAAAGGGCAATCCAGGAAAAAATTAGGGATCATTCAAAAAGAAATAAAGAACAAAAAGACTACGATCTAAAAAACAACGACTACGAACCACGAAGGGAGAGATGGATTGAAATCATACAACTCAAAAGCAAGGGAGATAAGGGTTATCAAAAGGATATTGGGGAACAACAGCATCAATTATCATTTCTTCATTACCATTTACAGTTTTAAAACTTTCTGTAATTACCTCTTTCTAGGAATTGCATCTTGTATTCTCGCCTATTCAAAGGCCTATCAATAAAACAGTTGCTTTCTTTGCATCTTTCAAATTGCATTTTTCTTTTCTCAGACTTGTTTACAAAATACTGCGATCATTACTCGTGAATATTGTCTTGAAATCATTTAGGGGAATTAATAAAATAAAAGCATTTGACAAAACATCGAAAAATCATTTTGGTTAGAAAAATATTGAAAGAAAATCCACATCTACGTCCACGCACATGGCTACTCCTACACCTACAATACAAAAGTTTATACACATGTTTACACCTATGTCTATGCTCACGATGCAAAAAGACTGCGTCTGCACCCGCGCCTATGTGTGCACTCAACAATACCAAGTCTATGCCTACATCTACGCGGCCGCACATAAAGCCTACGTCTATGTCAGCACCTATGCCTAACTTGCAACACGAGGTCTACATTCGCACGCGTCCACACACATGTATATTCCTGCCAATTCTACATACGTCTACGGTTACGCATGCGCCTACAACACACGAATCTACATACGTCCATGCTTACGCATGCGCCTATAACATACGAATCTACATATGTCTACGCTTATGCTTACACTTACAACACCAAGACCATACATATGCCAATACATATGTCTACGCATGCGCTTACAACATATAAATCTACACATAGGCCATTATCTACGCATACGTCTACATCCACGCCCACAATACAAAATCAATGCTCAAATTTTTCTAACATTGTCCACTGTGTTCAAGTTCAACAATACTATGACGACACAACATACAACGCCAGGAGTTGGTAACTCTGAGCCAATGGTTTAAAGGAGAGAATGCCAGAAATAGTCTTCATAACATTTCAAGGCATACACGCATCTTACACACATTTCATACATACACACATTTTTCATATCTCAAGCATACATACACTATGCATTCCTGCATACAATACGCATATAGTCAGGGTTCCATATCAATGTCAAACATCATACATTTCGCATACATACAACATTTAATACACATGCATACACATGTATCGCCTAGCAAACAAACTAATAATTCCACCCTCGATTCAACTATCGATGGGTCAACCAATACAATACTTCTCCTACGATTCAACCCGTCACCTCAGTCCTCATGCCGTGACACATTCAGCCCATCACCTAAGTCTTCCCGAAGTGATGAGTTCCTTACAAGTCCCATTACATTTCCTCTAAGCCGCAATGTATTATCCAAGCCCAGCACATTACCTCTAAGCGGCAATGTATCCTCAAAACTCAGTATGTTTCCTCTAAGCTGCAATGTATCCTCAAAACCTAACATATTGCCTCTAAGCCGCAATGTATTATCCAAGCCAACACATTGCCTCTAAGCCGCAATGAATTCTCAAAACTCGACACATTTCCTCTAAGCCGCAATGTATTATCCAAGCCAACACATTTCCTCTAAGCTGCAATGCATTCTCCAAACTCATTACAATGCCTCTAAGCCGCAATATTTTTGTAAAACCTAGATCATCGCCTCAGACTTTACACAACGATGCTCGAAAACAAAACCCAGCTTATCGCCTTAGACTTCACGCAGCGATTTGCGAACCTAATCCATTGCCTCAGACTTTATGCAGCATTGTATTTCATTATGCCAAGTTCCATACCATCGTCCCAGACTTCATGCAATGATGTTCGAAACAACACATTTAGCTTATCACATCAGACTTCACGCAATGATTTGCAAACCTAAATCATTGCCTCAGACTTCATGCAACAATGTATTTCTTATTCTACGACACAGATCATCGTCTCAGACTTCATGCAACAATGTTCGAAACAACAAATTTAGCTTATCACATCAGACTTCACCCAGTGATTTAAAAATCTAACCCATTGCCTCAGCCTTCATGCAGTAGTGCATTCCCTTATTCTGCGACATAGATCATTGCCTCAGACTTCATGCAGCAATGTGTTCCAAACTCCAAATCATCATCTCAGACTTCATGCAGCGATGCTCGAAAACCAAATTTAGCTTATCACATCAGACTTCACGCAGTGATTTTCAAACCTAACCTATTGCCTCAGTCTTCATGCAGGAGTACGTTCCCTTATTCTGCGACACAGATCATTGCCTTAGACTTCATGCAACAATGTGTTCCAAACTCCAGACCATCGTCTCAGACTTCATGCAGTGATGTTCGAAAACCAAATTTTGCTTATCACATCAGACTTCACGCAGTGATTTGTGAACCTGACCCATTGCCTTAGTCTTCATGCAGCGATGTATTTCTTTATTCCATAAAATCCAGCCTATCGCATCAGACTTCACGCAGCGATTCGCGAACCAAACTCATTGCCTCAGACTTCATGCAACAATGTATATCTCTTTACTTCGTAACACAAACCATCGCCTTAGACTTCATGCAGCAATGTCCGAAAACCAAATCTAGCTTATTGTCCCAGACTTCACGCAGTGATTTGCAAAATTGTAACCCATTGCATCAGACTTCATGCAGCAATACGTTCCTTTATTCCATAAACACCGATCATCTCCTCAGACTTCATGCCGCGATGCTTAAAAGAAAATAAAACTTTAACCCATTGCATCGAACTTCATGCAGCAATGTGTTTTCTTTATCCCAAAACTCTAGCCCATCGCCTCAGACGTCATGCAACGATTTGCAAACATAACCCATAGCCCCAGTCTTCAAGCAGCCATGCGTCATCAATTATTGTTTTATTCATCCTCCAAATGGGTGAATAATCAAAACCAAACCAAGACATACAACATTAATCTCTCAAGCTCAAAACCATCTGCCTCGTCGTCACATCCTGGTAAAGTGATACATCATCATTTTTTCCCATTCTCTTCAAAACTCTTGGGGGTATGCTATATCAGCGTAACCCTATCTAGCTAACTCGTGAGGGTATGCTATATCAGCGTAATCCTATCTAGCCAATCTTTGGTCAAATTTTGGGGGTCTTCCATTATTTAATAAATCTCTGATTCAAATGAACAAAGACCTACACATTCTTGCGCCATTCAATCGAAGAGTTATTAAATAGGGGCAACTGTCATGCCCCAAATTTGCCCGCCTTTGTGCTACCGTCAAACTTGTTTTCGAATTTAGGTGTTACAAATATAAAATTCCTTTGATTTAATTATATTAAACATTATGAGTTTTTTAAAATATTCGCTTCGAAACCTATTTAAAAATATATTGATCTATATCAGATCATTTGTATTTTTGAATAAATAAATATTTACTCGTCTTCATATACTTTCAATTGGCTTCTTATTTCAAACAAATAACATAGCACAATTGGTAAGGAAACAAGCTTGCAAATATAAGGTCGCGAGTTTGAATCTCTCATGCTGCACTTTTTAACATTTTTTATAATTCTTTGTTTATTGTTATTAATTTTATTTCCATTTATAAAAATCATTAAAAAAAAATCATTTTTTAAATATTTAAATATTAAATTTCGTATTTTTAATTAATGAATTTTTAAAAAATAGTTATTTTTATTTTTTTCCACTTTTTATTCTAAAAATAACCAAAAAAATCTAAAATACAAAAAGATTTAAAAAGATTTTGTTATCTTTTGTATTTTAGGTAGTAATATTTATTTAATCCAAAAATTTGATTTCTTTTTGGGTTTTAATTATTTGGATTGAGGATTTATTCTATTTTGTTAATTTCATTTCAATTTCAAATTACATTCAAATCTTCCCAAAAATCATATTTTTTATTATTTAAATATTATTTTCATTTTTCTATTTTAGGCCATTTTTAATAATAATATTTAATTTATTTTATGTATTTTTCATCAAAAAGTATCTAAAAGTTCACTAAAAAAATCAAATATAAAAACTAAAGTAAATCCAATCTCTATTACAGTGAATTGGTAACAGAATTCAAGCTCTATTACAGTATAAAAACCTAAATCTTCTGCAAAATCAAATCTTCAATTAAAATATTACAGAATCAATCTCCATTACAAAACAAATCTAGCAACATAATCAATTACAATACCAGTACAAATCTCAATTACAAAATTTTCTCAATCAATTAGCAATCCCTAAAATTAATTCTAACAACAAATCTAATCCCTAATCTATGCTAATTCTCCCAAGCCATAAATTTCTATCCCTATATATTGACAGAAAGAACAAAAACACGGGAGAGAGGAGACGAAAAAGAAAAGAACGGAGAAGGGCTTACGTGAAGAACGCCGAAGAACAAATAACCTTGTTGTTGGTTGAAGATTCGAGAGAAGGACGATTGAGGTTTCATTATCTGAAACCACAATCTCCGTTGATCTGCCGCCGCACCACTTTCAACCTCCACCGCAACCTGCAAAAGCGAAGAAGAGCAGGGATCAATACTAAATCCAGAACATTCAAAGGCAGAGAGCAAGCGAAATCACGAAAGGGTAACTGAACTTAGCGTTTTTATTTGGTTGATTTGTTGTTATTTTTGGGATTTAGGGGGGTTTTGGAGGTCGGATTCGTGTTGGGGGTTTAGTAGAGCGCTGCCGGTGGTGGTTTGGGAATTAGGGTTAAAGTGAGAGAGAGTGAAAGGGTTTGTGTGTACGAGAGAGAGGAAGATGAATAAGTGGAGTTTTCTGTAACAACAAAACAATGTAAATGAATAAAAACAAAATGTAATCCATTTCAATTCCATGCGTGCTGGCTCACAATAATTATCATACTCCCTCGTTATCCTCCGTGTGATCGTGATCGGGCGGCCGTAGGCTAAGTCCTACCTTATTTTCCATACACCCTCGCCCACGTAATCCAGCCTCCTAAAGACACCTCCCTGTTTACTCGTTAATTAGAATTTACACCCCCCTTGAATTTAATTTATTTTTATAATTCAATTATTATTTCTAATTTTTTTTAAATATACATATATATTTTATAATAATAATAATAATAATTATTATTATTATTATTATTATCAAATAGTGATTTTATATTATTATTATTGTTATATTTTGATATTATTATTATATATTGTTATCATTTTTTATTTATAATCCTTTTTATGTAAATGTTATTATTGATATATTTTATTTACTATTTAACATTACTATTATATTATAAATAAATTATTTTATATCACAATTGCATATATTATTTTATATATTATTTACATTAAATTTTTCTCTAATCATGCATTAATCAAGATCTTCGCAAATAATACGATTAAAAAACACAAACAAATCATCAAACTATTTTTTCGCAATAAACTAAGCTAATCAACAGTTTTTTGCAAAAGGGTTTCAAACAAGTTTTGACTTACTGCGTATTCAGTCAAAATCTCCACAATCACTACTCCCGACCAAGTGCGAGGTGATTCAAAATATGTTTGCAAACCCCTAAAAAACACCAACTCCATACGAACTACGAATTGAGACTCTGATTCCTCATAAGAGGATACGTAGGCATACGATCAAAAATCATGGCGAGTCTTGCTAATTAAAACTTAAAACCCTGTTTATCCCAAACCTAAACCTAGAGCTTAATATCCTTATGAACAAGGTGGATGAAAGTTGCCTAACACCTTCCTTTCTTCTAATTGAGCCCGAAACCTAGAATCTCTTTCCGCGAATTAGGGTTTTTTGTGAGGTTCCCTTCCCTAGGATAAAAACTAATAGTGGCAACTCTGATTTAAAAACTAGTTACTACAGGAGGGTCCAGTCAGGGGGCTAGATTATCGGAGCGGAGGTCAATGCTTTCTTCAAGAAATCAAACGCTTGTTTGCATTTGGCGTCGAAGTTGAAAGTAACGTCATTCTTCAACAGGTTTGACAGTGGAAGAGCTATCTTGCTGAAATCCTTGATGAAACGCCGATAAAAACCTGCATGACCAAGAAAAGAACAAATCTCATGAACGTAAGAAGGGTAAGGTAGTGTAAAAATAACATCAATTTTAGCAGGGTCAACAGAAATTCCTTTTTCATAAATTATGTGACCAAGAACAATTCCCTGCTCAACCATAAAATGAAATTTTACATAATTTAAAACAAGGTTAGTCTCGATGAATCTTTCTAAAACCATATTCAAACTACTCAGGCATGCATCAAAAGAAGAACCATAAACAGTGAAATCATCCATAAAAACTTCCATGCAATTTTCAATGAAATCAACAAAAATTCTAACCATGCATCAATGGAAAGTTCCAGGAGCATTGCAAAGACAAAAAGGCATCCTCCTGTAAGCAAAAGTACCAAAGGGACAAGTAAAAGTGGTCTTCTCTTGATCTTCCGGTGCAATATGAATCTGAAAGTTACCTGAAAAACCATCAAAAAAACAATAATGTGATTTACCAGCTAGCCGTTCAAGCATTTGGTCAATGGACGGTAAAGGAAAGTGATCCTTTCTAGTCGCTTGGTTCAATGTCCTGTAATCAATACAAACTCTCCAACTATTCTAAACTCTAGTGGGAACAAGTTCATTCTGTTCATTTTTCACCACTGTGAGTCCAAATTTCTTAGGTACAACCTGCAATGGACTTACCCATTTACTGTCAGAGATAGGATAAATGATACCTGCTTGCAAGAGTTTGGTTACCTCTTTCTTCATAACATCAAGAACCAAAGGATTAAGCCTCCTTTGGGGCTACCTTATTATTTTCGCTCCCTCCTCAAGTAAAATTTTGTTCATGCACATCAATGGACTAATACCAGGAAGGTCGGCTAATGTCCATTTGATTGCCTTCTTGTGCTTTTTCAAGACCTACAAAAGTTTATTTTCTTGAACAAAATCAAGGTTAGAAGAAATAATATTAGGGAGTTTTTCATTACTCTCCAAATAAACGTATTCCAGGTTTTCAGGGAGTTGTTTCAGCTCTAAGGATGGGGACTGCTCTATGGATGGAGTGTTTGGGGGCAGTCGGGATGTCAAGGGCATCAACTGCAAAAATAGCTTCATCGATAACAACTTCACCTGAAGGAAACACATCAGCCTGCAAGGCAGCATCAATCTCAACACACACAACACACAAGTTATTGTCAGTATAATCAGAACACAAGTAAAAATCATCAAATCCAAATAAAGACGGAAAATCAATGGAAAATAATTCAGAACAAGTGTCATCAACCAATCCATAGATCAACTCAATGTGAAAAACGAAATGATCCTCCAGGGGATGTTTCATGGTATCAAAAATGTTGAATTTTGCGACAATGTCACCAAATTCCATGGACATGGTTCCATCTTCAACATCAAATTTTGTTTTTGCCATTTTCATAAAAGGTATGCCTAAAATGATGGGAGCTCTGCTGGATTTTTTTTTCCTTCCATGTCTAGAATGTAAAAATCTGCAGGAAAAATCAAATTGTTAACTTGAACAAGAACATCTTCGACTACACCGGCGGGGCGAGCGTTGCTTCTGTTCGCCAATTGAATGATTAAACCTGTATGCTGCAAAGGACCAAGACAAAGGTTATTATAAACAGAAGTAGGAATAACATTAATGCCCGCTCCCAAATGAAACATGAAATTCTCAAATTTATTGTTCCGGATGGTGCAAGAATAGCAAATGTTCTTGGATCCTTCTGCTTTTGTGGCAGAACCTGAGTAGTGAGGACTGAAACATTTTGCTCGCCTACAACCTTTTCGGATGAAGGTTTGGGCGGAATAAAAGCATAAATATTTATTCCCAAGTTGACTCTTTCACTTCCCTTAATCCTCCTCTTGTTGGTACACAAATCCTTCAGAAAATTAGCATACTTAGGAACCTGCTTAATTACATCAAGAAGCGGAATGTTTACCATGACTTTTTGGAAAACATCCAATATCTCTCTTTCTTTCTCTCCCTCCTTAATTATTTTATTTTTCAGAAATCCATATGGGAAGGGAACTGGTGGAACATACTCATTTTCTTTAATTTTTTCAGTTTCCACCGCAACAGAAGAAGGTGAGGAAAGTTCAGGTGAAATAGATTCAGAAGGAGAAGGTTCAGATGTTACCTCAATAATTTTTTTTATTTTTTTCAGGGGCTGGTTCTTTAACCTTTCCAGATCTCAAAGAAATTGCACTGACATTAGCATTAGGCCATTCGGATCGACAACTGTTTGGGCTGGAAGTTGGTTCGACCCTTGGGATTGCATGGCATTTATTTGAGTAGCAAGTTGTCCCATCTGTGTGTGTAAGGTCTGAATGCTAGAATCGGTCCTTTGTTGGAACTGAAGGTTGTTGACAGCCATTTGTTTGACAAGATCCTATAAGGATGGTCTGGAAGGTGCAGGGGCAGCCACTTGGGGTGGGTTCTGTTGTTGGATGGTTTGTGGATTTCCATATCGAAGGTTGGGATGGTTCCTCCAATTGGGATGGTATTTGTTGGTGGACAAGTCAGGAGTGTTGTTGTACCTGTTTTGATTGTAAAGGTTGGCTGCATAAGCTTGAGGCAACTCAGTAATGGACTCGTCTCTCAGAATAAGACAAGTGTGAGTCAGGTGCTCATGAGAAGTACAAATACCACACACAGTTGCTGTTTGAGGTTTTGCTACTGCCAGCTGTTTGACTGAGGCAGTGAGCTCGTTAATTCTGGTCTCTAAAGCTTTGTTGGAAGAAACCTGAATTTGATACACGCCTTTTCTTTAAACAGAATTGTCTCTAGTGGTAAACTGTTGAGAATTAAGAGACATATTTTCAATAAGGGCTTTGGCAGCAGTTGGAGTTTTATCGATAAGTGCTCCACAACTAGCAGCATCAAGAATGCTCCTATCCATCAGTAACAAACCTTCATAAAAGTACTGAATAAGTAATTGCTCGGTAATCTAGTTTTGAGGGCAGCTAGATACCAAGTGTTTGAATCTCTCCCAATACTCGATCAATGACTCATTGCCTTGTCTAATACCATAAATCTCCTTTCTTATTGAGGCAGCTCTAAAGGCAGGAAAATATCTCTCCAAGAACACTTTTTTCAGAGCATTCCATTTTGCAATTGAATTTGGCTCAAGATAGTATATCCAATCATTTGCTGCACCCTGCATTGAAAAAGGAAAAGCTCAAAGTTTGATATGATCTTCAGTGATCCCTTTAGGCTTCAATGGTGTAGAACACACGACCTGAAATTCTTTCAAATGTTTGTGCGGATCCTCACCTGCAAGACCACTAAACTTGGGTAACAAGTGTATTAAACCCGATTTTAATTCAAAAGGAACATCAACATCATCATATTCAATACACATGCCATTATAATTCACATCAG
Source organism: Vicia faba (assembly GCA_948472305.1). Taxonomy (NCBI): domain Eukaryota; kingdom Viridiplantae; phylum Streptophyta; class Magnoliopsida; order Fabales; family Fabaceae; genus Vicia; species Vicia faba. The sequence continues at coordinate 177,627 of CATIWC010002417.1, forward strand.
GGGCAGCCAATTGTCTTAAGGTTCTTTGGTCAGCCATATAAAAAACAAATTCAGAATCCAAAGCAAACAAGTTATGAAAATAGTCAGAATCAGAATCAGATTCAATTATGGATGGTGAACTAGTGGTATCCTGGACTCTTCTATGTCGTGTGTGTAAGGTTCTCTCTACATCTGGATCAAAAGAAACAAGTTCAGAACAACAAGACCTAGTAGCCAAGACTAATACAACAATGCATCAACAATATTCAAAATGCCAACAATGTCCCTAACAACAAACACAAAGAAGGAAATCGGTTAAATAAAAATCGGGAAAATAAAATAACACCATATTTAATCTAATTCGGCAAAATAACAATTTTGAGAATTTTGAGAATTTTTTCCGACTCTATGAAAACAGTAAAAAATTCATTAAAAATAGAAAAAAGATGAATTTGGGAATTTGAAAGAGAAATCCCTTAACTACCTTGTAGTAAGGAATAAATGACCAGAGAATTTTTCGCAAAGGATGCTCGGAACAGAATTCGATTCGGACGCGATTTTCCAAAAAAACCGATTTTCCCCCCTATTTTGACTCTAAAACGCGAATTGGACTAAACCGTGAGGAGACTAAGGCCTAGACTCGAGGACACTAACCCTATGACTCTAAAATTGATTAATAAAAATAAGAATCCCCAACAACGACACCAATTTGATATGCTATCACGCACAGATCAAAACGAGTATTTTTAAAAACGCAGTACGATGACAATGTGACTCGAATTGTCTCACAAGGATTCTTGTTTGTATTAATAAAACGTAACTGAATGGGGGGGGGGGTTTGGTTTTAGGTTTTTGATTCAGAAAACACAAAGAAAATAAGCGATTTAAAATAAGTGATTATAGAATTAAGCCAATCTACTGTTCAATTTCCTGCTAATCATTGATTTTTACCTTAACAATTACCTAAGTAGAATCAATCTCTATTCGATTTCTATACCTATTGTCAAGCGCAACAAATACAAATAGATTGGATTCCTATTCCGAATTAAGCAAACGGATTAAACACTCATGAATTAAGAAAACACGAATTACAAACGCAGATTAACCATAAAACGACGTAACAAGGAATAAACGTTAGGGATCCAATCATACGAATTTAATTAATTAATTTTTATGTAATACAAATTAAGCAAATCTAAATAAAAAAATAGTATTGAAAGAGAACGAATTTGATTGATAAAGTAAAAACCTCAAAGCGTTAGAAACGCGGTTACAGCAGATTGGCTCTGGAGGTTTAGTTCCTCATCACAATCGTAAAAGCAAAATGTATTTTTTTTCTGAATAATGAAAAGATGAAAAAATGAAATTACTGTAGCGGATTCTAGGTATAGCAAGGACAAGGATTCGGTTCATAACCCAACTGGGTCAAAAACATAACCCAGGCCCAAAACAAATGACCCAAAACTTAAATATAAAATGTTGCAAGCTCAACGACTTTTTCAACCTTTCTACAGCCCGAATCAGCTTTTGGCCACAAATAGAAAGTTATAGGCCTTTCTCTTAGATTTCTAACACATAGTCAAACACCTCGATCCGATGTCTGTATCTCCAGTTATGAATGTTTCCGCGGAAGCTACAAATGCTGAAAATAAAGTATGAAAATCAAATTAAACCAAAAATAAACTAAATTGGAAAAACATTATAAAATATAAAAATAAATAAAGAAATGCATAGAAATGCTTAAATTCAAATATGGAAGAATGTGCATTAAAATGCACTGATCAGAAAAAAAAAGTGAAAAAGAAAGAAAAAAGAGAAATTTTTTGAAAAACAAAAACAAAAAAGTGTTCGAATAATGTTGTGATAATAAGTGATGTATGTTGGTTTGAGAAATTTGGAATGAAGAAGAAGTTTGATTGAAATTATTTTACTTGAGTCTTTGTTAGTTGATCACTCCCTTATGTTAAGGAAAGTTTTTGTTTCAATTACCTTTGGGACTTATCCCTTGTTTGTTAACCAAGCCACATTACAACTTTAAAAAGCCCCTGTGATTCTTGCCTTTATATTTTCAATATGAGTTTTTGGATGAATGCATAATTTAGTCTATTGTTTGCAAGTTTGTGGATAAGTGTTTTTTGTCCCTCACCTTTGTGTGCTCTTCATCTATCGATGAATTTTTACTAGGTGTGATTCATAATTAAACTTGTTTTGCTTTAGAATGTTTAATATGATTTTTATACTTAAGATTCATTTCATTTACATGTTATTATTGTAGGATTGTGGTAAGTATTTACTTTGCGTGTGCGTTTTTGTTTGAACCATACATTTTTTAATAACCGAAAAAATATGAAGAGTCTCCACCATTAATTTTTATCCTAAGATGGAAATATAACAAAATAACTTTAACTGATGATACCGAGATTCCAAGTTCTTGACTCACTTTAGACATAGGGAAGGTGTTAGACACCTCTCATCTACCTTGTTCATAAGGATACTAGGGTTTAGATTTACAATTCAAGAAATAGAGTTTTAATTTTTATTATGGGAACTCACCACAATTTTAGTTGTGTGCCTACGTATCCTCTTATAAGGAATCAGAGTCTCAATTTGTGGTTCGCATTTGTTGGTTGGTGTTTTTTATAGATTACAGAGATATCTCGAATTAATGCTTGAACCAAGCATGAATTTGTAAATTGCGGAGTTGTTAGACGAAGTTTGCAATTAATGAGAAATATCTCCATAATCCTTTTTGGAAAGGTATAAGGTTTGAATTAGGTTAGTGAAAATTGTCAGTAGTTTGATTGGTTAGATATTTTCAAATATATTAAAAATATAAGAAAAATAGTTTTTAATGCACGCAGAAAGTAATTTTAATGCAATTAAAAATATTTGGATGAGTTAATATTTTAAAAAAAGAATTTGAATTAATTAAAAAAATAAATTTAGAGTATATATATTAATTATGAAAATATAAGAAAATAAATTAATAAAAAGAAATTGTAAAAAAAAAAAAAAATTTAATTAATTATGTAGGTGGTGTATTTTCAGTTTGTTAGTAAAAGGATGGGGGTGTGAAAAGTAAGGCCCTAAATTCAGATATTGAATTTGGGCACAAAACGCAGGGGGTTTCATTTTGAACATGATAGCAAAATGGGGGGTTTGGACCAGCAAGAGCCCAAGTTCAAATATTGAATTGGGCCCAATAGCACAGGGGGTACGGTTTTTTTATTGGCGAAGTAATTTGAGGGTGTGTTCAGTAATGAGCTAGGCCCAAAACAAATGTTTGATCTGTTGGACAAAATATGGGAGAGTGTTGGGAGCTATGATAGACGTGCGCGTCAGGGGTGTTTGATGAAGATCAAAGGGAAGGGAGAAAGGATGTATGGTAAGAGGGACATATGGAATCAGAGGGTGTTATATAAACAAATTTCTGGGCTGAAGGCCCATTTTTCTTCTCCCCCCCTCTCTTCACCAAAACAAAAACACAATCGTTGGAGGCTAGAGAGAGAAGCTCCAACTTCTATCTAGATTTGGGTGCCACCGTCCAGAAATTACTTCCACCGGCGACTGCGCCAAGGCACCACCAGATTCAAACATAACCACCATCCAGATTCATCCCCAAAACCATATTCAATATGAATCTTCATCAAAACCCCAGAAACATTCATACCTTCATCCTAACCCAACCCAGATCTTCAACAAAAACACGAACCCTAATGAATCTTCAACCTAACCCTATGAAGATCAAAGAACCCTAATCTAACCTTAGGGTCCCTAACCCCAATAAAAACCCAGAAACCTAAACGTGATGAACCCTAACCCTTAGTATTTAGGAACCCTAACCCTAGAAATCTAGAAACCCCACAAAATTCCAGAAACGTGCAACAAAAAACACCAATTACGCAAGCATTACAACAACGATTTTAAAACCCTAAGCTAAGTATTTCGTATTACCTCCCCTGCACTGATTCTTCTTGTATTCTTCCGTTTCTAGTTCTTCGATTCTCCCTTCTAATCTTCTTCTCCTTTTTCTGTTTGATAGGTATGTGAGATGATGGTGCATGATGGTGGCGATAGCTTTAGGCACATATCTAGGGTTTCAAAAATTGAAACCCAGATCTTAGGAAGACGGATGACTCATAGATTCTGCTTCTTTGTTATAATTTCTTCTCCTCTAATTTTGTTCTCTCCTTTTTTTTTTTAAATTTTAGGATTATGGTTTATATATTTTTAGGAATTTAGACAAGTTAGGAAGTTTTGTTTGACTGTTGTTACTTTTTAAATTGATTGTAAATTAATCTTGCAATTAGAAAGCAAGGATTTGATTTATTGTACATTATAGATTTGATTGAGGTTATGTTTCAGATTTGTTTATAACTCGATTGTAATAATATTCGATTTGATTTAATTTTGTGTAAATTTGATTTGTTTTGATATTTGTTTGAGTTTCTGAAGATTCGATTTAGTCTGTTATTGATCTTGATCGAATATGCATTTTTTTAATTTCTGGGCTTGTAAGCAATTGCTTAGGGAACAAGAGTTAATTGGGGCGCAACTGGACAAAGGGTTTAAAACCCTAATGTTTAATTTAGTCAAACCTAAATAAAACAAATGTATAATAATAAAAAAGTTAAAATAATAATTATTGAAAACAAATACAACAAAGCTATATAATGCAGGCGGGCCTCTGTCCCAAAAAGAAAATGGGCTTCCAATCTTAACAAAGTCTCCAGCCCATCTAAAAACACACCCCTCTTGTTTATTCAAAACGGGCCTCAGAAAACAACTTAATGGGCCAAATGAACCTTAAAAAAAAACACACACACCCTTGCTACCTTAATCAGACCTTAATGGGCCATCCGATTTTGATGGTCCATTAAAGCAATACACCCCCCTTTTTATTTTATTAAATAAGCCCCAAAACTTAAATGGGCCTATAAGCCCCAAACGATACACCTCTCTTTTATAATTTAAACTCTTCTTAGAATAAACTTAGTAATAATAATGCCCAAAATGCTAAATGAATAGTAAAAGATGAAATGATTATTTATAGGGGCAAATTTGGGGTATGAAAGTTGCCCCAATTTAATTACTCTTTGATTGAAGGGTGCGAGAATACACATGTCTCACACATTCAAATCGAAGGGTTATTAAATAATTGAAGACCCTGAAATTTGACCACAAGATTATAAAGATACACTATATATCATTCCTATGAGGGTAGAGAAAATAGGCACAGCTAATGATGTATCATCTTAGCAAAATTCAAACGAAGAGCTTTGATCTGGCTTAGATATGACGACGCGAATAACTCGTCAATATCTAAAAGAGGTCCTAGATTTTTCGCATATTTACCATAACCTAGGAGGTAAATAGTAGAAGTTTGGAAATTGACTTACTAACGCTTCGAGACTAATATAGTAAGCTTAATACGTAGACATTACCTATTCATCACAATCTAGGCGATGAATAAAATAGAGCTTGATAACACATTGACGCATGGAGACTGACACACTAAATTATATCGCAAATTTTGTTATGTTTACTACAACCTAAATAGTAAACAATACGAGGATGAACCTGTGTATTTATCAGGACCTAGAGAATAAATGACACGAGGATAGGCTTATGTATTCATCACGACCTGGAGGATGAATAATATAACCCTGAAAATTCTCATACCTATCCCAACCTAGGGGATAGATATTTGAAAATTTTGTCTGTTTATCACGGCCTAGAGGATAAACAACATGAGTGTAGACTTATGTATTCATTATGACCTAGAGAATGAATAACATAAAATCTGGTAATTCACACACCTACCGCAACCTAGAGGATAGATGATTGAAAAGTTTGTGTGTTTATCACGACCTAGAGGATAAACGACACGAGGATAGTCTTACACACTTATCACGACCTAAAGGATAAATAACGTAATCCTGAAAATTCGTGTATCCACCACAACCTAGAGGATAGATATTTAAAGAGTGTTTTGGTAATCAAATCTTAGATAACTAGACCAAATATAAGATCGGAGTTTTACCGATTACGTTCGTTCTCAACCAAGGTATTCTTTCGTTTTTATGGATAAGATAATTAAACAATGGGCCCCAAGAAAGTTCATAATTTAACCAAAGTAGATTTGAAAAATATTGGGTATGATGTATATGCATAATTCCCAAGATTGATATGGAACCCAAATGTATATGTATTGAATGTATATGCCCCAAATGTTTGTATATGTACTACATATATGCCCTAAATGCTGGTTGATTTTTTTTTGTGTTCTCTCCTTTTAAAACATTGGTCTTGTGTTACCAACTCTCCAATGTTGTATGTTGCATTGTCATGGTATTTTGAATTGATTTGCATAAGGTGAATAATTGTCAGCAAGATTTTGATATTTGTATCGCAGGCGCAGGCATAGGCGTGGGCATAGTCGTAGACATAAGCGTGGATGTGGCTATAGTTGCAAGTATGGACATAGTCGTGGACGTAGGTGTTGATTTTCTTTCGATGTTTTTCTAACCTAAATTCTTTTTGATGTCATATCAAATGCTTTTATTTGTCAAATACCCAAAATGATTTTAACGTAGTATTCACAAGAAATAATCGTAGTATTTGAAAATAAGTCTGAAAAAAGAAAAAATACAATTGAAAGATTGAGAAAGTAAATGTCTTATTGATAAATGTGCCTTTGAATAAGCGAGCTTTTTATACATAGTATTTTTTGGATGCGTCTGAATTTGCCAGATGTGGCAGTTCCTTTCCATCCATTGTTGTGAGGATAAGATCGCCACCCGAGAGTGTTGTTTTTACCATGTACAGACCTTCGTAGTTAGGTGTCTATTTACCACATGAATCAAGGAGAGGTAGTAGAATCTTCTTGAGCACCAAATCTCCTTCTTTGAACACTCGAGGCCAAACCTTCTTGTCAAATGCTTTCTTCATCCATTTTTGGTACAACTGACCGTGGCACAAAGCTGTCAAGCGTTTTTCTTCAAAGAGGTTAAGCTGATCAAATCACGTCTGAGCCCATTCTGATTCTTCAAGATTTGTTTCGATTAGAACCCATAGTGATGGAATCTATACTTCAATAGGAAATACTTCCTCCATGGCATATACTAGAGAAAAGGGAGTTGCACCTGTTGATGTACGTACGAAAGTATGATAGCCATGTAGAACAAAGGGAAGCATTTAATGCCAATCTTTGTATATATTCACCATTTTCTGAATGGTTTTCTTGATGTTCTTATTGGCAGCTTCAATGGCCCCGTTCATCTTAGGTCGATACAATAAGGAATTTTGATGCTCAATCTTAAAGTCGTCACATAACTCCTTCATCATTTTGTTGTTCAAATTAGACCCCTCATTTGTAATGATTCTGCTAGGAACCCCATATCTGCATATAATATTTTGTTTGATGAACTGAGTAACCACTTGTCTTATCACATTTGTGTAGGACACAACTTTCACCCATTTGGTGAAGTAGTCGATAGCAACTAGTATGGACTGGTGTCCGTTAGAGGCTTTCTGCTCGACCATTCCTATCATATCAATTCCCCACATTGAAAATGGCCAAGGAGAACTTAGGACATTTAAAGGAGTCGATGGCACATGTATTTTGTCGGTGTAGATTTGGAATTTGTGACATGTCTTTGAATAATGGTAGCAATCAGCTTCCATCGTCAACCAATAATAACACACTTGGAGATCTTTCTGGACATGGCATGTCCATTTATATGAGTTCCGAAAGTGCCTTCATGAATTTATCTCATAAGTGTATATGCTTCATGTTTCTCCATGCACCTGAGTAATATCATATCATAGTTCCTGTGATACGGTGGGAGAACTGACTTGAAGGTTTGTTTTGCGTTTGTGTTCACAGATGTTGCGATTTAGCAAGAGTCGCCACTGACTTTTCTTTTATCCAAAAAGAAAGGTAAAAAAGCACAGGAAAGCCCTTTCGAGATTATTTCTCAGGTTCGGGGGGTAGATTATGAAATAGGAAGGTATTAGCACCCTTTTCATCCATGGTTTTCCATCGACTCTTAGTTACTCGTTTAGATCACTTGCTTTTGTTTTGACAGTGTGCTTGTGGTGTGGGCTTTGAAAGTGTTTTGGAAAATCTCTTTGTAATGGTTCTCGTTTCTATAAGAACACATACAAAGTTTTTTTCCGAAAGATAGTTCAAAGATGTGTTTGCGGATTGTGTTTTTGAAAGTGGGTTTGAAAAGACATTTTGCAATGGTTCTCGTCTCTATAAGAACGTCTACAAAATGTTTTATCTTTTGAAAATGTTTTGAGATGAAAGTGTCGTTGTAAAAAAAGGTTTTTTGTTGTGAGCAAGCGAGTAACTAGGAGCGAATCTAACTACTCGAAAGGTCTTAGATATTCTTTTCCTCTTCCTTTAGATGTTGCTACCTTACCATTGATTTGGTAGGAAGCCCCATCGTTGGATGTAAAGGGACGGGCGTTTGGGTCATCGTGTGACCATGATAGAAATGTTGTGAGATGGATTAGCATTTTTTTTAGGGACTAAGATCATTTCAAAAGGCAACTTTGATAGCGTCATCGAGGGACTATGATCTTATGTTTCGATTGTTTTTGCTAAGACACCCCACATGCATAACATGACCATTTTTTAGGCAACAAGTAGAGTTATCCTTAAGGGTGCATGTGTGAATAGTGTGTTTGATTGCATGAATTTTAATCTTGATTAGGGTTGTCTATTTTGTTGTTTCCATGTCTTTCCATACATCCTATTTACTAGCAATATATGAAAAACAAGTAAAGTGTGAAAAATAAAATCTAAGCTATTACATCGCTTTAGGGGGATGGGGGTACATATTTATGAATGGGGTTGCAAGTAAAATTAAGTCCTAAGTTATTATTACAACCATATCGAAATGGATCAGAATGTGCAAGAAATATAAATTGCTTATTTATTTAAGAAAAGAAATGAGTTTTGTTTAAGGAAATATATTTTTTTGGTCTTTTGTTTTAAGAAATAAAGTAAAGCATGAAAAAATGTTTTTGGTGTTTGTTGATCAATGAAATAGAAAGTGATAGAAAAGATAATAAAAAAAGGGGTGAAAATATAATCAGCGCGTTGCTGATTAAGGGAGGTCAGAAGTTCTGACCCTGGTGCACTGCAAAATAGAATTCCTGTTAGTAAAAAAAACATAAGTAGAGTCAGAAGTTCTGAGTCCACTAGGAGCACATTAGCTTTCAGAAGTTCTAATACCACCGGCAACAGAGTAGGTTTCAGAAGTCCTGATACCACCAACAAAAAAGTATATCTCAGAGGTTCTGATATCACTGGTAGAACTTGGTCTCACTCTTCATGGTAGTTAGAACATTTGCATTTTGGTCATTTCTCCACAAAACAGAAGATATGCATATGACAATTATAGCAGGTTTCATAGCATTTCAGAAACAAGAAATATCAGAACCATAAATTAGAGGCAAGTGTGAATCTACTAATCCTAATTATGAGTTCTAATTTCTTTCAGAAGTTCTGAAACTGATTTATTCCATACTTAGGCAAGAAAATACGCCAAACCTCAGAATATGTATAACGTCAGAAGTATGATATCTACATTGTATTTTTGAACATGCAAATCTGATAATGATTAAGCAACGTGATAAGAGTCAGCAGAAGCTTACCTTGCAGCTGGGACAAATTCTGTAAACTGGAGGTTGGTCTTGGACTCTGGTGATGTTCTGAGTAACTTCTTCACGTACTCAACAGGATAGAGGTTTTCAACTTCTGGAACGGCCAAGAGGTGATACTCTGACTTCTTTGAGGTGGAAGTAAATGGAGAGTGTATGACAATATGAATGCAGAAGTTGAAATAACTTTTAGTATACGAATCAAAAACCTTGGGGATAGTTTTAGTCAAAGAACAATGGAGTTTTGATGTTGGAATCAAATACTAAGGTTTTGTATTTTGGTGTTTACAACTTTTTAGGTTCTTGGAATTTTGCAAAGATTCAAGGTCTTTTCTTTCTTTTGGTGATTCTCTCTCCCCAAAAACCAACCCTTTGAACGTGTGATGGAGCAAACTATTTATAGATGGATTTGCTGTGGTTTTGGGGGGAAAACAAATGAGTTTTAAACATTTTTGGCATAATGTCCCCCTTTTTTTTTAATCACAGTTTTCGTATGCTGATTTGGTGCAAGGAAAATGCTGGCGTGGACTGGATCAGCAGCACCTTGGAGTGTTGTGGCAGCTGGTTGCAGGACTGTGCCATAGCAGAGCAGCAGGTTAAGGTTTGGGGTTTGGTGATGTTTTGATTGTAGAAAATCAGAAATGTAACCTCCAAACAATAAAGGGGCATCTTCTGACCAGAGCGTTGAACATAGCCTCTATATGCTAAAGAATCATGTTCTGATTGGAGCATTATGTTCTGACCAAAGAGCAATACTTCTGCATGTTCTGACTGAAACGGTATGTTCTGACCAAAGAGTAACGCTTCTGCATGTTCTGATTGAAGTATTATGTTCTGACCGTGTTTGCAACTTCTGACGGCACTTGCATAGAGGCTGGCTCAGAAGTTCTGAAGTGTCATATTCTTTAGACACTTAGAAAATTTTCTAAATGCTTGGAAAATTTGATTTTCAAAGTAACTTCTGACTTTTGATTTTTGATGAACCAATTCCATGCCTTAATGAAATATGATTCTTGGAACTTGATTTTTGATTCAAAAGTCATAGTTTGACTCCTTTGGTGTGTAAATGACCATTTTTCCCCTATAAACGATTCTCTTGGAAAATTTGTAATTTCAGATTTGCAACTGGATGGAAACAAACTTGAGGGTCCAGGTTGATCCTTTGAGAAATGAGAGGGAAAATTTTAGAGTACAACAACTGCCTCCATTCAATCTTCTTAAACTTGAAAAGTGATATCAACGTGTTTGTCGTTCGTGGCTTGAAAGTAGAAGATGATTGAACACTAGAGTGCCCAGAAGTTTGCACTTGATGATGCGCTGGTTGATTGTGTAGGGAATGGGCTTAAAGATGCCATTTGGAGAAATGACGGAGAGTTGTCAGAGATGGGCTTATAGATGCCATCCAAAGGTGATTGTTGACAGAAAGTCTAAACTTGATTTTAATAGAAAATGAATCAGAATAAACCGTTGAGAGATTTACCTGAACCAGTAAGAATCTAGAAACGAATCAGAATAAACCGTTGAGAGATTTATCTGAACCAGTACGAATCTAGAAATGAATCAGAATAAACCGTTGAGAGATTTATCTGAACCAGTAAGAATCTGGAAACGAATAAGAATAAATTGTTGAGAGATTTATCTGAACCAATAAGAATCTAGAAGCGAATCAGAATAAACCGTTGAGAGATTTATCTGAACCATTAAGAATCTGGAAACGAATCAGAATAAACCGTTGAGAGATTTATCTGAACCAGTAAGAATCTGGAAACGAATCAGAATAAACCGTTGAGAGATTTATCTGAACCAGTAAGAATCTTGAAACGAATCAGAATAAACCGTTGAGAGATTTATCTGAACCAATAAGGATCTGGAAACGAATCAGAATAAACCGTTGAGAGATTTATCTGAACCAGTAAGAATCTGGAAACGAATCAGAATAAACCGTTGAGAGATTTATCTGAACCAGTAAGAATCTGGAAACGAATCAGAATAAACCGTTGAGATATTTATCTGAATCAGTAAGAATCTGGAAATGAATCAGAATAAACCGTTGAGAGATTTATCTAAACCAGTAAGAATCTGAAAGCGAATCAGAATAAATCATTGAGAGATTTATCTGAACCAGTAAGAATCTGGAAACGAATCAGAATAAACTGTTGAGAGATTTATCTGAACCAATAAGAATCTGGAAACGAATCAGAATAAACCGTTGAGATATTTATTTGAACCAGTAAGAATCTGGAAACAGATTAGAATAAACCGTTGAGAGATTTATCTGAACCAGTAAGAATCTAGAAACGAATCAGAATAAACCGTTGAGAGATTTATCTGAACCAATAAGAATCTGGAAATGAATCAGAATAAACCGTTGAGAGATTTATCTGAACCAGTAAGAATCTGGAAGAAATATTTTTCTATGTGGATGGTCGACCAGTCCTTTCTTGGGAATTGATCTATATTTGACTTGTTGAAAATATTTGTCTGTTGGAAATTTGTTGATGATAATTTCCCGTCGATTGATTCTTTCTTGTAAAAGGTGAAGAGTCAGTTGTATGCAATGCTATGATGTATGCAATGCTATAATATATGCAATTCATGGTGTGATGTTTGTCTCTCAAAATAAATGAGATTGCACTGTATGTACTTGTGTTGTAAATGCTATGATGTATGGATGCAAATGTATGAAACTAAAGATTGTTTGTGCCATAGCGTTGCTGGAAGCGGGGAAAATAAATCCCCTTTGAAGCAATGATGGGTGAATCCCCAAATATAAACTCTGTAGTAGAAGGGAAAAGTCAGACATTGCTTGTAGTCTTTGTGAAATCCTGCTGGGGAAATCTGAGAAGTTGGGCAACTTACTGGGGACACTCTAGAGCGGTAGTTGGAAGTTTTATTCTATCCGGAAAATGATAACGCTTGATACCAACAAGCTGCATACTGGGGATATGTTAGTGATTCTGTAGTAGGATGTATTTGCTTCCACTCCTGCTGGAAAAGGTGCCTGCGGGGATCTTATGGAATGGCTTAGATATTATCCTATTTCTTAGAGTCACTAGTAATTGTTTTTCCGTTTTCTTTTGTTTATTTGTAACAGTAATCATGTTCAAATGCATATGCTCAGAAATAAATCATTGGACGTTTTTGTAAACAAGACACATAAACAAAGAAAAAAGAAACAAATGGTTTTGCACTTCCAAAGGGGACATCTTTGTATTAACTTGAATAAGTATTTTTGTACAATGAAACAAGCATTCAGGTGAGAGAATGTCGTCGTAAAAAATGAAAATTAATACAAAGAAAAGATATCTATGTGAAATAATCCCATGGGGTTCCCGTTCTGCTATAGTCTTCATGTCTCTAAATGTCTTGTCCACTTGTCGCCTCAGCAAAGTCGATTGGATTTATTTAGAGCCGTTTGAGTTGATTGGTCGATGCTGAAGATTGTCTGCAAGATGATCCAATAAGACATAGTCATACGCTTCAATCCCTAACTTTTTCCTGGACCGCCCTCTCGGGTTTTCAGTCCACCGGGATACCCTTTTTTGCCCAAGCCGCCCTTTCGGGTTTTCGATTTGCAGGGTGTATAGATTTTTTTAATTTTCGTCCCTTATTTTATCCCGAACCCTTTTGGTTCACCGGGAAGCCCTTATTTTTGCCTAGGCCAGTCAACCTAGCGGGTCTTTGATCATGCGTAGTATCTTTTAACTATGTTCATATTTACAGGGTGCGGGAGGTCGTCGCCATCCATAGTGGTCAAGATCATTGCTCCACCAGAGAATATGCTTTTGATTACAAACGACCCTTCATATGTAGGAGTCCATTTGCCTCTGGGATCACCTTGTGGCAAAATAATACGCTTGATTACCAAGTCACCGACCCGATATACCTGACGTTTGACCTTTTTATTAAAAGCTTTGATCATGCGTTTTTGGTACATCTAACCATGAAAGATATCTGTAAGCCTCTTCTCATCAGTCAAGTTTAATTGGTCAAACCGAGTCTGGATCCAATCTTCTTCATTCAAACCAGCATCCTTCATGATCCTCAGAGAGGGGATCTGGACCTCAATAGGCAAGACAACTTCCATGCCGTATACCAGAGAATAGGGTGTTGCCCCAGTTGATGTGTGAGCTGTGGTACGATACCCATGGAGAGCGAACGGTAGCATCTCATGCCAGTGTTTATATGTGACTGTCATTTTCTGTATGATCTTCTTAATGTTTTTGTTAGAAGCTTCTACACCACCACTCATCTTTGGCCGGTAAGGGGAAGAATTGTGATGCTGAATCTTGAATTGCTCGCACAAGGAGGTGATCATAGTGTTGTTTAGATTCGTACCATTATCAGTGAGGATTCTCTCTAGGATACCGTATCGATAGATAAGATTCTGTTTGATGAACTGGGCAACCACATTCTTAGTAACGGAAGCGAAGGAAGCTGCCTCAACCCACTTTGTAAAATAGCCGATGGCCACTAAGATGAAGCGGTGTCCATTGGAAGCAGTTGGCTTGATTTCCCCAATCATATCAATTCCTCACATAGTAAATGGCCAAGGAGCCGTCAAGATGTTTAGAGGAACCGGAGGTACGTGCACTTTATCCGCATAAATCTGACACTTATGGAAAGTCCGAGAGTGTTGGTAGCAATCTTCCTCCATGGTAGACCAATAATAGCCTGCCCGTAGGATTTTCTTTGCCATTGTATGCCCACTGGAATGGGTACCAAAAGTGCCTTCGTGTAATTCAACCATGATTTTTTCAGCCTCAGCCTTGTCTACGCACCGAAGCAATACAGAGTCATAACTGTGTTTGTACAAAATGTCGTTACTAAGGAAGAATTTAGCCGAGAATCTTCTTAGGAACTTCTTGTCATTCATCGAAGCTCCTTCTGGATATTCCTGAGACTTGAGATACCTTTTAACTTCGTGGAACCAAGGTCGATCCACTATTTCTTCAGTACCGCCCTCTTGACAGTAGGCTGGTTCATCCATCCGCTCAATGGTGATTTGAGGAGCCTCGTTATCCCAATTAAGTTTAAACATAGATGAAATTGTAACTAGTGCGTCCGCTAGCTGATTTTCTTCTCGCAGGAAATGCTCGAAGGTAATCTTCTCAAAATGCGGCAGCAATGTCAACACATGTTCTTTGTAAGGGATAAGGTTGGGGTGTTTGGTGTCCCATTCCCCTTTGACCTGACTAATGACCAAAGTTGAATCTCCAAATACATCACAGTATTTGATCCCCAAGTCTATAGCAGCTTTGAGACCAAAGATGCATGCTTCGTATTCTTCCATGTTGTTTGTACAGTTGAAGCAAAGTCTGGCAGTGATGGGAGTATGACATCCTTCTGGAGATATGAGTACGACACCGATACCATTTCCAAGTGAGTTGGATGCCCCATCAAAGAACAGGGTCCATCAAGATCCTTGTTCAGGTCCGTCATATAGCCTGATTTCTTCACAGTTGTCTAATGTCATGATGTCTTCATCCGGGAACTCAAACTTCATGGACTGATAGTCTTCCACAGCTTGGTGGGCGAGGTGATCAGCCAATACACTACCCTTTATAGCTTTCTGGGTAGTATATTGTATGTCATTCTGTCAGGATCATCTGCCATCTCGCTATTCTCCTAGAAAGAGCGGGCTTCTCGAAGATGTACTTTATCAGATCCATTTTAGATATCAACAGAGTAGTATGGGTCAACATATACTGTCTCATCCGGCGAGCAGCCCATGCCAGAGCGCAACAAGTTTTCTCGAGCAGTGAATATCTTGTTTCACAGTCGGTAAAATTTTTGCTCAGGTAATAAATAGCATGCTCTTTTCGTCCAGACTCGTCATGCTGCCCCATCATACACCCCATTGAGTTTTCTAAAACAGTTAGATATAAGATCAATGGCCTTCCCTCAACGGGTGGCAACAACGCAGGAGGCTCTTGCAGGTATTATTTGATTTTGTCAAAAGCAACTTGGCATTCATCATTCCATTTGACTACTTGATCTTTCTTCAAGAGCTTGAAGATTGGCTCACAAGTAGCTGTCAGGTGAGAAATGAACCCGGCGATGTAATTCAAACGTCCCAAGAATCCTCTGACTTCTTTTTCAGTACGAGGAGATGGCATCTCTTGTATCACTTTAACCTTGGCAGGGTCAACCTCGATACCCTTGTTACTGACAACAAAGCCTAAGAGTTTACCAGAACATACTCCGAACGTGCACTTGTTTGGATTCAATCTCAACTTGTACTTCTTCAGCCTCTCAAACAGCTTTTGTAAGTGACCAAGGTGCTCTTCTTCCGTATGCGATCTGGGTATCATATCGTCTACGTAGACCTCTATCTCATGATGTATCATGTCATGAAATAAAGCTACCATGGCACGTTGATAAGTTACCCCAACATTCTTCAGTCCGAAATGTGCCCCACTGTGTAACAAAGGTCATTTTCTCCATATCTTCAGGCGCCATTTTGATTTGGTTGTAGTCTGAGAAACCGTCCATGAAGGAAAACACTTTGTGTTGTGCCGTATTATCGACTAGGATGTCGATATGGGGGAGTGGGAAATCATCTTTGGGGCTTTCCCTATTCAAATCTCTGTAATCCACACACATTCGTACTTTACCGTCTTTCTTGGGTATGAGAACAACATTGACCACCCATTGGGGATAAGAGGTGACAGCCAAAAATCTGGCATTGAATTGCTTCATGACTCCTGCTTTGATCTTTTCCGACATATCGGGCCTCATGCGACGAACCTTTTTCTTTACTGGGGACAATCTTCTTTTGTAGGCAGACGATGTACCACAATGTCTGCGTCAAGTCCCGACATGTCTTCATACGACCAGGCAAAGATCTCAACATAGTCGTGTAATAACTAAACCAGGCGCTCCTTGACATTAGGCTCCAAATTGGCACCCATCTTGACTTCCTTCTTGTCTTCCTCGGTTCCCAAGTTAACTGTTTCGACCGGCTCCTCGTGTGGCTGAATGGTCCTTTCTTCCTGTTGCAACAACCTGGCCAACTCCCCTGGCACTTCATAATCTTCCTCACCTTCGTCGTCGGCTTGGTAGATCGGATTTTCAAAGTCACAAATGGCCATAGCAGAACTGTTACCCATGGGATCCTGAGTGGATGTAGATCTGCATTTTTAATATGTGAGTGTGTGTAAGAGCATAGCTACCTTTGAAAGAAAAAATGTAAGAAAGAAAAGACAAAGAAAACAAAATTTGATGCAAAAACGTCCATGATTCATTAACGACATATGAGAATGAAGTGACAACCCTCACAGATGGACCGTTGTGCCTCGGGTAAGACACAAGGTTTTTAAAAAGTCTAAATTGTTTAAATATTACAAGCCTGAAAATATTAAAAGACAATTACTCTTGAATAAAAGTAATAGGAATGAAATCTTTGGCCTCCCAATTATTGAGCCCTCCGCCGATGGTTGGAAAAATCCATTCGTCCATGTCACAGCTACCATCACTGTCTTCTATTGCATTGACTCCTTGGTTGCTGATATGCAGAGGTGGTCCCCCAGTGCGAGAACGTCAAACAGATTTTTGGGCCTCTGAAGTGAACCCCAACCCAAATTTTTCGGATTTGTAGGGAATATCCGGAAGCTGGCCTCAGATAGTACATCCTCCCTCTTCAATTACTTCTCAAGCATCTTTCAACGAGGCCATCTTTAGTGGAGGTCTGGTAATCTTTGGGACCTTTGAAGTAGACTTGGTTTCCGCGACCGTTGCTGGAACCTCCTCAAAGTTCTGACAGGGAGTCTCTA
The DNA here is from genome assembly GCA_948472305.1 of Vicia faba. Lineage (NCBI taxonomy): Eukaryota > Viridiplantae > Streptophyta > Magnoliopsida > Fabales > Fabaceae > Vicia > Vicia faba. Next base: position 195,056 of record CATIWC010002417.1, read on the forward strand.
TGAATTCACCATCCATTTCAACATACATGAAAGAGTTCAGATGGCTAACCATGTATTCCCCCTCTCTGTGAACTGTGACAATCTTCCCTCTGATCGGGTATTTTAGCATTTGGTGTAGGGTGGAAGTGACGACACCAACACCATGGATCCAGGGTCGACCCAACAGACAAGAGTACGAAGGGCGGATGTCCATCACATAGAAAATTGAGTCAAAAATCTAAGTCCCAATTTTTGTGGGGATACTAACTTCTCCGTGCACTGTCCTCTTGGAGCCATCAAAGGCTCTTACTATGATGTTGCTTGGTTTCAAGATGAGCCCCTCGTAATCCAGTCGGTCGAGAGCATTTTTGGGCAAGACATTCAATGATGAGCCAGTGTCCACCAGAACATGGGCAAGTGTGGTGCCCCTGCATTCAATGGAAATATGCAAGGCATCGTTGTGCTTCCTTCCCTTAGAGGTTAAATCAGCGTCGGAAAATCCCAATCCGTTATCAGCAGTTAGACTGGCCATGCAATTTTCAAATTGGTCGATGGAGGTCTCTTGGGGCACGTGGGCGGTCTTAAGAAACTTTACCAAGGCTTTGGTGTGAGTTTCAGAACACAAAAGTAAGGACAACAATGATATCTTCAAGGGGGTCTTCCCCAATTATTCTACAATGTTGTAGTCACTTTTCTTGATTATCTTCAGGATTTCTTCTATTTCTTTTCTAGAAGCTTCAAGGATGACCTCAGGACGTTCTCTTTCTTGGGCAGGCTCAATCAAAGCCTCCTTGCCCCTTGTATCGGTAGCAGGGATAACAGTAGGAGTACACTGGGAGTGTCGGTAGGAGTGACAGTAGGAATGATCGCAGGACTAGCAACGGTCTTTAGAGAAATCTCAGGCGAGAAGACTCTTCCACTTCTTGTTATTTTGCTGGTCCCAGTGATGTTACCAACATCAGGATCAATATCTCTCGCAACTTCGTTTTTGACAGCCAACTGATCTTGCTTGACGCTATAGTAATAAACGTCAGCCCCATAACTCCAGGGAACAACTTTATCCGAGGAGTACGATATTGGTCTTGGCATAGTGATGATTAAAGGTGCAGATCTTGGAACAAATGTAATCCTGATGGGTCTTTTGGTGGAGACCCTGGGAGGATTGTCGGAAATGGTGATTATCGAAACATCTTGATAAGAACTTTTAATAAGAGGTAGCTTTTCAAATAGGATTTCTTTGCTAGTCATCAGGCGCTGGACGCCTATCTTTAGTAACAAACAGTCGTTCGATAGAGACTTGCATAAGTGACAATCTTCATCGCAACCTGGGAACAGGCCGGCTCGCAGTAGATTCTGTTTAATGGTCAATAGAGGAGTAACTAAGTCATTCATAGAGGAAACAAAATGATCATCGTCAATGGCGTTGATACCTTAGCCATGTATGGGAAATGGCGCCGTTATTACATTAGGCGTTTCTGGGGGATCAAATTCAATCTCTTTCGCATCGATAAGGTCCTGCACCTTATTCTTTAAGGCCCAACAGTCATTTGTATCGTGCCCCGGGCTTTCAGAATGATAGGCACATCGGGAGTTCGGGTTGTAGCGAGGAGAAGAAGTATTGGGGTTCTTGGGAGCTTCCTTTAAAGTTTCCAGATTGGTCTTTAGAAGGTGTGGCAAAACTTGAGACATGGTCATGTTAATCCGGGTAAATCATCTCATGGGCGCTTCTGGTTTGCGCTGATAATTTCGCTGCTGATTTGGCGCATGGTTAGAAATCATGACAGCCCCTACTGTCGGATGACGGTCGGTTTTGTTTTGATTTCTATAGTCATATGCAACACTGACCTCCTTCTTTCCAACAAAGGGCTTCTTCACCATACTCGAGGATGCATCTCTTTGAATTTTGCCGCTTTTTATACCGGCCTCAACCCGCTCACCAGTCATAATTAATTTAGTAAACCCAGCTGAAGAACTCCCAACCAGGTGATTGAAAAATGGTCCTGACAAGGTGCCTAGGAACATATCCAATAATTCTCTGTCGGACAGAGGGGGCTGGACCCTGCCTGCGAGATCCCTCTATTTTTGAGCATAGGTTTTGAAACCTTCACTTGTTCCCATAGACATGCTTTGTAACTGCGTCCTAGTCAGAGCCAAATCAACATTATACTAATATTGTTTGTAGAAAACGGCGGCCAACTCTTCCCAGTTGCGAACATTGGTCCCTTCCAATTGGTAGAACCAATCCAACTGCGTCCCAGATAAACTCTCCTGGAAGAAATGCACCCATAGATTCTTGTCAACCGTGTGGGGTTGAATATTTCTGACATATGACCTTAGATGTAGCTTCGAGAAAGAGACACCGTCGTGCTTGGCGAAAGTGGGGACCTTGAATTTTTGTGGGATGACAACCCCCAAGATGAGTCCTAATTCTTCAAAGTCCAAACCGGGTACCCTCTGAATCTCCATAGAATTCAAATGATCCTCTAGCTGTTTGTATTTATCATCAGCAGGAGGATATTATTCCTCAGAGTAATCAGGCTCTTCCTCCCCTTTGGATGTTGGGTCGTTGTTCACTTCCTGGGTTTGATTATCTCCTTCGCCTGACGATATTTCAAAGTCTAAAGTTCGTCTGGTTTGTCCTTTGAACCTTCTTCCCATGATCACAACACCGGTTGATTTCTTCATTTTCTTCTTCTTCTCTTTGGCCAGCAGAGTATTCAACTTCTCTTGTCCTTTTGTCAGAGCCATGAGCATTTGTTGAAACTGGGCGTTCTGCGCCTGAAGATCTTTCACAGTCTGTTCAACATCCATCTCACTGAAATAAACAGTAGAAAGATAAGGCGACCTGTTATGAGAAACCTGTATGATGTTATGATGAATGAAGATGCAATATGCAAATGATTTCAAGGAAATTTAGAGATTTAAACTTGTTCAAACCAAAAAAAGGACACACGTTATATTAAATAAAACCAAGTTTGAATACATCATGCCCCCCTGGGCTTACAACAAAACTCCTAAGACAAAAAGACCGAACGCATCCTCTTTGGAGCAATGTAGGCATTCATATTTTTCTCTTCATGAAGCAGTTTGGTGAGCTCCAGAACCTTCTTCTCACTGGCGTAATACTGGGTTTCAAAGGTGTCTCAGTCTTCCTTCAATTGAACCCAAGCTTTCTGTAGGTCTTCGAGAGAGGTAGGCATGTCAGGATGAAGCACGGTGTATGGGACGCCTCCTTCGATAACAGGATCAATGATGACAGGAAGGATGGAAGGGTAAGGCATCAAGAGACTCTGGGCACGAGCTCGTATCCACCTAAGGTAAGGCTCGAGAGGGATAGAGTTTTTATGTCCCAAAGTCCGACTGTCCACCTTGTTTACCATTCCCCAAGCACGTGTAAACCTCTGGCGGTAACCTTGATCTTCTTTATCGTAGTCGAACACCAGACCTTGGATGAGCATCTCATGAGGGCCGTCTCTTCGGGCATACCCAAACTGCCAAAGAGCTAAGCATGGGTTGTAGGTGATACCTCCCCTAATACCAAGCAATGGCACATTAGGGAATTCCCCACAACGGTCAATGATAGAGATATCTTCCAAGGATCTCTAGCACCAACAGATATCAGAGTGGGTGAGAGACATCATCCTTTGAGACCAAGTCAGTCTTTGCTCGTTCTTCAATGTTGACCGAGGCAGGTGTGAAGTGAACCACTTAGCGAGTAGGGGGATACAACACAAAAGGGTACCTCTTTTCTTCATGGTGCGAGTATGAAGGCAATGCAAGATGTCTCCTAGTAAGGTAGGTATAGGATTGCGAGAGAGAAAGACTTTGATGGCATTAACGTCTATGAATTGGTCCAAATTAGGAAACAGAACCAAACCATAAATGAGGAGAGCTAGTACGTCTTCAAAAGCTTGGAAATCCATGTCATCCCAGAATTAACGAGCTTTTTCCAATAGAAACTTAGCTAGAAAGCCTTTAACCCCACTTCTTGTCTCCCAATTGGCTATGACGTCGGCCCTCTTCACATGTAAAGCTTCGGCGATGACTTCAGGTTTTGGAATCCCTTCTAGACCGGTGAACGGTATCTGATTAAGCACGGGCACCTCTAAGAGTAGAGAGAACTCTTCCAGTGTAGGTACCAACTGATAGTCCGGCAAAGTGAAACAATGATGCACGAGATCAAAGAATTGAAACAGTACACACATCATCTCTTCTTGGAAACTGGATGTAACCAAACTGAGGAGTCGACCGTATTTATTGATGAAAGGAGAATCCCCGAGAAATCTTGAGGCTAACTCTTGAAGTTGAGGGTGTGCTTTTACGAAGCTGATTCGGATGGTGTTTCTTCGGACAGGATTCATGACCTACAAAACAAAAACAAAGATAAACTTCTAAATCCTTGAAATGGTTAGTGAGCATGCTCATGATTCTTATGATGTTTATGATGTTATGTACAAGTATATACACACAAAGCAAACAAATCCCTGTGTTTTAGGCTTGCATGAGGCTTTATAGGTAAGTACCCTCTTGAAGTTTAGTTGGCTCAAACTTGTCCTAGTAATAGTGATCGGGTTCTAAAGGATCTCAATATCATCGACCTTTCTCTTGGGCGTTGTCTTAGCACAATCAATATTTTCTTGCGGCCGAAATATCCCAAAAGTCTAGCCTCAATGAGTGTAGTATCGAGTATCAACCAATTTTCATCTCTACACTGAAACCGGCTATCTCTCTACGTCCTAATGGCCAAGTTTGTTCAATTAGGGTTCTAAATTCCGTTAGTGCTTCATGACGCCACTCAGCGGCCCCGTATTCTCCTCGATTCACCACAAGGGATACCGGTACCCACAAATGCGTCACACTAACATAGCCATTGTTTCAACCATATCGGTCTACGCTGTACAGTTTCCACAATCTATTGCTATTTACCTAAAAAGGTATCCTAGATCCGTGTGGAGGATCAAAGCAAGCCCAAACAGAGAACTAAATGTAAAGCATACAAATCAAACAATGAAAGCAAGTAAATTTTATCTAAACCTAAGGTAACCCCATTTTTAAGACTATATCCCCAACAGAGTCGCCAGTTCTGTGATACGGTGGGAGAACTGACTTGAAGGTTTATTTTACGTTTGTGTTCGCAGATGTTGCGGTTTAGCAAGAGTCGCCATCGACTTTTCTTTTATCCAAAAGTAAAGGTAAAAAATCACAGGAAAGACCTTTTGAGATTATTTCTCAGGTTCGGGGGGTAGATTATGAAAATGGAAGGTATTAGCACCCTTTTCATCCATGGTTTTCCATGGGCTCTTAGTTACTCGTTTAGATCACTTGCTTTTGTTTTAACAGTGTGCTTGTGGTGTGGGCTTTGAAAGTGTTTTGGAAAATCTCATTGTAGTGGTTCTCGTTTCTATAAGAACGCATACAAAGTTTTGTTTCGAAAGATAGTTCAAAGATGTGTTTGCGGATTGTGTTTTTGAAAGTGGTTTTGAAAAGACGTTTTGCAATGGTTCTCGTCTCTATAAGAACGTATACAAAATGTTTTGTCTTTTGAAAATGTTTTGAGATGAAAGTGTCGGTGTAAAAAAAGGTTTTTTGTCGTGAGCAAGCGAGTAACTAGGAGCGAATCTAACTACTCGAAAGGTTTTAGATATTCTTTTCCTCTTCCTTTAGATGTTGCTACCTTACCATTGATTTGGTAGGAAGCCCCATCGTTGGATGTAAAGGGACGGGCGTTTGGGTCATCGTGTGACCATGATAGCAATGTTGTGAGATGGCTTAGAATTTTTATTTAGGGACTAAGATCATTTCGAAAGGCAACTTTAATAGCGTCATCGAGGGACTATGATCTTATGTTTCGATTATTTTTGCTAAGACACCCCACATGCATAACATGACCATTTTTAGGCAACAAGTGGAGTTAACCTTAAGGGTGCATGTGTGAATAGTGTGTTTGATTGCATGCATTTTAATCTTGATTAGGGTTGTCTATTTTGTTGTTTCCATGTCTTGCCATACATCCTATTTACTAGCAATATATGAAAAATAAGTAAAGTGCGAAAAATAAAATCTAAGCTATTACATCGCTTTAGGGGGATGGGGGTACATATTTATGAATGGGGTTGCAAGTAAAATTAAGTCCTAAGTTATTATTACAACCATATCGAAATGGATCAAAATGTGCAAGAAATATAAATTGCTTATTTATTTAAGAAAAGAAATGAGTTTTGTTTAAGGAAATATATTTTTTTGGTCTTTTGTTTTAAGAAATAAAGTAAAGCATGAAAAAATGTTTTTGGTGTTTGTAGATTAATGAAATAGAAAGTGATAGCAAAGATAAGAAAAAAAGGGTGAAAATATAATCAGCGCGTTGCTGATTAAGGGAGGTCAGAAGTTCTGACCCTGGCGCACTGCAAAACAAAATTCCTGTTAGTAAAAAAAACATAAGCATAGTCAGAAGTCCTGACTCCACTAGGAGCACATTAGCTTTTAGAAGTTCTGATACCACCGAAAACAGAGTAGGTTTAAGAAGTCCTGATACCACCAGCAACAAAGTATATCTCAGAGGTTCTGATATCACTGGTAGAACTTTGTCTCTCTCTTCATGGTAGTTAGATAATCTGCATTTTGGTCATTTCTCCACAAAACAGAAGATGTGCATATGACAGTTATAGCAGGTTTCATAGAATTTCAGAAACAAGAAATATCAGAACCATAAATCAAAGGCAAGTGTGAATCTACTAATCCTAATTCTGAGTTCTAATTTCTTTCAGAAGTTCTGAAACTGATTTATTCCATACTTAGGCAAGAAAATACGTGAAACCCCATAATATGTATAACGTCAGAAGCATGATATCTACATTGTATTTTTAAACATGCAAATCTGATAATGATTAAGCAACGTGATAAGAGTCAGCAGAAGCTTACCTTGCAGCTGGGACAGATTCTGTAAACTAGAGGTTGGTCTTGGACTCTGGTGATGTTCTGAGCAACTTCTTCATGTACTCAACAGGATGGAGGTTTTCAACTTCTGGAACAGCCAAAAGGTGATACTCTGACTTCTTTGAGGTGGAAGTAAATGGATAGTGTATGACAATATGAATGCAGAAGTTGAAATAGCTTCTAGTATACGAATCAACAACCGTGGGGATAGTTTTAGTCAAAGAACAATGGAGTTTTGATGTTGGAATCAAATTCTAAGGTTTTGTATTTTGGTGTTTACAGATTTTTGGGTTCTTGGAATTTTGCAAAGGTTCAAGGTCTTTTCTTTCTTTTGGTGATTCTCTCTCCCCAAAAACCAACCCTTTGAACGTGTGATGGAGCAAACTATTTATAGATGGATTTGCTGTGGTTTTTGGGGGAAAAACAAATGAGTTTTAAACATTTTTGGCATACTGTCCCCCTTTTTTTTTAATCACAATTTCCGTATGCTGATTTGGTGCAAGGAAAACGCAGGCGTGGAATGGATCAACAGCACCTTAGAGTGTTGTGGCAGCTGGTTGCAGGACTGTGCCATAGCAGAGCAGCATGTTAAGGTTTGGGGTTTGGTGATGTTCTAATTGTAGAAAATCAGAAACGTAACCTCCAAACGCTGAAGGGGCATCTTCTGACCAGAGCGTTGAACATAGCCTCTATATGCTGAAGAATCATGTTCTGACTGGAGCATTATGTTCTGACCAAAGAGAAATGCTTCTGCATGTTCTGATTGAAACAGTATGTTCTGACCAAAGAGTAACGCTTCTACATGTTCTGATTGAAGCGTTATGTTCTGACCATGTTTGTAACTTCTGACGGCACTTGCATATGGGCTGGCTCAGAAGTTCTGAAGTGTCATATTCTTTAGACACTTAGAAAATTTTCTAAATGCTTGGAAAATTTGATTTTCAAAGTAATATCTGACTTTTGATTTTTGATGAACCAATTTCACGCCTTAATGAAATATGATTCTTGGAACTTGATTTTTGATTTAAAAGTCATAGTTTGACTCCTTTGGTGTGTAAATGACCATTTTGCCCATGTGAACGATTCTCTTGGAAAATTTGTAATTTCAGATTTGCAGCTGGATGGAAACAAACTTGAGTGTCCAGGTTGATCCTTTGAGAAATGAGAGGGCAGACTTTGGGGTACAACAATTCCTTTTGTATAACACATCACCATTTAGAAAGAAATTTTAAGCTAGCTTTCGCAGAGTTTGTTTGTCGATCATAGAGGCATCTTCTGGGTATTCTTATTTCTCGAGATACCTTTTGATGTCATAGAACCAAGGCTTGCTATCTGGTCTTTCTTCAATGGCGAGGCAATGTGTAGGTTCTTCAAAATGTCTGATTGTAATGCGCAGTTCGTGATTTGTCCAGGTCACTTTGAACATGGCTGATAAAGTTGCCAAGGCGTCTGCCATCTGATTTTCTTCTCATGAAATATGACTAAATGTAATCTCGGTAACTTTCAAGGATAGCTTCAAAATATGATCCTGATATGGAATCAATTTGGGATGTTTAGTATCTCATTCACCGTTAACTTAATATATGACTACAGCTGAGTCTCCATACATTTCAAGATGTTTAATTCTTAGACCGATAACAGCTTCCAGACCTAAGATACAAGATTCATATTCTACAATATTTTTGGTGCAGTCAAAACATAACCATGTAGTATAAGGTTTGTGAAAATTCTTCGGAGAAGTAAAGACTGCTCCAATATCGTGTCCTAGTGCATTTGAAGCACCGTCAAACATGAGTTTCCAACGTGTCCCTGGTTTAGATCCTTCATCAGGCCCTAGTATTTCGTAGTCACTTATAATCATGACATCTTCGTCTGGAAAGTCGAACTTCATTGGTTGATATTATGGCAACGACTCATGAGCTAAATGGTCATCTAATACACTACCCTTGATGGCCTTTTGAGTAACATATTGGATGTCATAGTCGGATAATAACATCTTCCGTCTAGCAATCCTTCCTATAAGAGCTGGTTTTTCGAACACATACTTTAAAGGATCCATTCTTGCTAATAACCACGTGGTGTGAGTTAACATATACTGCCTCAATCATTTAGTAGCCCAAGCCAATGCATAACAAGTTTTCTCAAGGAGTGAGTACCTGGTTTCGCAGTCAGTGAATTTCTTGTTGAGGTAGTAAATTGCATGTTCTTTTCTACCCGTTTTGTCATGTTGTCCTAATACACATCCCATTGACCCTTCAAGAACTATTAAGTACATGATGAGCGGGCTTCTAGGAACTGGTGGAATCAAGATTGGTGGTTCTTGTAAATATTGTTTTATTGTCTCAAAGGCTGTCTGACAATCACCATTCCACACCACTATCTGATTTTTTCAAAGTAATTTAAATATAGGCTCGCACGTAGCAGTTAGGTGCGATATGAAGCTCGAAATGTAGTTCAGTCGTCCTAAGAAACCAAGAACCCCTTTTTCTGTTCTTGGAGCTGGCATTTCTTGTATGGCCTTTACCTTGTCGGGATCTACCTCAATACCATGCTGACTTACTATAAAACCCAATAGCTTGCCTGACCTGACACCAAATGTACATTTGTTCTGATTCAACCTCAGTTTAACCTTTCGTAGACGCTCGAATAATTTATGTAAGTGAATGATGTGATCATCCTCCGTATGGGATTTGGAAATCATATCATCCACGTACACCTCAACTTCCTTGTGAATCATATCATGAAATAGTGTGACCATAGCTCGTTGATAAGTTGTCCCTGCATTCTTTAGACTGAAAGGCATGACCTTGTAACAGAAAGTGCCCTAAGGAGTCATGAAAGTAGTCTTTTCCATATCCTCGGGTGCTATTTTGATTTGATTATAGCCTGAGAAACCATTCATGAATGAGAACACTGAAGCTTGAGCTGTATTATCCACCAAAACGTCTATGTGAGGTAACATGAAATCATCTTTGGAACTTGCTTTGTTCAGATCCCTATAATCTACACACATACACACTTTTTCGTCCTTCTTGGGCATTGGCACGGTGTTAGCTATCCAAGGTGGATAATCTACCACCACTAAGAATCCTGCATTGAACTGTTTAAGGTCTTCTTCTAGAATCTTGCTAAACATGTAAGGACAAGTTCTTCTGAGTTTTTGTCTAACTGGAGAGTAAGCTTCCTTGAGAGGTAGTCTATGCACATCAATATCTGTATCTAATCCTGGCATGTTTTGTAAGACCAGGCAAATATATCCACATATTCATGTAACAACTTGATCGATCTTTCTTTGACATTTTCCTCCAATGTTGCACCCTAGATTGATCTCTTTTGGGTCTTCCTATGTGCCAAGGTTGATGGTCTCAATGGTCTCTTGGTATGGTTGTATATTGTCATCCTTTTTCTCTAATTCCCTTGCTAATTCTTCGGAGAGTTCAAGATCTTCATCATATTCCTCTTTCGCTTGGTTGATAGGTACCTCGAAATTATATCGGATAACAGTAGTAAAATTATCGATTATTTTAGGCATGGATCTGCACATTTATCATGTTTTGGTGCAGTTTTAGTATGTGAATTTGAAAAATGCATATGAAGAAAAGCATTGCCATTTTAAAATGTATGAGATAAATGCAAGAGAAAGACAAGGATCTTAATTAAATGTAAAACATAACTCTTATTAATTCAAAATATTGTTCGAAACAAATCGGGGGACCCTTAAAAGCTACCCCCTATCCTCGGGCTTGACATGGGTTCTTAAAAACAAGAAAAATTACTTTGGAAAGAAAAAGATATCCAAAATCTCCACGACTGTTCAATTCTTGAGTTCTTCGCCTGGAGCACATTTACGGATGAAGTCAGATGCTCTCTTGGTGTTGCTCTTGTTAGATATCATCGCCACTTTTCCACCATGCTATGTTCCTTTGTTGATGAAGGTTTCCTGGATGAGAGGAAATTGCCCCTTTCCTTTTAGAGTAGCCTTTGATGATTCGTAGCCCAAACAAAAGTGATTTTTCTTCTCAAGTATCTCCACAATTTTACCCCAACCTTTTGAGGTACCAACTTCTACAACTGCTTGTAAATCTCTCCACAAAGTCACAATAGGTTTCTTGATTTTCTCTACTGGTAGGGTTACCATTGAAGCAACCTCTAAGACTTGAAATGGTGTTTCTATGCAGTCTTCATCCGCATTGATATATCTGTAGGACTCTATGTGACTTACAAAGATGTCATCTTCACCGTCGATTATAACCAATCTTTCTTTAATGAAGAACTTCAATTTCTGATGTAGAGTTGAAGTAATAGCCCCCACTACATGAATCCAAGGTCGTTTGAGAAAACATGTATATGCTGGATCTATATACATTACTTGAAAGGTAATATAAAACATATACGGACTAATCTTGACAGGAAGATCCACTTCTCCAAAAACTAAACTTTGAGAACCATCAAAAGCTTTGACTATCGTAGAACTTGTCCTTATAACAACACTATTTAAAGTTAACTTCATCAAGCTGGATTTTGGTAACACATAGAGGGAAGAACTAGTATCGATGAGTACCCTGGATAGGTTAGTTGTACTTATCTGGATGGAAATCTGCAATACCTTGTTGTGAGCTCTACCTTGTGGAGGCAACTCACTGTTATTGAAGCCTAGATATGATCTAGATGTTAGGTTTGCTACAACATTGTCAAACTGATTCACTATAATCTCCTTTGCAACATGAGCCTAACTCAGAATCTTCATCAAAGAGTCTCAATGTGCTTCTGAATTGAGGAGCAACAAGAGTATTGAAGTTTTGGTCGGGGTTTGGTGTAGCTGATCCACCACCCTATAATCAATTTTCTTGATTATTTTCAAGAATTCCTCCGCCTCTTGGTCGGTAAAATTCTTGCTTGGAAGTTATTATTTTTGGCTTTCTTCCACCACAGCTTTCCCCTTATCCTTAACCATAACATCATTCTTATTTTGTGGTTCGGGACCATAAATTCAACCACTACAAGTCATTCCCCATGTTCCAGCTATATTTGTGATCACCAGTCCTTGACTTGTTGATGGTTCACATTCTTGTTTTAAACCATTGACATAGATAGTAGAATCATAACTCCACAGTACCGCTTTGTTACTTTCATAAGGGTTAGGAGACGGCCCCTAAACACCATTGTAGCCTTTAGAACCACTGGTATCCTCAAAGTTTGTCGTGTTATCATATTGGTGCTTCTATCGACTCTCCCCAATGGATCACAAGAGTCTTCTTATTAAGGTTTGGCCCTTGGCATGGAATTACCAATGGCTTCATCGCACTTTCATCTATCGCAGCTACATATTCTTCTTTAGGGTTTTTCCCGAATTGGATTATCCCCAGATCCACCAATTTTTGTAACGTCTTCTCAAAATCTTCATTTTGTTCCAAGAGGAACCCATATTCAAAGAAATACTATTTAAAAAGGTTTATTGGAGCCTTTACTTGTCTGGCCGCCCCAAAGTCATTCATCACTTCAATTGCATTCACAGTTGGACCACTATGCGGGGGCATAGGGTTCGTCTTGGTATTTGGCTTGTCAAAAGTGATATATTGAGAATCCAATAAATCTCTAACCTTATGTCTGAAGTCCCAACATTTTCTATGGTATGCCTTGGAGAATTGACATGATATTTGCACCTAGCATTTGCATCATACTTTGACGGAAGTTCCCCAATTGGAGGAGCTAGAGGCTTCAATTCAACCAAAGATGCTTTGAGTAGGTGTTGCAATAATTGATTGTGCGGATGGGGAGAGGGTCAAATCTTCTCGGAGGCCTTTCTAACCTGTTTTGTTGTTCCTGTTCCCGTGGAATGACCAATGGCAGTTGTGCCCTTGGATGCGATGCGATAACATTAATTTCTCCTTCCTTCTTTTTCGAGAAGTTAGGGATCCGTCTCTTTGAATTAAAAGGGTTACTAGATGATGCTCCTTGTATCTTACCACTTTTTATACCTACTTCAATCCTTTCGCCAATAGTTACCAAATCAGAAAATCTAGAAGAGACACTTCCTACCGTCTTATCATAGTACAACCCCTGTAAAGTACCTATAAACATATCGATCATTTCATTCTCCAGGAGTGGTGGTTGTGCACAGGATGCCATTTCTCTCCATCTTTGAGCATATTCTTTGAGATAAGTTTTGGAGCTGCATGCGGTTAAGCGCCATGTCTAAATTGTACTTGCATTGTCTTAGGAAAGCATTGGCAAGATCTGCCCATGTTTGGATATATACTAACTCCAATTTTATGTACTGATCTAGAGATGCCCCACTCAAAGTGTCTTAGAAATAATGGATCATCAACTTCTGATCTTGAGCATAGGCATGCATTTTTCTGTAATACATGTGTAGATGGTTCCTCGGGCATGTGAGTCCCTTATATTTTCCAAAGTCAGATACTTTGAATTTTAGAGGGATCACCATATCCAGAACTAGACCCATTTCAAGAGAATCGACGTCGAAATCATCATAACCCTCCACACTCTTCAACCTTTCTTCAAGAGCTTTATACTGAGTAAGCGCCAATGGATTCTCAACTATCTTGGGTTGGTGCATCTGAGTAGAACCTTCTAAATCAAGGTCTCCATATTATAGGTTGTTGTACCCCAAAATTTTCCCTCCCATTTCTCAAAGGATTATCCTGGACTCTCAGGTTTGCTTCTATCAAGTTCCAAGCCTTGAATTACAATTTTTCAAGAAAATCACTCACAAGGGAAAAATGGTCAAAAGCATACTGAAAAAGTCAAACTTTGACTTTTAGATCAAAAACCAAGTTTCAACAATTATATTTCATCAAGACATGAAACTAGTTCATCAAAATCAGAAGTCAGAAATTACTCTGAAAAAGTTAAATTTCTAAACATTTGGAAAATTTTCTAAGTGTTAAAAGAATATGATACTTCAAAACCTCTGAGTCAACCTCCATGTAAGTGCACTCAGAAGTTGCAAACATAGTTCAGAACATAGCCTTCAATCAGAACATGACTCTTCAGCACATGGGGGTTACGTTTCTGATCTTCTGCGACCAGAACATCACCAAATCACAAAACCTCGTTTAAGCAACCTGCTGCCCTGCTACATCATAGTCCTGCAATCAACTGCTGACCCAGTCCATGCCTGCACTTTGTCAAACCCCATATTTGTATCAAATTAGCATACGAAAACTGGGATTAAAAAGCAATGGAACAATATACCAAAAAGGTTTGAATCCCATTTATTCCCCCCCCCCCCAAAACCACAACAAACCCATCTATAAATAATATGCTCCATCACACGTTCAAAGGGTTGGCTTTTGGAGAGAGAGAATTGTTAAAAAAGAGAAAAGAAAGCTGTGAAACCTTCATAAAAAATCCAGAATTCCCAAACAGAAAACAAAAACCTTTGTTCTTCCCTTTGAGCCAAAGAACTTGGCATTTTCTCTTCTGTTACTCTTGCTGACTCCAAAACATCTGAAGGCAGCAGTTCAAGCTCCAAACACACACTTTAGGATTCAAGGTAAGTCTTTCTGACTTTGCATCTTTTCATTCAGAACATCACTAAATATGTAAATATCATGGTATTGACGTTGTCCATATCATTGCATAAGTAGAAAAAAACTGTGGATCAAAACTTCTTGGTTAAAGGTAGGCCTATGATTAGGATTAGAACTTCTATAAACTGTTGTGCTTTTACCCTTCTGATTTGCTGTGTGATTAAGAACTGAATGAATTGCTGATGGATGATTAATATGAGAAAAGAGTTGAAATGTAACACAGAAATTCTGATGCTCACTCACTATTTTAGTACAGCATAGAACTTATGAGTTCTTCTTACTGTTTTAACACACAGAACTTATGAGTTCTTCTTACTGTTTTAACATACAGAACTTCTAGGTTTTCTTACCGTTCCAGCACACACAGAACTTCTGATGTCTCCACTCACTATTTTAACACTTAGAACTTCTGATTTTCACTCATTGCTTATCACAACACAGAACTTCTGACTTTTGGCTCACTGTCTGAATACCACCCAAAACCTCTGGGTTTTCCCTCTTACATTTTTGCAGGACCTCAGAGTACACCAATCCAGAACTTCTGATGCCTACTGACGTTTCTTTCTGAGTCATAGCACTCTTGGCATCAGAACTTCTGATCCCTTTTGTTTCGCTGGCAGCAGCACGCTGATTCCATATCTCATTTATTTTCCTTTTTTTATCACTTTCAATATTAATACTCTTTTTATCTCAAAGGCATAAAAATATTTTCTTTTTACTAGCTGATTCATTTCCCCTTTTTTAAATTCATCAATACAAAAAACATTTTTTTTAAACAAAGTCCTTTTTCTTTCTTGTACTTTCTTATCCATTCAATATGGTTGTAATAGTAATTTAGGATTTAATTTGCAATTCCCATTTGTAAATCTGCACACCCCATCCCCTAATGATTGTAATAGAGTAGGATATTTACTTTCCGTACTTTTTATTGCTTTCATATATTGCTAGTAATTAGGGTGTGTATGACAAGATATGAAATCGACAAATAGATCACCCTAATCAAGACTAAAATGCATGCAATCAAACACACTTGCACACTAGCACCCTTAGGGTAATCCCACTTTGTGGCCTATCGGAAAAATAGTCATGTCCCTCAAACATGGGCGTTTTAGCAAAAGACCCTCGATAAAAGATCGTAGTCCCTCGATGACCCTCAATGTTGCCTTCGTTAAACGATCTAGCCCCTAAAAACGACATTGCTAAAATGTCCCATAAGTTGCCTTCTATGACTATACAAACGTCCCAACGTCCGTCCCTTCACATCCAACGATAGGGCTTCTTACCAAATTAATGGTAAGATAGCAACATCTAAAGGAGGAGGAAAAGAACATCTAAGACCTTTTGAGTAGGTAGATTGGCTCCTAGTTGCTTGCTTGCTCACAACAAAAAACACTTTTATACACCCACACTCTCATTTTGAAAATATTTTCGAAGGATAACACTTTGTACGCGTTCTTATAGAGACGAGAACCATTACAAAAGCACTTTTTCAAAATCACTTTCAAAAACGCATATCACAAACACATCTTTGAACTATTTTCTAAACATACACTTTGTACGCGTTCTTATAGAGACGAGAGCCATTACAAAGACGTTTTCAAAATACTTTCAAAACCACACCACAAACACATTCAAACAAAAGCAAGTGATCTAACGAGTAACTAAGAGCCCATGGAAAACCATGGATGAAAAGGGTGCTAACACCTTTCCTTTTCATAATCTACCCCCCGAACTCAAGAAAAAATCTCTAAAGGTCTTTCCTGTGCTTTTTTCACCTTTCCTTTTGGATAAAAGAAAAGTCGGTGGCGACTCTTGCTAAATCGCAACATTTGCAAACACAAACACAAAACAAAAGTCAGTTCTCCCACCGTATCACAGAACTGGAGACTCTACTGGGGACTTATTCTTAAAGTGGGTGTGATCGGTGGATCTGGAACTGACTGTTTAACGCTGGTTCGCGAAATGTCGCGGAAGCAAGAGTCGCCACCGTCTTTTATTTTCTCCAAATGGAAAGGACAAAAGCACAGAAAAATTCCTTAAAGAGATTGCTCTCGGTTCGGGAGGTAGATTATAGAAAGGGAAGGTATTAGCACCCTTTCTATCCATGGTTATCCATGGGCTCTTAGATACATGCTCATTTGTGTTTTCAAAAATGGTTTGTTTGCTTTTCAATTGTGGGTTTAAAAAAAGTTTCTTTGAAAATTTCAGTTCGACTCTTGTATCAGTCCTCAAGAGTGTTTGAAAAATTGCTTTCGAAAGCTTTTTGAAAAGGTGTCAGTGTGAAAAGAGTTTTTTTGATTTGTTTTGAAAGTTAGAGAAAGTATCTAGAGTCGTCTACCTACCCTAAGGAATTCGTCTGTGTAGATGTCCTTTAAAGTAGTGCCATCCCACCATTGAGAGGTAGGTAGCACCACCGTTGGAGGTGTTCGGGTCAATTCGAAGGTTCGGGACATGGTGATCACCAGAGCAATGGGAAGACACCTTAGAAGCTACCCTCATGCCAGGTTCCCGGATCATGAGGACTTACTAAGACATCCTCTACTCGACGATCACCTTTCGAGGCAAGGCAACAGTGAGGCGTACCCTAGGGGTGGTGTGTGATTTTGTGTGTCGTTTTCATTTGTATTTATCTTGTCATGTTTATTGGTGTTCTACGCTTGTTTTTATTTTGTCCATACATTCTTTCATGCCATTTGTTAACAGTTAAAAATGCGAGGAATGTAAAAATCTAAAGCTATTACAAATGGCGCGGGTCCACATCGCCAAAAGTTTCTCGAACCCGATTTGACAGAAAATAAATAAAGTAAAAGAATTTAAAGAATTAAAGAGTACGAGCAATTATTTACAAGGCTTCGGGAGAGATACATGAATATTTAAACGGAATGAAATAATATGCGAATTAATAATTAAATCGAAACGAGGGCGTTGGACCCTTTTGCAAAAATCAAATTAATGATGAAGTTAATTAATTAAAAAAAAAGAAAGGACTTGTTTTTTGGTATTTTTTAGTATTTTAGGATTTAATATAAAAAAGGGAATTAATTAAAATTAAAATAAGATGCAAACCCTAATCCTAATTATTTTTAATTTATTAAGAAAATATTGAAGTTTTTAACCTAAAATTAATCCTAATTTTTACATGCAGTTTAGCTATAAAAATAAATATTTAACTATTTAATTATTTAATTATTTATGAAAGAAAAATAAAAGAATGAAAATTAATTAAACCCAATTCTACATTTTTTAGATTTTTGTTAAAAAGTATTAAAATTAAAACCTAATTTACACTAAATTTAATTATATGCATTTATTTATGAAAATATTAGAAATAAAAATATTTACTATTTTAATTCTTTTTTCTGATTTTTATGTATTTTGTGGTTTTATGAAAATAAGTAAATCAAAGAAATAAATGAAATTAATTAAAATAAAGGAAAGAAAAAATATAAGAAAAGAATAGAGAAAGCAAACCCTAGGGGGTTCAGTCCCACATTGGGAGGTAATGTCCAGGTAATTAGGCCCATTATGTCTTGGCCCTTCTGACTTTTGCGTGACACGTACATGCGCGTTGACTAGGGCGCACTGTGTTCCTCAATCCATGGCCTTTGATTTGATGAAGCTGGACGCATGGACATTGATCTTTGAGGATGCATGATGGTCCTTGTTATTGAAACTGCAAAGGAATCGTTATTAAAAAATAATATGGAAATATGGAAGACCTGGGGCTCGAACCCAGGTCATGCACTATACCAGCCTTGTGCCTTGCCAGTTGTTCCAGATGCGCACGTTGTATGTAATATAATAAACAAACATTATAATATGAAACAAATCAGTAATGACTTCTGCGCGCGAATTTTTGAATACTCCAACCATTACTCCACACGTCATCATCTTCCTCGCATCTTTGTTTTTTTCCTGAAATAAAAGAAACATAGGCAACGGTTTTCACGCGTTGCCTAAGATAACATATCAAGAAATAGCGATTAGCCCTAGGGGCTCTATAAATTAGGCGCGAGGGTAGGTTTGAGATCGTCTGAACGCCCTGAGTTGAATGATGGTGGTCATAAGTCTCAATTTTTCCTTGGGTGAAAAGCCCCAATTTGGAATCCTGTGAACCCTAGAAATTAACCATGGTGAAATCGTACACAACGCATAATAATTCAATCAAAACATTGGGTTAGCTTCAGAACAAAGTAATTAACATGAATCAAACTTTAAAATTCTCAAAGAATGCATGGATTGAGATGCACGATTCTGAAATTTTTCATGCACAGGTCCGGTTCAATATACCAATTCTTTAAGCTTTGAGGAATGATATTGATTGGAAATCGTCCAGTGATGCTTGAGGAAGCTAATGGAATAGTTTTTGAGACTTGAATCGCCTTGCAAAGGTGTTTTCAGATTTGAGTTTCTTGCAATTTTTTTTAAGTTTGACAATGGCTTTTTTGAGCAGCTGGGCGTGTCCTTGCATTAGGGTTTCATTCTAGCTTATGTACTGAATGCATTAGGTCAAGAAACTTGCTCAAAATCTCTTGCAATCATGGTTTTGAAGATTTGATTTTCAAGCTTTGTTTTTTCAATCTTTTCCATGCATTTTTGTATCAATTATGATCTAATCAATCCAAATCTTTCCTTATTTGGCTAGGCACGAATTATTGAGAATAAAACATGTACAAAAAGATTTGTTAGGTTAAGTTAAATATTTTTCACATATTTAATTGATTTAAATGAATTGTTATAAATAAAAATTCAAATAAATAAATAAAAAATGAAAAAAATACTTCCCTTTGGGCCAAGTGGTCGTGCACATGCTTGGAATGATGAATTGTGGAAGAAAAATGGGCCCATTAGCAATTTTAGGTCATTTGAATCAATGTTGACTTTTCAAAATATCCAAAAATTTCCCAACTTCTACAAGGCATAACTTGCTCACTTTTTAAGCTTTTCTCATGTTCTTGGACATTTTGGAAAGGTCTTTGAGTCCTCTAACCAATGCCTTTGGTCCCATGTCATTTTGATTTACCAATCTCAATTTATGGCCTTTGACTTAAAGTCCCTTTTTGTTGACTTTTGAAAATGACCTATAATGTTGAAATTGATAACTTTTTGTGAGAGCATTTCTTGGACTTGAAGTATGAATATGAGTTGTAGGAAATGTCTTTCTCTTCAAAATGAGCTTTGGATGGAATTTTTCTGATAATCCATGTGAAAGTTATGCTCTGGTCAATTTCAGTTGACTTTTTTCAGCTGTCCAAATAAGGAAACTTTTGCATCTTGATGATTTTTGAGCCAAACTTTGAGAATCATGATCAAGCATTGATCAAATGATGTTTGTGGCTTCAAAATGATATGTTGACCAAAAATTTGAACTTTTGACTGTCAAATGACTATTTTGACCCTACAGTTGACTGTAGTGCAATTAGGGTTTTTGACTGTGCAATTTTGAGCTGAATGTCTTGAAACTTGATATGAGGATGCTTGACCATATTTGTAGGCATATGAGACTTGATTGGGCCCTTGAAAACTTCCTTTTCTTGATCAGAATCAAAACCCTAATTTTGACTGTATAGGAGACCTTTGCACTGTGCAACCCTTGGGGAACTTTGAAGCTTGACTTGGCAATTTCTTGGAGAATATGGGAGGGCAAATTTTGGGGTACAACAGTTGCCCCTGTTCAATCTTCTTAGACCTGAGGATGCAGATTGGCTGACATGCCTTTCATAATCCGAAGGTAGAAGATGATTGGACACTAGAGTGCCCAGAAATTTGCGCTCACATAGTAGCAGCGTGGTGGGAATGGGCTTATAGATGCCATTTAGAGGTTGATGAATAGGATGATGGGCTTATAGATGCCATCTGGATGTTGATCGCGTAAGAGATTCTTTAGCGAGAACCTGCATACCTGCAAAAGAAAAATGAGTACCTGACACGTTGCAGGAGATGGTTTTCAGATGCTTGGTCTAGATGTGTCCTGCCTGGTTACAGGAGATGAGTCTGGAGCTTCACAAGATGATGAATGAACCAGGGATTGTTACTACCTTAGTATGAACGGTAAGAGAACCTTGGGTGACTTTAACTTCAACAACGCTCGCTGAGAAAATCTTGGTGGGAATTACCATCTTCGCAGGATCGGGAAGAGAACCAGTAGGCAATTATAATCTGAAAAGGAATTACATCTCACGCACCGTCAGGGAGAGAACCACAGGAAATCATAACCTAAAAGGGAATTATCACCTCACTCACCGTCGGAGAGGGAACCATCTGAAAAGGAATTATCACCTCACTCACCATCGGAGAGGGAACCATAGGAAAGGAATTATCACCTCACGCACCATCGGAGAGGGAACCATTAGGAAAGGAATTATCACCTCACTCACCGTCGGAGAGGGAACCATCTGAAAAGGAATTATCACCTCACTCACCGTCGGAGAGGGAACCATCTGAAAAGGAATTATCACCTCACTCACCGTCGGAGAGGGAACCATCTGAAAAGGAATTATCACCTCACTCCCCGTCGGAGAGGGAACCATCTGAAAAGGAATTATCGCCTCACTCACCGTCGGAGAGGGAACCATCTGAAAAGGAATTATCGCCTCACTCACCGTCGGAGAGGGAACCATAGGAAATTATAATCTGAAAAGGAATTATCGCTTCACTCACCGTCGGAGAGGGAAGCATAGGAAATTATAATCTGAAAAGGAATTATCGCCTCACTCACCGTCGGAGAGGGAACCATAGGAAATTATAACCTGATAACTTCTACTGAGTCTTCATCAGAAAAATCTGTTGGGAGTCGATTTAGCTGGACTAGAGAAGGCCTGGGACTGGATAAGAAATCTTTGGAGTCGATTAACTGAACCGGTCTAGGTCTTGAAATATGATTGAGAATTTCAACTGCATCTTTCCTGAAAGGTAAAGGTCAGTCATATGCAATGCATGATATGGATCAAGCAACGGTGTTCTCAACATAAATGAGATTTGTATGATATAATGCGTCTATGCATGCTATAATGATGTATGTGATGTTTTATGAATGTATGTTTTCGTCTAGGAAATTAAATCCTTGACGGGTGCCGGGAAGTCATATCCTGGGATGATGTTGAAGAATAGATTTTGCTTCCGCTGGGGATGATAGCTGCAAGAACACCGGTAGGAGAAGGTGACTCCGTTGAGGAATCAACTTGGCAAATGGAAGATTCTGCGGGGAGAAAAATACTCTAGCGACCATGCTGGGAAGCAATACTCTGTGGGAAGAGGGATGCCTTGCCGAGTGTTGATAATAATTTGCTGGGGATACCCTTGTTGTTGGAAGTGTTGATGGACTTCGCTGGGGTAAGAAGACTCTGTCGACGACGATCTTTCCGTGGCTTTTGGCTGAGGATAACCCAGTTATATCCTGTTAAGGAAATAACTCTTTGAATAAAGCCGGGCGACGCGTTCGTGTTCTGCGAGGATAAGCTTCCCGAATCTACTGGGGATAAGCTTACTGCTTGGGGAGATGGACTCCAATTTTCCTGGGTAATTAGATTGGACTCTCCTGGGGAGATTTTGGACTGTAATTTTGTAAGTTGAAAGAGGGAACCTATGTAGGGTTGCATGCTGATGAGCTCGTGTAAAACCGCATCTGAAATGGAGAAGGAACCTGTGTAGGATTACTTTGATGAGTTCGTGTAAAACTTTGTTTTTGGAAAGGGAGAACATGTGTAGGGTTGCTGGGCGACGAGTCCATGTAAAACTGCATCTTGAAGAGAGGGAACCGGTGTAGGGTCACTTGATGTCGAGTTCGTTTAAAACTATGTCCGGAGAAGGAGAACCTGTGTAGGGTTGCCTGGTGAGGTAAGTTCATGTAAAACTTCTTAATGAACCGGGGTGAGGTTGTCTTGAGCTAAATCGATGTAAGACTTCTGGGGGGAACCGGGGTCAGGTTGCCGCAGGATGAGTTCGTGTAAAACTTCTTGACGAACCGAGGTAAGGTCATCTTGAGATAGGTCCATGTAAGACTTCTGGAGAAACCAGGGTTAGGTTACTGCAGGATAAGTTCGTGTAAAACTTCTTGATGAACCGGGGTTAGGTCATCTTGAGATAGGTCCATGTGAGACTTTTGGAGGAACCGGGGTTAGGTTACTTGGATAAGTTCGTGTAAAAACTTCTTGATGAACCGGGGTTAGGTCATCTTGAGATAGGTCCATGTGAGACTTCTGGAGGAACCGGGGTTAGGTTACTTGGATAAGTTCGTGTAAAAACTTCTTGATGAACCGGGGTTAGGTCATCTTGAGATAGGTCCATGTGAGACTTCTGGAGGAACCGGGGTTAGGTTACGGCAGGATAAATCCATGTGAGATTTCTGGAGGAACCGGGGTTAGGTTACCTTGGGATAAATCCATGTAAGATTTCTAGGAGGAACCGGGGTAAGGTCGCTTCGGGATAAGTTCGTGTAAAACTTCTTCTGAAAATTGAGAAGGAACCAGTGTAGGGTTGCATGATTTTGATTAAGTGGATGATTGTCCTGTTTGGTTTCGGATGTTAACCCACGATCTAGAATTTGTAAAGGTAGATGGTAATCATTCTTATGCTGATCTTTGTACTTTGGTTGACAGAGCAATTGGATCGCCTGGATAACTCATTATTGCCCCTGCTTCGGAGGTGAGGGAAGAGGATACTTGTGTGGGTGATTGACAAATCTTCGGGTAGACAAGTGATGAGATACCGGAACATAGTCGTACGCTTTGATCCCTAACTTTTGCCTGGACCGCCCTTTCGGGTTTTCAGTCCACCGGGATACCCATTTTTGCCCAAGCCGCCTTTTAAGGTTTTCGACTTGCCGGGTGTACATATTTTTCATTTTCATCCCTTATTTTTGCCCGAACCCTTTTGGTTCGCCGGGAAACCCTTATTTTTGCCTAGGTGTGTCAACCTAGCGGGTCTTTGATTGTGCGTAGCATTTTTTCGACTATGTCCACGCTCTCAGAATGTAGGGAGTTGCCCCTGTTAACAGTGTTTTGTCATGCCCCAGATACTGGGCAATGCTCCTACTGTGCCCCTTGATTGGAGGTACTTCTGTTCACAAGGTGTTCATCGTGCGAATTTCCATGCTGTTCAAACAAATAGTTATATGCAAACAAGGTTATTTTAAGAATGCAAAAGCCTATGTCTGTCTTTGAATTTTGAAACTGTATTTTTTGTAATACAGTGCGGTGTCAACTCAAGATTTTACAGCAAACCTTCAGGAGTCGGGATACCTTCGTAACAATATGCTTTCGAACTAACCCATGCTTCAGCTAGGACTTTTAAGGGTTATAACGTGGTCTGGTTCATGGTTTAAGAAACAAAGGATAAAGGCTCAAATTATTTGTACCCACCCGCTCTTCATGATGTTCTTCAAACCTAAACTCAGCTGATCATGCGTTAGACCTTGTTTGAGTCTTTGCTCTGATATACCAATGATGGTTCAGATAATGATGATTTATTCTGAATGGGCAGTCATTTCTTTTTGTTGAGGGTTTGTGAGACCTCTTTCTTTTGATTTTTTGTTATCCCTTTCCTTTTTTTCCTGAACTGTTTCCTTTTTGGAATTACAGTCAGCGGGATGCCCCGATTTCATAAGTCCCTTTTATAGGTTTTGACTTCTTGGGCTTTTCATTTATGATTTTTTTTTTGATAACGACTGCCTGTCTTTATGATTGTTCTGAACCATCACTGTCTTTTGTTTTGTAAGGACTTCTTTGGTGCCATTCGTTATGCACTTAGATCAACTGAAAGAACTACCCTGCCCCAGGTTATGATTAAGGGTTTTAAATTTCGAAAAGAAAAACTCCTACTTCTTTGGGCTCAGATGGGTTGACGAGGGATTATCATCCTTATAACTCCAGTGTTTAGGGATTGAAACAATGCCTGTACCTCATAAGCGGGGTTCGTTCAAAAGCATACTGTAGATTGTGGTATCGTTTTCGTCATCCTCCCTCAAGAGGCTTAGAATTTTCAATTGAGAGTTGACCATCACAAAAATATGAAAGCAGTTTTAAGCATAGTAAACATAATTAAATCAAGACAGACATGTGTAATGCATTCATGAAATAAAAGAGTTTAACATGATAATTGTTTATCTGAACAAGAAAAGAAAAAATACAACTTGAATTCAAATGAACAAAAATCTCTCGACCCTAGCCATGTTTTGGCAATGGAGAAGTGATCACGTTGGGAGTTTCGGCAGGCTCGAACTCGATCTCTTTAGCATCGATCATGTTCTGAATCTTGTACTTCAGGGCCCAACAGTCCTCAGTATCGTGCCCCGGGCTATCAGAATGATAAGCACACCTCGCTTCTGGGTTGTAGCTTGGAGAGGAGGTCTTGGGATTTGCAGGAGGGTTGATCACCGCAATCAGGTTCATTTTCAACATGTGCTGCAATGCTTGTGACCATGGCATGTTAATGTTGGTGAATTGTCTTTTAGGCTCGTCCGGCCTTCGCTGGTTTCCCTTTTGTGGTTGGCGGCGTGGTGCAGAACCAGAGATCATGACTGCCCCTGCATGTTGGTCACGACGACTCTTTTGGCTGTATGCAGCATTAGATTCTTTCTTTCCCGTGTAAGGCTTCTTGTGGGTGTAGGAAGGTGTGGCCTCTTGGATTTTCCCACTCTTGATACCAGCTTCAATTCTTTCGCCAGTCAGGATGAGGTCGGTAAATCCTACAGATGAATTACCAATGAGATGATTGAAGAATGGCCCGGATAGGGTCCCCAAGAACATATCAACGAGTTCCCGGTCAGTTAATGGAGGCTGCACCCTTCCAGCAAGGTCTCTCCATCTCTGCGCGTATTCCTTGAAACCTTCACTTGACCCCAACGACATACCCTGGAGTTGGGTACGTGTAGGAGCAAGGTCGGCATTGTACTGGTAATGCTTGTAGAAAGCAGTGGCTAGGTCTTCCCAGGTATGGATGTTGGCTCCATTCAATTGATAGAACCACTCGAGCTGAGTCCCTGAAAGACTCTCTTGGAAGAAATGGATCCATAAGTTTTTGTCAGCTGTATAGGGCTGGATCCTCCTTGTGTAAGCCCTGAGATGCAATTTAGGACAGGATGCCCCGCCGTATTTAGCAAATGCAGGTGCCTTAAACTTGTGCGGGATCACTACCCCAGAAGACAGACCTAGATCCTCGAAGTCCAGGTCGGGCACTTTTTGTATCTCCATAGCACTGAGCCGGTCTTCCAACTGTTTGTACCTATCCTCAGCCGGAGGGTACTGTTCGTCGTTGAAATCTGTCTCATTGTCGGAGACCACTGGACTGAGAACCCTTTCTTCTTGATGACTGCCTTTTCCCACAGATGGAGTTGTCCTCTCAGCCTGATCCTGCAGGGTGTTCCCGGATCTACGTCTAGGGCTGAACAAAACAGTCCTCTTCTTCTTCTTTTCCTTCTTCAAGAGCAAAGCCTTCAGATCTTGTTGCCCCTGGGTCAAATTCATGATCAGCCCTTGGAACTGAGCGTTCTGAGCCTGGAGGGCCTTGATAGTGTGCTCGGTTGAGGATTCAGGATTCATGACGAGACTGCTGAAATAAACAGCGAAGAAGGTAAGTAACCTGCAGAGAAAGGGTACCTATTATGCAATGATATGTATGATATGCATGCAATGATTTCAAGGACCTCGCGGGGTAAACAGAGAAACTTGTTAGAGTTGGGAACTGGTAACTTCATGTTGTTGAGAGTCCTTCGTCAAGGGTCAAAGGCTCACCATATCCAGTGGGTCATAACCCCTGACAACCTTGTCTAGAGGAAAATAAATCCCCTTTGCCCTTTGCTGGACAGTTGGTTCATCATGACCTGCATCACAAGCCCTTGAGATCCTTGAAATGGGTTAGGATGTATGCAATGGTATGATGTTATGGCATGCATGGGGTAGTGTACGTAACCCTGTTACGAGTCCCGATTAAGGACTGCAAACCAAAACCTGCAAGAAACTTAGGATACCCTGTTATGAGTCCTAATTAAGGACTACCAACAAAACCTGCAAGAAGCTCAAGTGTCAGACAAAAAAGCATGCAAGTAGTCAAGTACGAAGGCACACAAGTCACACAAGAGAAACCCTTAGGGTTTAGGCCAGCATGGGGTCTAGGTAGTACCCTCTTGAAGCTGGTGGGCTCAACCTGTCCTAATCAAAGTAACCGGGTTCTAAGGTTCCCAATATCACGGGATTGCTTTCATTGTTCATCGTTTCGATTTAGCCACTGAACTGGCGACCGAAATATTCCAGGAAAGCAACCCTCAATTGAGTGTAGTATCGAGTATCAACCAACCTCGGACTGCACCAAAGTCAGTTATCTCACTACCCTAAAGAGGCCAAGATAGTTCAATTAAGGTTCCTAAGGTCTGTTGATGCTTCACGACACCACGCGGAGGCCCCGTACTCTCCTTGACTGAACTCAAGGGTTACCGGTACACACCAAAGTGCCACATCAACGTAGCAGACTGTTTCAACCATGTCGGTATACCCCGCACAGTTCCCTCACAGCCTTGTTGCTACTTTCTAAGAAGGTATCCCCCAGATCCGGGTTAGGATCTATAGAACTCCCAAGCAACCCACAATAATAAAGCAAGCAAAGAAGACAATTGAAAACACAGTGATGAACTAACCCTAAGGTACACCTCACTTTAAGTTTAAGTGTTCCCCAACAGAGTCGCCAGTTCTGTGATTGGTGGATCTGGAACTGACTATTTAACGCTGGTTCGCGAAATGTCGCGGAAGCAAGAGTCGCCACCGTCTTTTATTTTCTCCAAATGGAAAGGACAAAAGCACAGAAAAATTCCTTAAAGAGATTGCTCTCGGTTCGGGAGGTAGATTATAGAAAGGGAAGGTATTAGCACCCTTTCTATCCATGGTTATCCATGGGCTCTTAGATACTTTCTCATTTGTGTTTTCAAAAATGGTTTGTTTGCTTTTCAATTGTGGGTTTAAAAAAAGTTTCTTTGAAAATTTCAGTTCGACTCTTGTATCAGTCCTCAAGAGTGTTTGAAAAATTGCTTTCGAAAGCTTTTTGAAAAGGTGTCGGTGTGAAAAGAGTTTTTTTTGATTTGTTTTGAAAGTTAGAGCAAGTATCTAGAGTCGTCTACCTACCCTAAGGAATTCGTCTGTGTAGATGTCCTTTAAAGTAGTGCCATCCCACCATTGAGAGGTAGGTAGCACCACCGTTGGAGGTGTTCGGGTCAATTCGAAGGTTCGGGACATGGTGATCACCAGAGCAATGGGAAGACACCTTAGAAGCTACCCTCATGCCAGGTTCCCGGATCATGAGGACTTACTAAGACATCCTCTACTCGACGATCACCTTTCGAGGCAAGGCAACAGTGAGGCGTACCCTAGGGGTGGTGTGTGATTTTGTGTGTCGTTTTCATTTGTATTTATCTTGTCATGTTTATTGGTGTTCTACGCTTGTTTTTATTTTGTCCATACATTCTTTCATGCCATTTGTTAACAGTTAAAAATGCGAGGAATGTAAAAATCTAAAGCTATTACAAATGGCGCGGGTCCACATCGCCAAAAGTTTCTCGAACCCGATTTGATAGAAAATAAATAAAGTAAAAGAATTTAAAGAATTAAAGAGTACGAGCAATTATTTACAAGGCTTCGGGAGAGATACATGAATATTTAAACGGAATGAAATAATATGCGAATTAATAATTAAATCGAAACGAGGGCGTTGGACCCTTTTGCAAAAATCAAATTAATGATGAAGTTAATTAATTAAAAAAAAAGAAAGGACTTGTTTTTTGGTATTTTTTAGTATTTTAGGATTTAATATAAAAAAGGGAATTAATTAAAATTAAAATAAGATGCAAACCCTAATCCTAATTATTTTTAATTTATTAAGAAAATATTGAAGTTTTTAACCTAAAATTAATCCTAATTTTTACATGCAGTTTAGCTATAAAAATAAATATTTAACTATTTAATTATTTAATTATTTATGAAAGAAAAATAAAAGAATGAAAATTAATTAAACCTAATTCTACATTTTTTAGATTTTTGTTAAAAAGTATTAAAATTAAAACCTAATTTACACTAAATTTAATTATATGCATTTATTTATGAAAATATTAGAAATAAAAATATTTACTATTTTAATTCTTTTTTCTGATTTTTATGTATTTTGTGGTTTTATGAAAATAAGTAAATCAAAGAAATAAATGAAATTAATTAAAATAAAGGAAAGAAAAAATATAAGAAAAGAATAGAGAAAGCAAACCCTAGGGGGTTCAGTCCCACATTGGGAGGTAATGTCCAGGTAATTAGGCCCATTATGTCTTGGCCCTTCTGACTTTTGCGTGACACGTACATGCGCGTTGACTAGGGCGCACTGTGTTCCTCAATCCATGGCCTTTGATTTGATGAAGCTGGACGCATGGACATTGATCTTTGAGGATGCATGATGGTCCTTGTTATTGAAACTGCAAAGGAATCGTTATTAAAAAATAATATGGAAATATGGAAGACCTGGGGCTCGAACCCAGGTCATGCACTATACCAGCCTTGTGCCTTGCCAGTTGTTCCAGATGCGCACGTTGTATGTAATATAATAAACAAACATTATAATATGAAACAAATCAGTAATGACTTCTGCGCGCGAATTTTTGAATACTCCAACCATTACTCCACACGTCATCATCTTCCTCGCATCTTTGTTTTTTTCCTGAAATAAAAGAAACATAGGCAACGGTTTTCACGCGTTGCCTAAGATAACATATCAAGAAATAGCGATTAGCCCTAGGGGCTCTATAAATTAGGCGCGAGGGTAGGTTTGAGATCGTCTGAACGCCCTGAGTTGAATGATGGTGGTCATAAGTCTCAATTTTTCCTTGGGTGAAAAGCCCCAATTTGGAATCCTGTGAACCCTAGAAATTAACCATGGTGAAATCGTACACAACGCATAATAATTCAATCAAAACATTGGGTTAGCTTCAGAACAAAGTAATTAACATGAATCAAACTTTAAAATTCTCAAAGAATGCATGGATTGAGATGCACGATTCTGAAATTTTTCATGCACAGGTCCGGTTCAATATACCAATTCTTTAAGCTTTGAGGAATGATATTGATTGGAAATCGTCCAGTGATGCTTGAGGAAGCTAATGGAATAGTTTTTGAGACTTGAATCGCCTTGCAAAGGTGTTTTCAGATTTGAGTTTCTTGCAATTTTTTTTTAAGTTTGACAATGGATTTTTTGAGCAGCTGGGCGTGTCCTTGCATTAGGGTTTCATTCTAGCTTATGTACTGAATGCATTAGGTCAAGAAACTTGCTCAAAATCTCTTGCAATCATGGTTTTGAAGATTTGATTTTCAAGCTTTATTTTTTCAATCTTTTCCATGCATTTTTGTATCAATTATGATCTAATCAATCCAAATCTTTCCTTATTTGGCTAGGCACGAATTATTGAGAATAAAACATGTACAAAACGATTTGTTAGGTTAAGTTAAATATTTTTCACATATTTAATTGATTTAAATGAATTGTTATAAATAAAAATTCAAATAAATAAATAAAAAATGAAAAAATACTTCCCTTTGGGCCAAGTGGTCGTGCACATGCTTGGAATGATGAATTGTGGAAGAAAAATGGGCCCATTAGCAATTTTAGGTCATTTGAATCAATGTTGACTTTTCAAAATATCCAAAAATTTCCCAACTTCTACAAGGCATAACTTGCTCAATGTTTAAGCTTTTCTCATGTTCTTGGACATTTTGGAAAGGTCTTTGAGTCCTCTAACCAATGCCTTTGGTCCCATATCATTTTGATTTACCAATCTCAAGTTATGGCCTTTGACTTAAAGTCCCTTTTTGTTGACTTTTGAAAATGACCTATAATGTTGAAATTGATAACTTTTTGTGAGAGCATTTCTTGGACTTGAAGTATGAAGATGAGTTGTAGGAAATGTCTTTCTCTTCAAAATGAGCTTTGGATGGAATTTTTCTGATAATCCATGTGAAAGTTATGCTCTAGTCAATTTCAGTTGACTTTTTTCAACTGTCCAAATAAGAAAACTTTTGCATCTTGATGATTTTTGAGCCAAACTTTGAGAATCATGATCAAGCATTGATCAAATGATGTTTGTGGCTTCAAAATGATATGTTGACCAAAAATTTGAACTTTTGACTGTCAAATGACTATTTTGCCCCTACAGTTGACTGTAGTGCAATTAGGGTTTTTGACTGTGCAATTTTGAGCTGAATGTCTTGAAACTTGATATGAGGATGCTTGACCATATTTGTAGGAATATGAGACTTGATTGGGCCCTTGAAAACTTCCTTTTCTTGATCAGAATCAAAACCCTAATTTTGACTGTATAGGAGACCTTTGCACTGTGCAACCCTTGGGGAACTTTGAAGCTTGACTTGGCAATTTCTTGGAGAATATGGGAGGGCAAATTTTGGGGTACAACAGTGGGGTTACCTTAGGGTTAGATCACATTTACTTGCTTTTATTGTTTGATTTGTATGCTTTACATTATGGTTCTCTGCTTGGGATTGCTTTGATCCTCCACCCGGATCTGGGACACCTTTTTAGGTAAGTAGCAATAGATTGTTGAAACTGTACGGCATAGACCGATATGGTTGAAGCAATGGCTACGTTAGTGTGATGCATTTGTGGGTACCGGTATCCCTCGTGGTGAATCAAGGAGAATACAGGGCCGCTGAGTGGCGTCATGAAGCACTAACTGACTTTAGAACCCTAATTGAACAAACTCGGCCATTAGGATGTAGTGAGATAACATGTTTCGATGTAGAGATGAAAATTGGTTGATACTCGATACTACACTCATTGAGGCTGGACTTTTAGGATATCTCGGCCGCAAGAAAAGATTGATTATTCTGAGACAATGCCTAAGAGAAAGGTCGGTGATCTTGAGATCCTTTAGAACCCGATCACTATTACTAGGACAGGTTGAGCCAACTAAACTTCAAGAGGGTACTTACCTATAAAACCTCATGCAAGCCTAAAACATAGGGATTTGTTTGCTTTGTGTGTATATACTTACTTGAACATAACATCATAAACATCATAAGCATCATACGCATGCTCACTGATCGTTTCAAGGATTTAGAAATTTATCTTTGTTTTTGTTTTGTAGGTCATGAATTCCGGCAGAAGAAACACCATCCGAATCAGCTTTGTAAAAACACACCCTCAACTTCAAAAGTTAGCCTCAAGAGTGCCCGAGGATTCTCCTTTTACCAAGAAATATGATCGACTCCTCAGTTTGGATACATCCAATTTCCAAGAAGAGATGATGTGTGTGCTATTCCAATTCTTTGATCTCGTACATCATTGTTTCACTTTCCCGGACTATCAGTTAGTACCTACACTGGAAGAGTTTTCTCTACTCTTAGGGGTGCTCGTGCTTGATCAGATATCGTTCACCGATCTAGAAGGGATTCCAAAACTTGAAGTCATCGCCGAAGCTTTGCATATGAAGAGAGCTGACATCATAGCCAATTGGGAGACAAGAAGCGGGTTTAAAGGTTTCCTAGCCAAGTTTCTGTTGGAGAAGGCTCGTTCGTTCTGGGACGACATGTATTTCCAAGCTTTTGAAGACATCCTGGCTCTTCTCATTTATGGTTTGGTTCTGTTCCGCAACTCAGACCAATTCATAGACGTTAACGCCATCAAAGTCTTTCTCTCTCGCAATCCTGTACCTACTTTACTGGGAGACATCTTGCATTGCCTTCATACCCGCACCATGAAGAAAAGAGGTACTCTCTTATGTTGTATCCCTCTACTCGCTAAGTGGTTCACTTCACATCTACCTCAATCAGCATTGAAGAACGAGCAAAGATTAACATGGTCCCAAAAGATGATGTCCCTCACCCATTCTGACATCCGTTGGTGTTCGAGATCCTTGGAATATGTCTCTATCATTGACCACTATGGGGAATTCCCTAACGTACCTCTGCTTGGTATTAGGGGAGGTATCACCTACAATCCCTGCTTAGCTCTTCGACAGTTTGGGTATTCCCGAAGAGACAGCCCTCACGAGATGCTCATCCAAGGTCTGGTGTTCGACTACGACAAGGAAGACATATGTTATCGCCATAGGTTTACACGAGCTTGGAGAATGGTGAACAAGGTGGACAGTAGAGCTCTGGGACACAAAAACTCTATCCCTCTTGAACCTTACCTTAGGTGGTATGGGCTCGTGCTCAAAGACTCGTGATGCCCTACCCTTCCATCCTCCATGTTATCATAGAGCCTATTGATGAAGGAGACGTCCCATACACTATCCTTCATCCTGACATGCCTACCTCTCTCGAAGACTTGCAGAAAGCTTGGGTTCAGTTGAAGGAAGAACGAGACACCTTTGAAGCCCAATTTTACGCCAGTGAAAAGAAGGTTCTGGAACTCACCAAGCAGCTTCATGAAGAGCGTAATCTGAACGCCTACATTTCTCCAAAGAGGATGCATTCGACCTTTTTGTCTTAGGAGTTTTTGTTGTTGTAAGCCCGAAGAGGCATGATACACTCAAACTTGGATTTATTAATATAACGTGTGTTTCTTTTTGGTCTAAACAAAGTTAAATCTCTAATTTCCTTGAAATCATTTACATATGCATCTTCATTCATCATAACATCACACAGGTTTCTTACAACAGGCCTCCTTATCCCTCTATTGTTTATTTCAGTGAGATGGATATTGAACAGACAGTGAAAGATCTTCAGGCGTAGAACATTCAGTTTCAACAAATGCTCTTGACTCTGACAAAAGGACAAGAGGAGTTGAAGACTCTACTGGCCAAGGAGAAGAAGAAGAAAGCGAAGAAACCACCCGGTGTTGTGATCATGGGAAGAAGGTTCAAAGGACAAGCCAGACGGACTTTAGACTTTGCAACATCATCGGGAGAAGGAGATAACCAAGAAGACAGGACCAAGGAAGTGAACAACGACCCAGCATCCGAGGAAGAGGAAGAACCTGACTACTCTGAAGAGCAGTATCCTCCTGCTGATAATAAATACAAACAACTGGAGGATCGTTTGAATTCTATGGAGATCCAGAGGGTACCCAGATTGGATTTTGAGGAGTTAGTACTTGTCTCAGGGGTTGTCATCCCGCAGAAATTCAAGGTCCCCATTTTCTCTAAATATGACGGTGTCTCTTGCCCGAAGTTCCATTTAAGGTCATACGTCAGAAAGATTCAACCCCATACGGCTGAGAAGAATCTATGGGTGCATTTTTCCAAGAAAGCTTGTCAGGAACACAGTTGGATTGGTTCTATCAGTTGGAAGGGACTAATATTCACAATTGGGAAGATTTGGATGTTGCCTTTTACAAACAATACCAGTATAATGCTGACTTAGCTCTAACTCAGACATAATTGCAAGGCATGTCTATAGGTGCATGTGAAGGTTTCAAAACCTATGCTGAAAAATGGAGGGATCTCGCAGGCAGAGTCCAACCCCCTCTATCTGACAGAGAATTGGTGGATATGTTCTTAAGCACATTGTCTGGCCCATTCTTTAACCATTTGATCGGTAGTTCATCGGCTGGTTTTACTGAGCTGATACTAACTGGGGAGAGGGTAGAAGATGGGATTCAGAGCGGTAAAATACATAAAGATACCTCATCAAGTTCAACAAAGAAACCTTTCACTGGTAAGAAGGAGGCCAGTTCCATTTATAGCCCGAGGGATTAGAACAGAGCAGGATACCGTCCAACGGTAAGTGCTGTAATAATACCTAGGCCTGCGGCTGCCCCACAACACAACAATCAACAAAGGGTAGAAAGACCACAAAGGCAGTTCATCCGGATTAACATGACATTGACAGAAGTTCTACCCAATCTGCTGAGATCCAACTTGGCAACTTTAAAAGAGGCTCCCAAGAATCCCAATACCTCCTCTCCTCAATACAATCCGAACGCTCGGTGCACCTATCATTCTGAGAGTCCTGGTCATGATGCAAACGATTGCTGGGCTATAAGAAAGAAAGTACAAGATCTAATTGAAGCCAAGGAGATTGTGTTCGATGCTCCGGAGAAGCCCAATGTCATAATTTCCCCCATGCCTATGCACAACCATGGAGTTAACGCCGCTGATATCAATCTGTTCGTGACCTCAGTTGATGAAGTTTCTACTCCTCTTATGACTGTTAAGAAGAATTTAATGTTGGCCGGTTTATTTTCGGGTTGTGGTGAAGGTTGCCACATGTGTTCATTTCTGCCTTCTGGTTGCCATTTGCTGAAGTCAGGTGTTCAACGTCTGATGGATAGCAAAGAGATTTTGTTCGAGAAAACTTTGGTTCCTATTGTTCTATCTGAAGACATTGCCATTGTCACCATTTCTGCTGATCCTTCCAAGGTCTCCTCGAGAAGACCTGTTAGGATTACATCTGCTCCAAGAATCGCTCCGCTAATAATCACTGTTCCTGGTTCTGTCCCGTACGCCTCATACAAAGTTGTCCCTTGGCATTATGGCGCCGATGTTTACTATCATGGCGTTAAACAAAACTTGAAGACCGAAGAAGTTGATCCTGATGTCGGTAACATTGTCGGGACCAGCAAGATTACTAGAAGTGGAAGGGTTTTCTCTCCTGAGATCTCCGCGAAGATTGTCAATAAGCCTGTTGTAATTTCATCTTCTTTTCCTGCTAGTACTTCAGTTACTATCCCTGTTCCTACTCCAGTTTTTACCCCTGCCAATGAGTCATCTGGGATTCGAGGCAAAGGAGCTACAGGTGAGCCTTCTCGGATGGAGGCACCTAGAAAAGTTGTTGTGGAATCCTCTAAACAAGAGATAAAGGAAAATTTGAAAATAATTAAAAAGAGTGACTACAATGTAGTCGAGCAGCTGGGGAAGACCTCCTCAAAGATATCCATGTTATCCCTGCTGTTGTTCTCTGAGGCTCATGCGAAGGCTTTGATTGCGTTCCTCAAAACTATGCATGTGCCGCAAGAGACTTCAGCTGATCAATTTAAGGATTACGTGGCTAGCCTTACTTCCGATAATGGGCTGGGTTTTTCAGATGCAGACTTGACACCGAAGGGAAGAAATCATAATGATGCTCTGCATGTCTCGATTGAATGCAAGGGAACCACTATGGCTCATGTGCTGATAGATACTGGGTCTTCACTGAATGTTCTGCCTAAGAAGGCGGTGGACCGATTGGATTGCGAGGGTTTGACTCTAAAGCCTAGTAACATTATGGTAAGGGCTTCTGACGGATCAAAGAGAATGGTGCACGGGGAGGTGGATATCCCTATCAAAGTGGGTTCTCAGACTTTTGGGCCCACCTTCTATGTGATGGATATTAGGCTGTCGTATTCTTGTTTGTTGGGTCGTCCTTGGATCCACGAGGATGGTGCAGTCACTTCCATACTCCACCAAATGCTGAAATATCCGGTGAAAGGAAATATTGTTACAGTTCGGGGTGAAGAAGAGTACATGGTGAGCCACCTCAATTCCTTCAGGTACGTAGAGATGGCCGGAGAATTTATAGATACTCCTTGTCAAAACTTTGAAGAGGTTCCCCAGATTTTGGCGTCAACTGAGACCACTACCAGCACCAAACCTCCTCTGAAGATGGCTTCTCTCAAGGACGCTAGAGCAGTAGTTGAAGAAGGTAGGAGTACCAATTGGGGACAGCTCCCTGAGTTTATTCACAAAACTGACAAGTTTGGATTGGGCTTTACTTCAGGGGCTCAGAGGGCCGTTCGACGCGCTCGAGTTGGAGGACCTCCCCTATGCATCAACAATCGAGGGGTTAATGCTATTGAAGACAGTGAGGAATACTTTGACTTCGACAGCTGAATTTACCCGACTACCAACGGTGGACCGAGAAATTGGACGACCATAGATTTCATACTAGTTTCTTTTATTCCGCAGTAACTGTCTTACTTGTTTTCTGAGTTTGTAATGAACAATTTAAACTTTATGTCTTTGTGTCTTACCCTAGGCACAATGGTTCTATCTGTGAGGGTTATTATATGTCATGTCATATATCATCAATAAAGCATTGGACGTTCTTTGCATACAAATTTTGCACTCTCTATTTTTTCTTTTCTGCCTTTGCTTTATCAATACAGCTATGCTCTTACACACACTCACGTATCAAACTGCAGATCCATATCCACTCTGGATCCCATTGATAATAATCTTGCTATTTCCAGTTATGACTTCGAAAATCCGATCAACCAAGCCGAGGATGAAGGTGAGGACGATTGTGAGGTACCTGGAGAACTTGCTAGACTGCTACGACAGGAAGAGGGGGCTATACAGCCTCATGAAGAGCCAATTGAGACAATAAACTTGGGCATAGAGATAGACAGAAAAGAGGTTAAAATAGGTGCAAATCTAGAGCTTATCGTTAAATAGAGGTTGATACAGATGTTGCATGACTATGTTGAGATCTTTTCCTGGTCTTATGAAGACATGCCTAGTTTGGACACTGATATTGTAGTACACCGTCTGCCAACTAAAGAGGATTGTCCTCCAGTTAAATAGAAGGTCTGCCGTATGCACCCTGAAATATCAGAAAAGATCAAGGCAGAGGTCATGAAGCAGTTCGACGCAGGGTTCTTAGCTGTCACCTCCTATCCGCAGTGGGTTGGTAACATTGTTCCGGTACCTAAGAAGGACGGCAAGGTACGAATGTATGTGGATTACAGAGATCTGAACAGGGCAAGCCCCAAGGATGACTTCCCGCTTCCCCACATTGATGTTCTGGTTGACAACACCGCGCAACATAAAATCTTCTCCTTCATGGATGGTTTCTCTGGCTACAATCAGATCAAGATGGCTCGTGAATACATGGAGAAGACAACTTTCGTTACACAGTAGGTAACCTTCTGCTACAAGGTGATGCCTTTTGGGTAAAAGAATGCTGGGGAGACTTATCAGTGCACCATGGTCGCTTTGTTCCATGATATGATTCACCGTGAGATCAAAGTTTATGTTGATGATATGATAGCCAGGTCTCAGACTGAGGGAGAACACCTTGATCATCTCCAGAAATTGTTTGACAGGTTGAAGACGTAAAAGTTGAGGTTGAATCCGAACAAGTGCACCTTCGGGGTAAGGTCGGGTAAGCTTCTAGTTTCATCATTGGTGACAAAGGTATTCAGGTTGACCCCGTAAAGGTAAAGGCCATATAAGAAATGCCTACTCCCCGCACAGAGAAAGAAGTTAGAGGTTTCTTGGGACGCCTAAATTATATCGCCAGATTCATTTCACATCTGAATGCTACTTGTGATCCCATCTTCAAGCTTCTGAAGAAAGATCAAGTTGTAAAGTGGAATGACGAATGCCAAACCGCTTTCGAAAGAGTCAAGGAATACCTTAAAGATCCACCAATTCTAATTCCTCCTGTGATACGGTGGGAGAACTGACTAGAGGTTTTGTGTTTCGTTCGCAGTTGTGCGGTTAGCAAGAGCCACCACCGACTTTTCTTTTATTCAAAAGGAAAGGTAAAAAATCACAGGAAAGACCTTTCAAGAATTTTCTCGGGTTCGGGGGTAGATTATGAAAAGGGAAGGTGCTAGCACCCTTTCCATCCATGGTTTTCCATGGGCTCTTAGTTACTCGTTTTAGATCACTTGCTTTTGTTTGATTGTGTGCTTGTGGTGTGATTTTTTTAAAAGTATTTTGGAAAGTCTCTTTGTAATGGTTCTCGTCTCTATAAGAACATATACAAAGTTTTGTCTCGAAAAATAGTTCAAAAAGGTGTTTGTGAATCGTGTTTCGAAAAGTGTTTTGAAAAAAGAGGTTTTGCAATGGCTCTCGTCTCTATAAGAACGTATGCAAAATGTTTTGTCTTTTGAAAATGTTTTAAAATGGAGGTGTACGTGTAAAAGTTTTTGTCGTGAGAAAGCGAGTAACTAAGAGCGAATCTATCTACTCAAAACGTCTTAAGTTGTTCTTTTCTTCTTCCTTTTAATGGTGCTATCTTACCATTGATTTGGTAAGAAACCCCATCCTTGGATGTGAAGGGACAGGTGCGGGTAAATTATGCAATAATTGAAAGCAATTTGTGGGACGCTCTAGCAATTTTGTAAGGGACGAGATCGTTTTATCGAAGGCAACATCGAGGGTCATCGAGGGACTACGATCTTTGTTTATCGAAGGGTCATTTGCTAGAGTGTCGCATATTCGAGGGGCATGATTGTATTCCGAGGCAACAAGCGAGGTTACCCTAGAGGTGCGCGTATGAGAAGTGTGTTGATTTCAAGTTATTTATTCTTGGATTAGGTCATCTAGCGATTGATTTTTGAATCTTGCCATACATGCCTAATTACTACACAGTATATAGAAAGCAATAAATTGCGGGAATTAAAATTCTAAGCTATTACAAAAGTATCCGGGAATGGGGGTACAATTATTACAAATGGGGATGAATCACATAAAAATAGCAATGTCCAAATAATACAACCAAATCGAATTGTTGTGCGATTTAATACAAAGCTATGACAATTTACGAAATAAAGAAATCAATAAAGTATGAAATGCAATGTATTTACTTGAAAAGAGAGAAATAAAATCTATTTTAAGGAGAAAGATTAAATTTTTTATTATTATTATTCTTTTGTATTTTTATTAATTATGTAAAACTAACTTTAAAGAAAGAAAATAAATTAAGTCAAAATTTGATGTTTTTATTAAGTGTAAGAAAATTAATATAAAGAAAATGATAAAATAAAACTAATAAAAAAAATCAAATTAATTTTACAAAATGAAGTTTTAAAAATCACTAGTATATTATTAACAAAAGAAATAAATAAA
Source organism: Vicia faba (assembly GCA_948472305.1). Classification (NCBI taxonomy): domain Eukaryota; kingdom Viridiplantae; phylum Streptophyta; class Magnoliopsida; order Fabales; family Fabaceae; genus Vicia; species Vicia faba. The sequence continues at coordinate 234,278 of CATIWC010002417.1, forward strand.
AAAAACAAATTAAAATGAATGAAAATGGGCTTGGGTGAATTTGAGTGTTACGCCCCTAGAAAAATTAATATTGATGCTGAAACAAAAACAAAAGGCAAAAGGGGGTATAGACTAGCAGTTACGCTTGGGCTTTTAGGTTTTGAAAAATAAATGGCCCATGTTCTAAACTGTTGTTTATTGTGTTTGATTAGGGTAAACAGATTAGGGTAAACATATTAGGGTTTGTGGGTTCGTACAGAGCGGCGCCGTTGTCTCTTTCATTCTCCCTCACTTCTTTCTCTCGTTCATCTTTCTCACTTAATCGTCCCTATTCGTCCCTGATTCATAAGTGAAACGACCCCCTTGACCTCTTGGTCTCACTCTGGTTTGCCCTTCTTTTCTGGAAACCCTAAGTTTTGATTCATGCCTAAGCTGTTCAACTAGCTCAATCTGATCCTCCCTCCCCAGTTTCCGTTACCGGAGTTCCACTCAAACTCTTCCTAACCATTCTCAAATAATTTCTTTCATGAAAAAGGTGATGTTCTGTTTGGATTCAAATGTTTTACTGTTGTTGTTTTATCTTGTTCATATTTTTCTGTTAATCAATTTTATTGTACCTTGAGATGCAGGAAGCGATTTATGAGAAATGTGACGAAATCATACCTTTGGAATTTTCTAGAAAATGGAGAGGAATGTGAGATTGAGTTGATGGTGCTCCTTGGCGGCCGGAAACAGGGAGGGAAGAAATGATGACGAAGAGGCTAGGGCTTCTGGTAACCTTTTCTCTTTCTAATCTTTTATGTTGAATGATGATGATGATGCTTCTGAGTCTTGATTTGTAAGTTTGCTGGATGTTGTTGGCTGATGATTTGATGATTTTTGATTATCTGGGATGATTTTGTGGTTTGTTCTGCTTGTTACAGTTTTTTTGGAAGTTTGAAAATTGGTTTTAAAGTGTTTTGTGATTGAACTGAGTTACAGTTTGGTATATTTTGATTCTGAGTTTTCTGAGTTTGCTTGGTATATTTGGTTAACAGGCTTGGGATTTCTGTTGTTGGGAGGTTTTCTGAGTTGTTGTTACAGTTGCAGGTCTTCGAACTGTTTGAGGATGTTGGACAATTTTGAGGTTTTTTAGAACTGGTTGTGCAATTTTGAGCTTTTTGAGCTTGTTATGTTTTTTTTAGACTTGTTTGGTTTGAACTAACAGGTTTGGCTTGAATTGGTTTTTGAGGCCTTGGTTCTTGTTTTTACTGTAAGTTGAGTTAACAGGATGGGATGTTGGTTTTGGACCTTGGAAATTTGGTTTGAACTGGGTTTGAGGTGGTTTTGACAGTTTGCAGGTTTGGAAACTGTTTTTGACTTTGTTAACAGGTTTTGGTTGTTTTTGATTTTTGTTAACAAGTTTGGATTGTTTGAACTTGTTATGTTTTGGAGGTTGATGGTAGTTTGGTGTTTCTTTGAGAGTTTGGCCAAATGTTCTGAGTTGTTAGTTTGGTTATACAGGTTTGGATGTTTTTGTGAGTTTGACAAAATGTTTTGCTCTCTCTTTCTTACAGTTTTCCTATTGTTATATTTGCTTTTCTTTTTGACAGCCTGTGGGCAGAATAGCAAAGTTGTACCTTTTTTGTGCAATTCCAACAAATTAGGTGATTTCTTTCCTCTCTCTCCTCTCTCAATGATAAAAGAAAAATTCTTTTTCACCTTTTTTTCTGAAAAGTTTGCCAAAATCCTGGAAAATGATGAAAAGGCTATTGAAACAAGCCCTTTGCTTGTTGTTTGGTTTACCATACTGCTGTACTTTCTTCTGCTATGCTACTTTGTCCAATTTGCTGCATTGTTTGTCCTTGTTTAGTTTGGCTTTGTTTAGTTTGCCTTGTTCAGTTTGGCTTTGTTTGGCCATTGGGAAATTTGCACGCCTGCTGCTGTCTAGTTACTTGCCATGCTGCTATCTAGTTTCTTGCATTGTACTTTGTCCAATTTGCTGTATTGTTTGGACAACCTAACTGTTTGCTTGTTTATGCTGTTTGGACAGCATGCTGCAGTTTGGAATATGTTTTGGCCATGCATTTCTTGTTTGGATATCTTGCCTTGTTGCATTTGGACAAATTTGCTTGCATTTCCTATTTGGACAGCTTTGGTTGCATTTTTCTTTTTCTTTTTGTGAACCAAGAAGAGTAATCTTCTTGTGATTTGCAAAGAGAAAAATAAAAACGTGATGAATTAAAAATAGCCCTCTGATTCTAAATGGCAAACGTTAATGATGAACACAATTTTCTTTTTTTGAAAATTCTTACTCATATCCAATTAACTGTGCTAATTATTTTTGTCTTTCTTTCATATGAGCACAAACTGGATGGTGGCAAAGCAGAGGAAGCAAGAGATTCTTTGGCGAGCATGGGAGCAATGGAAGCTTAGTCATCCTTAGGCTTAGATTTTTTCTTTGTAATTTAGAGAGAAATACTCAAAAAATTGTACTAATTTATTTTTCAAATACAATAAGTTGTAAAACTTAAAGCATTTAAATAATAAATTGTATTGTAATAATTTTTTGAAATAAATGAAAAAGTATTTATGAGATAATCTGATGTTCAATAAAATCCATTACTGTTAGTAACTTGTAATTCTCTCTTTGTGTCTTCACTGATTCTTAATATTCCTGGTTAAGATAATTGAAACTGTATTCCAATAATTCCAACCAAGATAACTTAAACTCCAAGTAATCCAATAACTCTGTAATCTTGCAACTGTATTCCAATCAAAACACGCATTGTGTATTCCCAAAACAAGCAAATGTTTATTCCATAAACAAAGCGAATGTTTTTTTTTAAAAGACACAAATTATCTGGTTAACCTGGATCAAACAAACACTGCCTTTTTCCAGTAAATTTGAGAGAGAATGAAAACATGTAAAAATCAATTGAATTTATGAGAACTCAATTTCTTCTGAGAAATGCGAGAAAAACCCTAATTCCTGATTTACTGCCATAGGAGAAAATCTGTCTGATCGATTCCTGATCCAATCTTGAATATCTGAGAAACCCTAGGGTTGTGCTTTCAATGAAAAATGGGAGGGAAATTTTTGCGGTACAACACCTCCAGTTGTAGGAAGACCTTTGATTTTGTACTTAACAGTGCTAGACAATTTAATGGGGTGTGTGCTGAGGCAGCATAACAAGTGTGGTCGAAAAGAGCATGTAATATACTACCTTAGCAAAAAGTTTACCGACTGTGAGACAAGATACTCACTGCTCGAGAAAACTTGTTGCGCTTTGGCATGGGCTGCTCACCGACTAAGACAGTATATGCTGACCCACACTATTCTGTTGATATCCAAGATGGATCCAATCAAATATATCTTCGAGAAGCCCGCTCTCTCCGGAAGAATAGCGAGATGACATATGATATTAACTGAATACGATATACAATATATAACCCAGAAAGCAATTAAAGGGAGTGTATTGGCTAATCATTTGGCTCATCAGGCCATGGATGACTACCAGTCCATGAATTTTGAGTTCCCAGATGAGAACATTATGATGGTGAATGACTACGGAGGACATGAACCGGATAAAAGACCTGAGAAAGGATCCCGATGGACTATGGTTTTTGATGGAGCTTCAAACGCATTCGGTAATGGCATTGGTGCTATAATCATATCCCCTGAGGGCTGTCACACTCCTTTCACTGATCGATTATGTTTCAACTGCACTAATAACATGGAGGAGTATGAAGCCTGTATCATGGGTATCAAAGCCACTATTGACCTCAGGATCAAGTTCCTAAGTGTCTTCGGGGATTCATCCTTTGTGATAAGTCATATCAAAGGCGAATGGGATATGAAGCATCCGAATCTCATCCCATACAAAGAGCATGTACTGACGTTGCTCCCACACTTTGAGGAGGTAACCTTTGAACATTTCCCACGAGAGGAGAATCAGTTAGTGGACGCGCTAGCTAGCATGTCTTCTATGTTCAAAGTTAGGTGGGACAATGAAGCTCCCCGAATCACCATCAAAAGGTTGGATGAACCAGCGCGCTGCTGCGAGATTGATATTGAAGAGGTAGCAGACAAACCCTGGTTTCATAAATTGAAAAGGTATCTCGAGGCTCAAGAATATCCCGAAGGGGCATCTGTCAATGATAAGAAGTTTTTGAGAAAATTCGTTGCGAAATTCTTCCTCAGTAATGGAATCCTCTACAAGCGTAATCATGACTCTACCTTACTGCGATGTGTAGACAAGAGCGAAGATGAGAGGATTATGACAGACCTACATGAAGGTACCTTCGGAACCCATTAGTGGACATACCATAGCTAAGAAAATCCTACGGTCAGGATACTACTGGTCGACTATGGAAGTTGATTGTTATCGGCACTCTCAAACCTGTCATAAGTGCCAAATCTACACGGATAAGGTGCATGTGCCTCCTGTCACCTTAAACGTCTTGACAACTCCATGGCCCTTTGCAATGTGGGGCATCGATATGATCAGAGAAATCAGGCCCACCGCTTCCAATGGGCATCACTTCATCCTGGTAGCTATCGATTACTTCACGAAATGGGTTGAGGCTGCCTCCTTCGCTACCGTTACTAAGAATGTCGTAGCGCGGTTTATCAAGCATAACCTGATCTGTCGATATGGGGTGCCAGAGAGGATTATCACCAATAATGGTACGAATCTCAATAACACGATTGTGATACGGTGGCAGAACCGACTTTTTGACGCTGGTTTGCGTTTTACATTCGCAAAATGTCGTGGTAAGCAAGAGTCGCCACCGACTTTTATTTCATCCAACAGGAAAGGAAAAAAGTACAGAAAAAAAAATCCTTTTTCGAGATATTTCTGAGTATGAGGGATAGGTTATAGAAAGGGAAGGTGTTATCACCCTTTCTATCCATGGTTTTCCATGGGCTCTTAGGTATTTGCTCATCTTTTTAAAATTGCTTATGTATGTGTTTTGTTTTGAAAAGTTTGACTTTGGGATAACCCTTGTATCAGTCCTCAAAGGTGTGACGACGTTTTTTTGAAAATTGTTTTTAAATGTGTAAGTGTGAAAAAGTTTTGATTTGAGCAAGTACCTACTAGCATCTACCTACTCGAAAAAAGATCGTTTCTATTCTCGTTCCTTTAGACAGTGCTATCCTACTATTGAGAAGTAGGTACCACCGTCATTGGAGTTGTAAGGGTCAATTCGAAAGGGACGTATGATCACTTAAAGCAATGTTAAGATACCTTAGTAATGACCCTAGAGTCTTAAGATCGTATTCGAGGCAACATTTCTGAGGCAGCAGTTCCGAGGCAACGTTTGATCTTTTTAGACAAGAGGGCAACCACTAAGACACCCTATACTTAATGACCATTTACCGAAGGCAATCGAAGTGTGAGTATACCCTAAGAGTGATATGTGCGAGTGATCTGTTTTCAATTTTTTAGTCTTTGCACATTAGGGTTTTCTAACTGTATTAAGTTGTCATGCATTATTGTCATACAATCCTATTAGTGTACATCTAAACAGTCAAATATTTACGAGAATTAAAATGCGAGAAAGTAAATCTACGCTATTACAAGGCTTCGGGGAGGGGGATTAATTTACATAGCAAAAAAAAAAATCGGGAAAAGAAAGCGATAAATAAAAGCCCTAGATTAAACTATTACAAACCATGAACAGTTACAACAATATCGTAAAAATAATAACACGCGCGCGATGAATCGAATACGGGGCAAGTAGGGTTTTGACCCTTGACTAGACCTATTTGCGATTGATTAAAAAAATGTTTTTTTGTCATGTTTTGTTGTTTTAAAATAAAGAAATAATTAAATTAAATTAAAAAATAAAATCCTAATTCTAATTAATTTTGAAATTAAGGAAAATAAATTAATTTATTCTTAAAAAAACCTTTTTTTTGTATTTTTATTTATTTGAGAAAAAGAGCAAAATAAAATTAAATCAAAAGTTTAACCTAATTTCTATTTGATTTTATTCATGAAAACAAATTATAATATCCCTATTTTTAAACTAGATTAAATTAATTTTGATGAAATAAAAATTACTAATCCTAACTTTGTCAGTTATTGATTTTATGGGTTTTTTGTGAAACAAATAATTAGTTTATGAATTAAAGAAAAGATTTAAATAAAATAGAAAAAAGAAAAAGAAAAGGAAGGAATAATGGGCCTGTGATCAGCAGCTCTGGTTCTGGCTGATGGATCCAGAAGATGACCCTCGGAAGATGGTATGCGTCGGATCAGATTTTGATTGCTGGATCCAGCAGATGATGACCTTCAGAAGGTGAGGTGCACTGGATCTGACTCTGAATGATGGATCCAAAAGATAATGCCCATAGGATGCTTGATATGGTCCTGGCTGATGGATCCAGAAGATGACCAGAGAATGCTTGATCTGGTTCTAGCTGATGGATCCAGAAGATGAAAAGAGAATGCTTGATCTGGTTCTGGCGGATGGAACTAGAAGATGCTGAACCTCAGAAAGTGCAGGCGCTGGATTTGGTGAAAACAAAGGGGAAATGCCAAAAGCCCATTGTTGTACCCCAAAATTTTCCCTCCCATATTTATCAATACATTTCAAGTGAGGTCTTCAAATTGCTCAAGGAAGTCCAAGGGTTGACCAGACAAGCTCCCTCCTAAGGCAGTCTACCTCAAATTAGGGTTTCATGTTGCATCAAGATGCTTGAGTCGAAGGGATCGCAAATTCTCACCATTTTCCTAATATGTTATCAAGGTCATCCATGTAAAGTTTCAAGCCTTGCAGAGGAAGTTTGCTCAGTCAATTGCTCAAAGGCCTGAAAATCGACTGTGCTAGGACAAAAGTCAACTGTGGCCCACATACAGTCAAACTTCAAGATTTTTGGTTAACATCCTCATTTGGAAGTATTATTCATCATTTTATCAAGGTTTGATCATGATTCATCAAGGATTGCTCAAAATTCATCAAAACCCAAAAGTTGCTAAATTAGGGTTTTGCAGGAAAAGTCAACTCAACATTGACCAAGCATAACTTTCTCATAATTTATGATAAATGACCCATCCAAAGCTCATTTTGAAGAGGATGCAATTCTATATAATACATCTTCAGCTCCCAAGTTCAAAATATCTTCTCATAAGAAGTTATGAATTTGGACATTATAGGTTATTTTGAAAAGTCAACAAAAACACCTTTTTTGTCAAAGCATCATACATGAACATGGAAGAATCAATTGAAATTAGATCAAAATGTTTGATTAGTGGACATCTCAAGCTTTCTAAAAAGTCCAAGAACACCTTCAAAGAGTCAAAATTGAAGAAGTTATGCATTGGTGAAGTTGACCTTTTTTGCAAAATTGCCAAAAGTAAAAAATGCCTCAAATTGCAATTTTTGTCAAATGGGCCTAACTTTTTGCACTTGTTTTGAGTTGGTAGCATGGTCCACGAGCCCTAGCTCTTTCCACTTGTCTTTATCTCATTTTTGCTATTTATTTTGATTTTTTATTTCAATTAAATCAATTTAAATCAAAACAAATCATGAAAATATCCAAACCATTCAAACCTCAAGATTTTGTGCACATTTCAGGTCCCATATACAGCTAGCAAGTGAATCAATTCGTGCAAGGCATAGGTAGGCACAAAAAGATTGATTTTGGCCTATTTTGGAAGGAATTTTACGGAAATCAAACCAAGATCACAAATCATAATTGGCAAAGATTGAGATCATATTTGTAAACCTAATTCATCTCTTGGTATATAGTGAACAATTGCAGCCAGAAACAACAAGATTTAGAGGCGTGTAGAAAGAGAACCAAACTTGAAAAAACTCAAAGAAAGTGGTGATCTAATTTTGCACTTCCAGGCATTTTCAAGGTCCCCAAGCCATCTCATTCGCTTCATGGGCATACAAGCAAGCTATACCAATCAAGAACAAGGATTTTCCTGCGCTAAAACCCAATGTAAGTGGTTCACGACGATGGCTTTTTCTTGAAATCGAAACACATGATTTTGGCACTTATAGCATGAAATACTTGCATATTCGTGTTCCTTGAGGCATTTGCAAGCTACTCATAACAATTAATTGCATTTTTATTGGCTATACTGGAATCTACCATTGTTAGGTTTTGTTGTCTCGTTTTAGGATCTTTTGGTACAGGTGAAATTGGTCCACAAGAAGGGCATCATAATGCTCAGCAAGCCAAGGCGATTTGATTCATGGCTTTAGAATCCATTTATCGTGCCTGTATTTGATTTTTAAGTGTGCAGGGTTTGTAGTGACGGACGTTTGTCCGTAGATAAAGGTCACTGAACCTTTTAGCAACGGAGAGAGGACAGGGACGATGGCGTGGCAAGCTGTGATTAGCCCATTCAAATTTCCGCACGGATAATGATTATTCTGTTTGTTTTACATATTATTGTTTATTATTATTTCATGTACAATACGCGCGTCCAGCTCAGTTGGTGTGAAGGTGAATGGAAAAGGCTATAGGGCCTGGGTTCGAATCCCAGGTCCCCCCATGTTTCATATTATTTTGATTTACATAATCAGGCGTGCATGTAGGTATGAAGTCCACCATGTGACCTTAAGGTTCCACCATTGGATCTCCAGAAGGCCAGATCTGAAGGCCATAATGTGAAGGACCATCATACACTCTGGTCAACGCACAACCTGGGATCTTGGAAGTCAACATGGACCCTTTCTTTTTGGGCCCAGAAGCTATTATTCACACCCTCTAAATTACTAATTTCAGGGCCATTTACTTTCACTCTTCTTTTTATATTTTCTTTATTAATTCATTTAATTTATTTTTACTAACATAAAAATTCTTTCTTTTTATCAAAAAATCATAAAAAATAATTTTTCATCAAATTAGATTTAGGTTTATTTTTTATCAAAAATTAATTTAATTAGTTCATTTAATTTATTAGGTAACTTTAATTCCTTTTGTAAAAAAAAATTAAAACAAGTTAGAAATTAGGGTTTTGTTCAATTTAAATTCTATTTTCTTTTTCTTAAAAATAACAAAGATACAAAAATAGGTCAAGTAATTATTTTCTTTTATTTAATTAGTAATTAGGTTCATATTTAATTTTGAAACCTTATTTTCTTAAAATAATCAAAAACACCAAAAAATAATTTTTCTTTCAATTAGGATAGACGGGGTCAAAACCCTATTTTCTCTCGTCCTCGGTTCATCGCGCATTTATTTTATTTTACAATATAGATGTAACTGCTCACAGGATGTAATAAATTAATTAGGACCTTTTTCCTTTCATTTATCGTTTTGACGGGTTTTTTGGCTATGTAATTAATTTCACTCGAAGCCTTGTAATAGCGTAGCTTTACTTTCCACATTTTAATTTCTCGCAAATATTAACTGTTAGATGTATGATAATAGGGTGGCATGACAAGAATGTATGTTAATTTTAAAATAGTTAGCAAACCCTAAATGTACAAAGATAATAAACTTGAAGTTGAATCACTCGCACATGCGCACTCCTAGGGTATACTCTCACTTCGGTTGCCTTCGGTAAACGATCATTAAGTATAGGATATTTTAGTGGTCTCCCTCTTGTCTAAACAAAAGATCAAAGTCCCGTTCAGAAAAGTGCCTCAGAATTGTTGCCTCAAATATGATCTTAAGGACATTAGGGTTATTACTAAGACGTCCTAACATTGCTTTAGTGATCGTACGTCCCTTTCGAATTGACCCTTAAAACTCCGACGGCGATGCTACCTACTCTCTAATAGTAGGATAGTGCTATCTAAAGGAAACGAACATAGAACAATTCTTTTTTCGAGTATGTAGATGCTAGTAGGTACTTGCTCAAAATAAACTTTTCCACACTTACACTCTTTTTTCAAACAAAGTTTCAAAAACACTTCGTAACACTCTTGAAGACGGAAGCAAGGGTTAAATCGAAGTAAAAAAAAAACTTTTTTTTTCCAAATCAAACACGGAAGCAATTTTAAAAATGATGAGCAAGTACCTAAGAGCTCGTAGAAAACTACGGATAGAAAGGATGCTAATATCTTCCCTTTCTATAATCTACTCCCCGTACTCAAAATCTCGAAAAAAGGAATTTTTCTGTGCTTTTTTCCTTTCCAGTTGGATAAAATAAAAGTCGGTGTTGACTCTTGCTTACCGCGACATTTTGCGAATACAAAACGCAAAATGAAAACCAGCATTTCAAACAGTTCCAGTTCTGCCACCGTATCACAGAACTGGCGACTCTGCTGGGGATGATAAGTGGGGTATACCTTAGGATTAGTTCATCATATTTGCTTCTATTGTTTAGTTTGATTGCTTTACTTTTGTGGGCTTTGTATTGGAGTTACTATAGATCCTAACCCGGATCAGGGGAAACACCTTTTAGGTAAGTAGCAATAAACTGTGAGGGAACTGTACAACGTAGACCGATATGGTTGAAGCAGTAGCTACGTTGATGTGGCACATTGGTTGGTATCGGTATCCCTTGTGGAGAAACAAGGAGAATACGGGGCTGCTATGTGTGTCGTTAAGCATCAACTGACCTTAGAACCTATAATTGACCAACTTGGCCATAGGAAGTAGTGAGATAGTCGGTCTCGGTGTAAAGCTGGGAACTGGTTGATACTCGATACTACACTCATTGAGACCATACTCTCGAGATAGTTCCGGCCGCAAGAAAAGATTGTGTGAGTTGAAACCATGACCGATGGAGGATGGTCAGTGATATTGAGAACCTCTAGAACCCGGTTACTATTATTAGGACATGTTGAAACCAACTGAACTTCAAGAGGGTAGTACCTAGACCCCATGCAAGCCTGAAACTTAAGGGCTATGGTGTGACTTGTGTGCCTTTACCATGTTTGTTACCTGCTATATCTGTTGTGTGTTTTATCATGACATCATGCATTATGACATAGCGTGCATACTTCATTGTACTAACCATTTCAAAGACCAAGGGGATTTATCTTTGTTCTGTTTTGCAGATTATGGCTTCCGTACGCAGAAATACCATTCGAGTTAACTTCATGGAAATGCCTGCTCAACTCAGAGAGTTAGTCTCAAAAGTTCCTGATACTTCCTCATTCATTAGAAGACATGGTCATCTCCTTAGCCTGGTCACCTCAAAGTTGGATGAGCAGATGATGAGCCTGCTTTTCTAGTTCTTTGATCCAGTGCATCATTGTTTTACCTTCCCAGATTATCAGCTAGTTCCCACTTTGGAGGAGTTTTCTGACTTACTAGGCATATCTATCCTCGAGCAGACACCCTTCACAGGTTTGGAGGAGGTTTCTAGACCTGAGGACATTGCTTCAGCCTTACATATAAAAAGGGCTGATGTAGTATCCAACTGGGAGACACGGAGCGGGGTTAATGGTTTCCTGGCTAAGTTTCTGATTGATCAAGCTCAACTGTTCTGGGATAATTTGGAATTTCATGCTTTCGAACACATCTTGGCTTTCCTCATCTACAATTTGGTTCTTTTCCCGAACCCAGATTCCTTCATAGATGTGAATGCGGTCAAGATCTTCATGTCTCGTAACCCAGTGCCTACTCTTCTGGGTGATATCCTACATGCCCTCTATACTCGTACCGTGCAAAGAAGAGGGACCCTTATGTGTTGTATGCCGCTGCTGGCGAGGTGGTTTATTTCGCACCTCCCCAAGTCTGTATTGAAGAATAAGGAAGGTTTAGGTTGGGCTTACAGGATAATGTCCCTTGCCCATACTGACATTCTTTGGAGTTCTAAGGCTATGGAGAATACTGCTGTCATTGATCGATGCGGGGAATACCCTAATGTCCCATTTCTTGGAATTAGAGGGGGAATAACCTACAGTCCTTGCTTGGCTCTACGACAATTTGGTCGCGCTCGGAGAGACGATCCTCATGAGCTACTTCTTACAGACATTGCCTTTGACTACAAGGAGGATGTTGACGAGCACCGCCAAAGGTTTATATGGGTCTGGAGCATGGTGAACAGGTCTGACCCTCACGAGCTGGGACCGAAGACTTCTCTCCCTATGCAACCTTACCTCCAATGGCTCCGAGCTCGTGCTCAAAAGCTGGGGATGCCTTATGAAGCTGTTTTGCCGATGATTGTGGAGCCTACCAATGAATAAGGTGTTCCTTATACAGTCCTCTATCCCTATATGCCTACTGATCTTGGGGCATTGAAGAGATCTTGGATCCAGTTAAAGGAGGAAAGGGATACCTATCGTGAGAAGTATCATGAGCAAGAAAGGAAGATCTTGAAGCTCACGAGGCAACTTGATAATGAAAGGACAATCAATGATTATGTCAGCACGAAGGGGAAACGACCATGGGATTTCTGACATCTTTTATTGTTTCTAGTTTAGATTTGCTTTTCAGTTTATTTCTTTTGTAACGCCTTAAAAGGCATTGTTAAACATTTTACAAGTTTAATCTAATAAAGTTTATTTCATTTCTTGGTTTACAAATTTAAATCTCCCTAAGTCTTTGAAATCATTTCTTACGCATTCCATTACCATGCACTTCTTTACAGGTACCATTACAGGTTTCTCATCTTCTTCGCTGTTTATTTCAGCACAAGATGTCTTCTGAAATGCCTACCGATCAAGCCATCAAAGCTCTTCAAGCACAGAATGCCCAATTCCAAGAGATGGTCTTGAACTTGGCTAAAGGGCAACATGATTTGAAGACTCTCACCCTGAAGGAGAAGAAGAAGAAGAAAGTGGTCCTGCTGAATATGGGTCACAGGTTTGGGAATAGGTTGCGACAGGAAGCTGATCTGTCTCATTCATCCAAAGGAGGAGAGAATCAAGAGGAAGGAAAGGGTCCTAGTCCTGTGGTCTCTGATAATGATACTAATTTTTATGATGAACAATACCCTCCTGCTGAGGATAGGTACTGTGATCGGTGGATCTGGAACTGACTGTTTAACGCTGGTTCGCGAAATGTCGCGGAAGCAAGAGTCGCCACCGTCTTTTATTTTCTCCAAATGGAAAGGACAAAAGCACAGAAAAATTCCTTTAAAGAGATTGCTCTCGGTTCGGGAGGTAGGTTATAGAAAGGGAAGGTGTTAGCACCCTTTCTATCCATGGTTATCCATGGGCTCTTAGATACTTGCTCAATGTGTTTTCAAAAATGTTTGCTTGCTTTTCAATTGTGGGTTTTAAAAAGTTTCTTTGAAAAATTTCAGTTCGACTCGTACGTCAGAGTGTTTGAAAAAATTGCTTTGAAAGCTTTTGAAAATGTGTTGGTGTGAAAAGTATTTTTGTTTGAAATTAGAGCAAGTATCCTTGAGAACCTACCTACCCTAAGGAATTCGTCTGTGTAAAAGTCCTTTAAAGTAGTGCCATCCCACCATTGAGAGGTAGGTAGCACCACCGTTGGAGGTGTTCGGGTCAATTCGAGTTTGTAGGGACATGGTGATCACCAGAGCAATGGGAAGACACCTTAGAAGCTACCATCATGCCAGGTTCCCGGATCATGAGGACTTACTAAGACATCCTCTACTCGACGATCACCTTTCGAGGCAAGGCAACAGTGAGGCGTACCCTAGGGGTGGTGTGTGCGAATTGTGTGTCGTTTTCATTGATATTTGTCTTGTCATGTTCATTGTGATCTACGCTTGATTTTATTTAAGGCCATTCATTATTACATGCTTATTTAACAGTTAAAAAATATTGCGGGAAAGTAAATTCTAAGCTATTACAAATGGCGCGGGTCCACATCGCCAAAATTAAACCGGACCCGATTTGACGGAAAGTAAATAAAGCAAAAGAAAAGTGCGAAAAGTTAAATGTTACAAGGCTTTGGGAGAAATACATGATTATTTAAACGAAATAAAATAAATGCGCGAATTAAATAAATAACATATGGGCGTTGAACCCTTTTGCAAAAAATTAAAGTTAATGAGGAATTAAAATTAAAATTAAATGTTTTTGTTTTTTTGGTATTTTTATGTTTTTTAAGATTTAAAAGAAAAAAGAATTAATTGAAAATAACTAACCCTAATTCTAATGGTTTTTTAAGCTTGTTATGAAAATATTAAAATATAACCTAAATTAAACCTAAGCTAATTTATGTACAATTTAATTGTGAAAATAAAATAAGTAATATTATTATTTATGAAAAAAAGAAAAATTGAAAGGAATAAAATTTATTAAACCTAAATTCTATATTTTTTATATTTTTATGAAAATAATTAAAGTTGCAACCTAAATTAATACTAAGTTAATTTACATGTTAATTTATTTATGAAAATAATTAAATTAAATATTTATTATATTTGTCATCTTTTCTGATTTTTTGTGATATTTTTATATATATGGTAAAAATAATTTATTAAATTAAAACAATGAAATAAATAAAATAAGAATTGAAAACAAAATAAATAAAAAGGAAATTGCAAACCAGGGGGGGTGGAAGTCCCAATTTGGAGGTTTTATTAGTGAAATTCTGGCCCATTTAATATGCAGATCCATTGACTTTCCCAGGCCACGTATGCGCGTGTTGACTAGTCCTCATGGTGTTCTTCAGTTCTGAGCCCTTGATCTGCATCCCTTGGACGCGTGGACCTTTGGATTTTGAGGCATATGGTGTGCCTTAAGGTTGTGCCTGCATATGATTATTAATGGAAAAATAATATGAACATGTGCAAGACCTGGGACTTGAACCCAGGTCATGAGGGTTGCCAGCGCTTTCTCCAACCAACTGTGCCAATTCACGTGTATTAACATTAAACATTAAACAAATAATATAAAACAAGCAACGCATATGGATAAAGTTTTAGCGCGAAATTCAAAAGAACGTATCACTGGTTGCCACGATATCATCGTCCTCCCTGTTCCTGAAACATCAAACGCATAGGCCACGGTTTTGGATGCGTTTCATTAGAAGGCTTTTGGAAAAATAGCGATTGGCCCCTCAACGCTCATAAATTGGGCGCGAGGGTTCCATCATCTTCGTCTTCATGCGCTGAGTTGAATGGCATTGGTCTGGAGTTCTAATTTTGCTTCGTTACCAAAGCCCTAAATTGACAAACCTGTAAACCCTAGAAATCGCGCATGGTAAAATCTCATACACAACACGATAATCAAATTAAATATAATGGTTAGCTTTAAAACATCACAAAGAACAAGAATCCATAATTAGAATGTCATGAGAATGCCTAGAATTGAAAATACGATTGTCACTTTTTTGCTGTACAGGGAGGGTTCTATATACCAATTCCTGGAGTTTGAGTTGATGTTTTGGATTGCAATGTGATCAGGAGGACTTGAGGAAGCTATTGGAAAAGCTTTTGTGCCTTGAATCGCCCTTTAGAGTGGTTTTCAGAATTGCTTTTTTTGACAAAAAATTCCAAGTTTCTTAATGGTCTTTTAGCGCAGATTAGAGTGTATTGTGATTAGGGTTATCATTCTGATTATGTAGTAAAGCTATTAGGTTAAGAAAATTGAATAAAATCCATGGCATTGATGATTTTGCATATTTGATTTTCCGAGATCTTCCATATCTTTTTTCATGTGCTCTTTGTGTCAATTAGCTCAAATCAAACCAAAACTTTCCCCATTTGCATATGCACGAATTATAGAAGCCAAAACATGTATCAAAAGATTGGTTTTGTTAGGTTAAATATTTTTTCACCTATTTAATTGATTTAATTGAATTAATATAAATAAAAACTCAAATAAATAAATAAAAAATGAGAAAATACTTCCCTTTGGGCCAAGTGGTCGTGCATATGCTTAGAATGATGAATCATGGAAGAAAAATGGGCCCATTAGCAATTTTAGGTCATTTGAAGTAATGTTGACTTTTCAAAATATCCAAAAATTTCCCAACTTCCACAAGGCATAACTTGCTCAATTTTTAAGCTTTTCTCATGTTCTTGGACATTTTGGAAAGGTCTTTGAGTCCTCTAACCAATGCCTTTGGTCCCATGTCATTTTGATTTACCAATCTCAAGTTATGGCCTTTGACTTAAAGTCCCTTTTTGTTGACTTTTGAAAATGACCTATAATGTTGAAATTGATAACTTTTTGTGAGAGCATTTCTTGGACTTGAAGTATGAAGATG
The DNA here is from genome assembly GCA_948472305.1 of Vicia faba. Classification (NCBI taxonomy): domain Eukaryota; kingdom Viridiplantae; phylum Streptophyta; class Magnoliopsida; order Fabales; family Fabaceae; genus Vicia; species Vicia faba. Next base: position 250,290 of record CATIWC010002417.1, read on the forward strand.
AGTTGTAGGAAATGTCTTTCTATTCAAAATGAGCTTTGGATGGAATTTTTCTGATAATCCATGTGAAAGTTATGCCCTGGTCAATTTCAGTTGACTTTTTCAGCTGTCCAAATATAGTAACTTTTGCATCTTTGATGATTTCTGAGCCAAATTTTGAGAATCATGATCAAGCATTGATCAAATGATGTTTGTGGCTTCAAAATGATATGTTGACCAAAAATTTGAACTTTTGACTGTCAAATGACCATTTTGCCCCTACAGTTGACTGTAGTGCAATTTAGGGTTTTGACTGTGCAATTTTGAGCTGAATGCCTTGAAACTTGATATGAGGATGCTTGACCACATTTGTAGGCATATGAGACTTGATTGGGCCCTTGAAAACTTCATTTTCTTGATCAGAACACAAACCCTAGTTTTGACTGTATAGGAGATAGTTGAACTGCACAACCCTTGGGGGAATTTTGAAGCATGGCTTGGCAATTTCTTGAAGAATATGGGAGGGCAAATTTTGGGGTACAACAGTTGCCCCTGTTCAATCTTCTTAGACCTGAGGATGCAGATTGGCTGACATGCCTTTCGTAATCCGAAGGTGGAAGATGATTGAACACTAGAGTGCCCAGAAATTTGCGCTCACATGGTAGCAGTGTGATGGGGGAATGGGCTTATAGATGCCATTTAGAGATTGCTGGATAGGATGATGGGCTTATAGATGCCATCTGGATGTTGATTGCGTAGGAGATTCCTTAGCGAGAACCTGCATACCTGTAAAAGAACAAAGAGTACCTGACACGTTGCAAGAACTGGTTTTCAGATGCTTGGCATAGATATGTCCTGACTGGTTACAGGAGCTGAGTCTGGAGCTTCAAAAGATGATGAATGAACCAGGGATGGTTACCGCCTTAGCATAAATGGTAAGAGAACCTTGGGTGATTTTAACTTCAACAACGCTCATTGAGAAAATCTTGGTGGGAAATACCATCTTCGCAGGATCGGAACTAGAACCATAGGTAATTATAATCTGAAAGGAATGATCACCTCACTCAACGTCGGAGAGGGAAACATATGAAAAAGGACTTACCACCTCACACACCGTCGGAGAGGGAACCATAGGAGACTATCACCTCACACTCATCGTCGGAGAGGGAAACATCTGAAAAAGGACTTACCACCTCACACACCGTCGGAGAGGGGACCATAGGAGACTATCACCTCACACTCCTCGTCGGAGAGGGAAACATCTAAAAAGGAATTACCACCTCACGCACTTGTCGGAGAGGGGACCATAAGGAGATTATCACCTCACACTCATCGTCGGAGAGGGAAACATCTGAAAAGGGAATTACCACCTCACGCATTTGTCGGAGAGGGGACCATAGGAGACTATCACCTCACACTCATCGTCGGAGAGGGAAACATCTGAAAAGGGAATTACCACCTCACGCATTTGTCGGAGAGGGGACCATAGGAGACTATCACCTCACACTCATCGTCGGAGAGGGAAACATCTAAAAAAGGAATTACCACCTCACGCACTTGTCGGAGAGGGGACCATAGGAGACTATCACCTCACACTCATCGTCGGAGAGGGAAACATCTAAAAAAGGAATTACCACCTCACGCACTTGTCGGAGAGGGGACCATAGGAGACTATCACCTCACACTCATCGTCGGAGAGGGAAACATCTGAAAAGGGAATTACCACCTCACGCACTTGTCGGAGAGGGGACCATAAGGAGATTATCACCTCACACTCATCATCGGAGAGGGAAACATCTGAAAAGGGAATTACCACCTCACGCACTTGTCGGAGAGGGGACCATAGGAGACTATCACCTCACACTCATCGTCGGAGAGGGAAACATCTGAAGAAGGAATTACCACCTCACGCACTTGTCGGAGAGGGGACCATAAGAGACTATCACCTCACACTCATCGTCGGAGAGGGAAACATCTAAAAAAGGAATTACCACCTCACGCACTTGTCGGAGAGGGGACCATAGGAGACTATCACCTCACACTCATCGTCGGAGAGGGAAACATCTGAAAAGGGAATTACCACCTCACGCACTTGTCGGAGAGGGGACCATAAGGAGATTATCACCTCACACTCATCGTCGGAGAGGGAAACATCTGAAAAGGGAATTACCACCTCACGCACTTGTCGGAGAGGGGACCATCACTTCTGCTGAGTCTTTATCAGAAAAATCTGTTGGGAGTCGATTTAGCTGAACTAGAGAAGGCTTTGAAATATGTTTGAGCATTTTAACTGCGTCTTTCCTGAAAGGTAAAGGTCAGTCATATGCAATGCATGATATGGATTAAGCAATGATGTTCTCAATATAAATGAGATTTGTATGATATGATGCGTCTATGCATGCTATAATGATGTATGTGATGTTTATGTATGTGTTTTTCGTCTAGGAAAGTAAACTCTTTGACGGGTGCCAGGAAGTCATATCCTGGGCTGATGTTGAAGAATAAGCTTTTACTTCCGCTGGGGATGATAGTTGCAAGAATACCGGTAGGAGAAGATGACTCCGTTGCGGAATAAACTTGCGAATGGAAGATTCTGCGGGGAGAAAAATGCTCTAGCGACCATGCTGGGAAGCAATACTCTGTGGGAAGAGGGATGCCCTTGTTGAGAGTAACTTGCTGAGGATACCCTTGTTGTTTTGGAAGTGTTGATAGACTTCGCTGGGGATAAGCAGGCTTCATTGACGAAGACGCTCTTTCCGAGGCTTTTGGATGAGGATAACCCAGTTATATCCTGTTAAGGAATTAACTCTTTAAATCAAGCCGGACGACGCGTTCGTGCTCTGAGAGGGATAAGCTTCCAGAATATACTGGGGATAAGCTTACTGCTTGGGGATATGGATTCCATCTTCCTGGGGAATCAGATTGGACTCTTCTGGGGGAGTTTTGATACGCTGGGGAAGTGATTCCTTTGAATGTTGATCTGCCGCCGGGGAACAATCTTTAGATCAAGACTGCCGGGGATGCTTGTTAAGAATATATGCTGCTGGGGAAGTATTGAGATCTATTGGAGGACACTCAATTTCCTTGAGACTTGTAATTTGCTTGGATAAGAGTGTACTGTTTTGCTGAACCACTCTCTGGGGAATTCAGGTATACTGGTCATGTTTTTTAGCTGATCCTACCTTGGTACCTTGGAGGATAGAGCAATTGGATTGTTTAGACAACTCTTTCATTGCCCCTGTTTCTAGTGTCTCCTGCAATTAATTCCTTTGTTTCGTATGCAAATATTTATGAGTTAGCAAATTATTGTTAATGCATATATCACAAATTGAACCTTGGACGTTCTTCGCAAAACCAAACAGAAAACAGAAAAACACTTGGCACGTTTAACTGAAAATATATTTGTATTGATTTTTTGAATGGCCTGTGAATAGGCGTTTTGTGTACAAGGGGATGACGTCCTAGTAAGAGGAACGTCGCCGAACAAGAGAGTTTATACAAATTTTGTACAAAAGAAAATAAAACAGCTGTGTGAAATGAATGATCCCACTGGGTTTCAACTCTGCTATTGCCTTTATAACTCTGAGCGTCTCATCACTTGATGACCTTGGTTGAAGGTGAAGCTGACTGACCGACGCCGTCTGAACTTGATGTAGATACCGGATTCTGGATGCAAAGTGATCCAATGAGACATAGTATTACGCTTTTATCCCTAATTTTTGCCTGGACCGCCCTTTCGGGTTTTCAGTCCACCGGGATACCCATTTTTGCCCAAGCCGCCTTTTTAGGTTTTCGACTTGCCGGGTGTACAGATTTTTTCATTTTCATCCCTTCATTTTGCCCGAACCCTTTTGGTTCGCCGGGAAGTCCTAATTTTTGCCTAGGCATGTCAGCCTAGCGGGTCTTTTTTCATGCGTAGTATTTTTTAACTATGTCTGCATTGGCGGGGTGAGGAAGGTCGTCACCATCCATGTTGGTTAATATCATTGCTCCTCCTGAGAACACATGCTTAACCACAAATGGCCCTTCGTACGTAGGGGTCCATTTGCCCCTTGGATCACTCTGAGGAAGGATGATTCTCTTGATTACCAGATCCCCAACTTGATATTCTTGTGGTCTGACCTTTTTGTTAAATGCCCTGATCATCCGTTTCTGATACGTCTGACCATGACAGATAGCAGCAAGTCTTTTTTCGTCAATGAGGTTGAGTTGATCAAGTCGTGTCTGGATCCAATCATCTTCGTTCAGATTTGCATCCTTCATTATCCGGAGAGAGGGAATTTGCACTTCGATCGGCAAGACTGCCTCCATGCCATAAACCAGAGAGAAAGGAGTTTCCCCGGTTGACGTCCTAGCTGAGGTACGGTACCCATGTAGAGCGAACGGTAACATCTCGTGCCAATCTTTATAGGTCACTGTCATCTTTTGCACGATTTTCTTGATGTTCTTATTCGCTGCTTCTACAGCCCCATTCATCTTCGGTCTGTAAGGAGAAGAATTGTGGTGCTGTATCTTGAATTGTTCGCAGAGCTCAGCGATCATCTTATTGTTCAGATTGGTACCGTTGTCTGTAATAATCCATTCAGGGACGCCGTACCGACAGATCAGATTGTGCCGAATAAACCGTGCCACAACAGTCTTGGTTACTGTAGCATAGGATGCTGCCTCGACCCACTTTGTGAAATTATCAATCGCCACTAGGATGAAGCGATGTCCATTAGATGCCGTAGGCTTGATCTCGCCGATCATGTCTATGCCCCACATTGCAAACGGCCAAGGAGCAGTCAGAACATTCAGGGGAACCGGAGGAACATGCACCTTGTCTGCATAAATCTGACACTTGTGGCATGTCCTAGAATGTTGGTAACAGTCAGCTTCCATTGTGGACCAGTAGTATCCTTCCCGTAGGATTTTCTTAGCCATAGTGTGTCCACTGGAATGTGTACCAAAGGCCCCATTCATGTAGCTCTTCCATGATTCGTTCTGCTTCAGTTTTGTCCATGCAACGCAGTAAGGTTGAATCATGGTTTTGCTTGTACAAGATGCCGTTGCTGAGGAAGAACTTGGCTGCGAACCTCCTCAGGAATTTTTTATCATTGATAGATGCACCTTCAGGGTATTCCTGAGCTTCTAGATATCTCTTTACTTCGTGGTACCAAGGCTTCTCAGTCACCAATTCAGTTTCGAGATCACAACAGTACGCCGGTTCGTCCAGTTTCCAGATGATGATCCGGGGAGCTTCATTATCCCATTTGACCTTGAACATTGAAGACATTGTAGCTAACGCGTCCGCTAACTGATTCTCTTCTCTTGGAAAGTGCTCAAAGGTTATCTCTGTGAAGTGGGGGATCAGGGTCAACACACATTCTCTGTAAGGAATCAAGTTTGGATGTTTCGTATCCCACTCTCCTTTGATCTGATTGATCACAAGAGCGGAATCTCCGAAGACACTTAGAAATTTGATCCTTAGGTCGATCGCAGCTTGAAGACCCATGATGCACGCCTCATACTCCGCCATGTTGTTGGTACAGTTGAAACACAGCCGGGCAGTGAGTGGAGTATGAGTACCTTGTGGAGATATGATTATGGCGCCGATACCGTTTCCCAAAGCATTGGAGGCTCCGTCAAAGTGCATAGACCATCGGGATCCTGGCTCAGGTCCTTCATCCGGTCCAGGTACTTCACAGTCTGTTACTATCATAATGCTTTCATCCGGAAACTCGAAGTTCATTGATTGATAGTCATCTACAGCTTGATGTGCTAAGTGGTCTGCCAATACACTTCCCTTGATGGCTTTCTGGGTTGTGTACTGAATGTCGTATTCCGTCAAGATCATTTGCCATCTTGCAATTCTCCCAGACAGAGCAGGCTTTTCGAATATATACTTTATCGGATCCATTTTTGAGATCAACAAGGTAGTGTGAGTCAGCATATACTGTCTCAGCCGGCGAGCAGCCCATACCAAAGCGCAACAAGTTTTCTCAAGCAGTGAGTATCGGGTCTCACAATCGGTAAACTTTTTGCTAAGGTAATAAATGGCATGCTCTTTTCGGCCAGACTCGTCATGCTGCCCCATCACACACCCCATTGAGTTGTCCAACAGTGTCAGATATAGTATCAGAGGTCTCCCTTCAACCGGTGGCATAAGGATGGGTGGTTCTTGGAGATACTCTTTGATTCTGTCGAAGGCAGCCTGACATTCATCGTTCTAACGTACTACCTGATCTTTCTTCAGCAGCTTGAAGATTGGCTCACAGGTAGCAGTCAGATGTGAGATGAATCGAGCGATGTAATTTAGGCGTCCTAAAAAGCCTCTGACTTCCTTCTCTGTCCTGGGAACTGGCATCTCTTGAATAGCTTTGACCTTGGCAGGGTCCACTTGAATTCCTTTATCACTGACCACGAAGCCTAGCAACTTCCCAGATCTTACCCCGAAGGTGCACTTGTTCGGGTTCAATCTCAGCTTGTACAGTTTCAACCGGTCAAACAACTTCTGCAGATGATCTAGGTTCTCTTCCTCAGTCTGGGACCTAGCGATCATGTCGTCCACATACACCTCTATCTCGTGATGGATCATGTCATGAAATAAGGCGACCATGGCACGTTGGTAGGTTGCCCCAGCGTTCTTCAACCCGAACGGCATGACCTTGTAACAGAAGGTGCCCCACTGGGTAACAAATGTAGTCTTTTCCATGTCTTCAGGTGCCATCTTAATCTGATTGTAACCTGAAAAGCCATCCATGAAAGAGAACACCTTATGCTGAGCTGTATTATCAACAAGGACATCAATGTGAGGTAAGGGGAAGTCATCTTTGGGGCTGGCCCTGTTTAGATCCCTGTAGTCGACACACATTCTGACCTTACCGTCCTTCTTAGGTACCGGCACCACATTAGCAACCCACTGAGGGTAAGAAGTCACTGCAAGGAACCCAGCATCAAACTGTTTCATGACCTCGGCTTTAATCTTCTCGGACATCTCTGGACGCATCCGACGGACCTTTTGCTTGACTGGAGGGCAGTCTTCCTTAGTCGGCAAGTGATGGACGACAATATCGGTATCCAACCCTGGCATGTCTTCGTAGGACCAGGCAAAGATCTCCATATAATCATGCAGCATCTTGGTTAACCGTTGCTTCACGCTGAGCTCTAGGTTGGCACCAATCCTTACCTCTTTTCTGTCTGCCTCAGTACCCAGGTTTATGGTTTCCACTGGCTCTTCATGGGGTTGAATTGCCCTCTCTTCCTGAAGCAACAGTCTTGCGAGCTCGCCAGGCACTTCGCAATCATCTTCACCTTCGTCTTCGGCTAAGTTGATCGGATTTTCGAAGTCATAATTGGCAGTAGCAGAGTTGTTATCAGTGAGATCCAGAGTGGATTGAAACCTGTATGAGTGAGTGTGTGTGTAAATACAGCTGTTTTGAAAATTATGTAAAGGAAAAGAAAGACAGAAAAGGAACACAATATTTGCAATGCGAAAAATACGTCCAAGATTTTCATTCATGATATATGAAATGACAGTTTGTATGCCCTCACAAATAGAACCGCGGTGCCTCGGGTAAGACACCGGGCCATAGAGTTTATCATTGTTTATTACAAAATAACAAAACATAGGAATTTATTACTTAGTAACAAAAGAAACAGGGAGATTGTCCTTTGCGCTCCAATTGTTAAGTCCACCGTCAGTTGCCGGGTAGATCCAGCTATCGAACTCAGCTTCATCAACTTCCTCTTCATCCCCGATAGCATTAACTCCATGAGCAGGCAGGGGAGCTGTCACTACGTTAGGCTTGTCAGATGCCTCAAACTGTACCTCCTTAGCGTCAATGAGGTCCTGTAGCTTGTTCTTTAGTGCCCAACAGTCATCGGTAGAGTGCCCCGGGCTTTCTGAATGGTAGGCACAACGAGCATTCGGGTTGTACTTGGGAGATGTAGTATTGGGGAACTTCGGGGCCTCCCTGACAGTCACTAAGTTAGTGGATAGCAACTGTGGCAGGATCTGTGATAGGGTCATGCTTAACTGGGTAAACTCCCTCCGGGGTCTTTCATCCCGTTGAGAATTGTTTGGCCGAGGAGCGGCAGCAGGCTTAGCAATCATCACCGCGCTGACAGATTGGCGGTGCTCAGGTCTCTCTGATTTCCTAGAACCATACACGGCACTAGACTCCTTTTTGAATGGTTTCTTTTCCGAACTAGATGATGCACCCTTTACAATCTTCCCAGACTTCAGCCCAGCTTCAATTCTCTCTCCAGTCAGAATCAAATCAGTGAACCCAGCAGAAGAATTCCCAATGAGATGGTTGAAAAATGGCCCAGATAGGGTCCCCAAGAACATGTCAACCAACTCCCGATCAGTCAATGGTGGCTGCACCCTGCCAGCCAGGTCTCTCCACTTCTGAGCGTACTCCTTAAAACCTTCGCTTGCACCTAACGCCATACCCTGGAGTTGGGTACGTGTGGGGGCAAGGTCGGCATTATACTGATACTGCTTGTAGAAAGCAGTAGCCAACTCCTCCCAGTTACGAACTTTGGTCCCATCCAGCTGATAGAACCATTCGAGATGAGTCCCTGAAAGACTCTCCTGGAAGAAGTGGATCCATAAATTCTTATCCACGGAGTACGGCTGAATTTTCTGAACATAGGACCTTAAATGCAGCTTGGGACAAGACGCCCCGTCATATTTGGAGAAGGATGGTGCTTTGAACTTATGCGGGATAATCACACCAGTCGACAAACCCAGATCTCCGAAATCCAGCCCAGGTACCTGTTGAACCTCCATAGCCTTCAACCTGTCCTCCAGTTGTTTATATCTGTCATCTGCAGGAGGGTACTGCTCTTCATCAAAATCTGTCTCGTTGTCGGAGACTACCGGACTAGGGACCTTCACTTCTGCCTGAGAAGGACTCTTGCCAACAGAAGAACCAGCCTCTTCATGCTGCAGAGTATTGCCAAATCTTCGGCCCGAGTTGAACAAAACAGTTCTTCTCTTCTTCTTCTTCTCCTTCTTCAGGAGCATAGTCTTCAGTTCTTCTTGGCCTCGAACCAGACCCGTGATTAATTCTTGAAACTGCGCATTCTGCGCCTGAAGAGCCTTGATTGATGTCTCAGTTGATGCAGATTCGGGATTCATGATGCTGAAATAAACAGCGAAGAACTGTAAGCAACCTGAAAAGAGGAAAAACCTGCTATGCACATGATGTATGAAATGCGTATGCAATGCATTCAAGGGTTCGAAAGTTCAAATTTGTTGTAGACAAAAAGGAACACACGTTGTCATTAGAGAAATCATTGTTTAATACATTAAAGCCTCATGGGCAAAAGTACAAAAATCAAATCAATCCCAAAATACAATGCGCATCCTCTTTGGAGCTATGTAGGTGTTGAGATTCCTCTCTTCATGCAACAGGCGGGTGAGCTCCAAGACCTTCTTTTCACTGGCATGCAGACTAGTCTCAAGAGAATTCCGTTCTTCCTTAAGCTGGATCCAGCTCTTCTGCATCTCTTCCCAGGATGTGGGCATATCAGGGTGCTGAATAATGTGGGACACTTCCCCTTCCAAGACAGGTTCTTTGATTACTGGGAGCATATGAGGATAGGGCATTACTAGCTTCTGGGAGCGGGCTCGTACCCACTTGAGATAGGGTTCCAATGGGATGGAGTTCCTGTGCCCCAGTGTCTTGCTGTCTATCCTACTGGGCGTCCTCCAAGCTCTGATAAATCTCTGGCGAAGTCCTTGAGTATCGTTATCGAAGTCAAAAACTATGTCAGGAATTAACATGTCATGAGGGCCATCCCTCCGAGCATAACCAAACTGTCTCCAAGCCAGGCATGGGTTATAAGTAATACCTCCTCTGATTCCAAGTAAAGGAACATTAGGGTACTCCCCGCAACGATCAATGATGGTGACATCTTCTCTGGACCTAGGACACCAATGTATATCTGCATGTGTAAGAGTCATCAACCGTTGTGACCATCTCAAACCCCGCTCATTCTTCAAGACTGGTTGCGGAAGGTGCGAAATAAACCACCTTCCCAGGAGAGGAGTGCAACACATAAGGACACCTCTTTTTCTCATGGTTCGAGTGTAACATGAGTGAAGGATGTCCCCCAGCAATGTAGGTACGGGATTCCTGGACATAAAGATCTGGACAGCACTGATATCAATAAGCTGATCTGGGTTAGGAAACAACACCAAACCATAAACAAGGAGGGCCACAACCTCTTCAAAAGCTTGCAAGTCAAGGGAGTTCCAACATTCAAGGGCCTTTTCAAACAGAAACCTGGCTAAGAACCCTTTGATACCACTTCTAACTTCCCAATGTCCCTTGAGGTCAGATGACTGTAGGTGCAAGGCTTTAGCAATCTCTTCAAGCTTAGGTTCCTTTTCTGTACCGTTGAAGGGTAGCTGATCAAGGATAGGGATCTTCAGGAGCCGGGAGAACTCCTCCAATGTAGGTACCAACTGATAGTCCAAGAAGGTGAAACAGTGATGCAGAGGGTCAAAGAATTGGAACAAGACCTTAATCATATCTTCCTCAATGTTGGTGTTGACCAAGCTGATGAGGCTTCCATGTCTTTCACTGAATGAAGAGTTCTCGGGAATCCTGGATATAAGTTCCTTAAGCTGAGGAGGGATCTTTACAAGACTGATTTGAATTGTCTTTCTACGAACAGTTTCCATGTCCTACAAAACAAGAACAAAGATGAAAATTCGAACCCCTGAAATGGTTAGTCAATGCATATGATGCTGGATGATGTCATGATGCTATGATTAAACACACCGCAGCTATTTACAAAGACAAACATGTAAGGCACACAAGGCACACAAGACAAGCCCTTAAGGTTTAAGGCCAGCATGGGGTCTGGGTAGTACCCTCTTGAAGTTGGTGGGTTCAACCTGTCCTAATCAAAGTAACCGGGTTCTAAGGTTCCCAACATCACGGGATTGCTTTCATTGTTCATCGTTTCGGTTTAGCCACTGAACTGGCGACCGAAATATTCCAGGAAAGCAACCCTCAATTGGGCGTAGTATCGAGTATCAACCAACCTCGGACTACACCAAAGTCAGTTATCTCACTACCCTATAGAGGCCAAGATAGTTCAATTAAGGTTCCTAAGGTCTGTTGATGCTTCATGACACCACGCGGAGGCCCCGTACTCTCCTTGACTGAACTCAAGGGTTACCGGTACACACCAAAGTGCCACATCAACGTAGCAGACTGTTTCAACCATGTCGGTATACCCCGCACAGTTCCCTCACAGCCTTGTTGCTACTTTCTAAGAAGGTATCCCCCAGATCCGGGTTAGGATCTATAGAACTCCCAAGCAACCCACAATAATAAAGCAAGCAAAGAAGACAATTGAAAACATAGTTATGAGCTAGCCCTAAGGTACACCCCACTTTTAGTATCACTCCCCAGCAGAGTCGCCAGTTCTGTGATCGGTGGATCTGGAACTGACTGTTTAACGCTGGTTCGCGAAATGTCGCGGAAGCAAGAGTCGCCACCGTCTTTTATTTTCTCCAAATGGAAAGGACAAAAGCACAGAAAAATTCCTTTAAAGAGATTGCTCTCGGTTCGGGAGGTAGGTTATAGAAAGGGAAGGTGTTAGCACCCTTTCTATCCATGGTTATCCATGGGCTCTTAGATACTTGCTCAATGTGTTTTCAAAAATGTTTGCTTGCTTTTCAATTGTGGGTTTTAAAAAGTTTCTTTGAAAAATTTCAGTTCGACTCGTACGTCAGAGTGTTTGAAAAAATTGCTTTGAAAGCTTTTGAAAATGTGTTGGTGTGAAAAGTATTTTTGTTTGAAATTAGAGCAAGTATCCTTGAGAACCTACCTACCCTAAGGAATTCGTCTGTGTAAAAGTCCTTTAAAGTAGTGCCATCCCACCATTGAGAGGTAGGTAGCACCACCGTTGGAGGTGTTCGGGTCAATTCGAGTTTGTAGGGACATGGTGATCACCGGAGCAATGGGAAGACACCTTAGAAGCTACCCTCATGCCAGGTTCCCGGATCATGAGGACTTACTAAGACATCCTCTACTCGACGATCACCTTTCGAGGCAAGGCAACAGTGAGGCGTACCCTAGGGGTGGTGTGTGCGAATTGTGTGTCGTTTTCATTGATATTTGTCTTGTCATGTTCATTGTGATCTACGCTTGATTTTATTTAAGGCCATTCATTCTTACATGCTTATTTAACAGTTAAAAAATATTGCGGGAAAGTAAATTCTAAGCTATTACAAATGGCGCGGGTCCACATCGCCAAAATTAAACCGGACCCGATTTGACGGAAAGTAAATAAAGCAAAAGAAAAGTGCGAAAAGTTAAATGTTACAAGGCTTTGGGAGAAATACATGATTATTTAAACGAAATAAAATAAATGCGCGAATTAAATAAATAACATATGGGCGTTGAACCCTTTTGCAAAAAATTAAAGTTAATGAGGAATTAAAATTAAAATTAAATGTTTTTGTTTTTTTGGTATTTTTATGTTTTTTAAGATTTAAAAGAAAAAAGAATTAATTGAAAATAACTAACCCTAATTCTAATGGTTTTTTAAGCTTGTTATGAAAATATTAAAATATAACCTAAATTAAACCTAAGCTAATTTATGTACAATTTAATTGTGAAAATAAAATAAGTAATATTATTATTTATGAAAAAAAGAAAAATTGAAAGGAATAAAATTTATTAAACCTAAATTCTATATTTTTTATATTTTTATGAAAAGAATTAAAGTTGCAACCTAAATTAATACTAAGTTAATTTACATGTTAATTTATTTATGAAAATAATTAAATTAAATATTTATTATATTTGTCATCTTTTCTGATTTTTTGTGATATTTTTATATATATGGTAAAAATAATTTATTAAATTAAAACAATGAAATAAATAAAATAAGAATTGAAAACAAAATAAATAAAAAGGAAATTGCAAACCAGGGGGGGTGGAAGTCCCAATTTGGAGGTTTTATTAGTGAAATTCTGGCCCATTTAATATGCAGATCCATTGACTTTCCCAGGCCACGTATGCGCGTGTTGACTAGTCCTCATGGTGTTCTTCAGTTCTGAGCCCTTGATCTGCATCCCTTGGACGCGTGGACCTTTGGATTTTGAGGCATATGGTGTGCCTTAAGGTTGTGCCTGCATATGATTATTAATGGAAAAATAATATGAACATGTGCAAGACCTGGGACTTGAACCCAGGTCATGAGGGTTGCCAGCGCTTTCTCCAACCAACTGTGCCAATTCACGTGTATTAACATTAAACATTAAACAAATAATATAAAACAAGCAACGCATATGGATAAAGTTTTAGCGCGAAATTCAAAAGAACGTATCACTGGTTGCCACGATATCATCGTCCTCCCTGTTCCTGAAACATCAAACGCATAGGCCACGGTTTTGGATGCGTTTCATTAGAAGGCTTTTGGAAAAATAGCGATTGGCCCCTCAACGCTCATAAATTGGGCGCGAGGGTTCCATCATCTTCGTCTTCATGCGCTGAGTTGAATGGCATTGGTCTGGAGTTCTAATTTTGCTTCGTTACCAAAGCCCTAAATTGACAAACCTGTAAACCCTAGAAATCGCGCATGGTAAAATCTCATACACAGCACGATAATCAAATTAAATATAATGGTTAGCTTTAAAACATCACAAAGAACAAGAATCCATAATTAGAATGTCATGAGAATGCCTAGAATTGAAAATACGATTGTCACTTTTTTGCTGTATAGGGAGGGTTCTATATACCAATTCCTGGAGTTTGAGTTGATGTTTTGGATTGCAATGTGATCAGGAGGACTTGAGGAAGCTATTGGAAAAGCTTTTGTGCCTTGAATCGCCCTTTAGAGTGGTTTTCAGAATTGCTTTTTTTGACAAAAAATTCCAAGTTTCTTAATGGTCTTTTAGCGCAGCTTAGAGTGTATTGTGATTAGGGTTATCATTCTGATTATGTAGTAAAGCTATTAGGTTAAGAAAATTGAATAAAATCCATGGCATTGATGATTTTGCATATTTGATTTTCCGAGATCTTCCATATCTTTTTTCATGTGCTCTTTGTGTCAATTAGCTCAAATCAAACCAAAACTTTCCCCATTTGCATATGCACGAATTATAGAAGCCAAAACATGTATAAAAAGATTGGTTTTGTTAGGTTAAATATTTTTTCACCTATTTAATTGATTTAATTGAATTAATATAAATAAAAACTCAAATAAATAAATAAAAAATGAGAAAATACTTCCCTTTGGGCCAAGTGGTCGTGCATATGCTTAGAATGATGAATCATGGAAGAAAAATGGGCCCATTAGCAATTTTAGGTCATTTGAAGTAATGTTGACTTTTCAAAATATCCAAAAATTTCCCAACTTCCACAAGGCATAACTTGCTCAATTTTTAAGCTTTTCTCATGTTCTTGGACATTTTGGAAAGGTCTTTGAGTCCTCTAACCAATGCCTTTGGTCCCATGTCATTTTGATTTACCAATCTCAAGTTATGGCCTTTGACTTAAAGTCCCTTTTTGTTGACTTTTGAAAATGACCTATAATGTTGAAATTGATAACTTTTTGTGAGAGCATTTCTTGGACTTGAAGTATGAAGATGAGTTGTAGGAAATGTCTTTCTCTTCAAAATGAGCTTTGGATGGAATTTTTCTGATAATCCATGTGAAAGTTATTCCCTGGTCAATTTCAGTTGACTTTTTCAGCTGTCCAAATATAGTAACTTTTGCATCTTTGATGATTTCTGAGCCAAATTTTGAGAATCATGATCAAGCATTGATCAAATGATGTTTGTGGCTTCAAAATGATATGTTGACCAAAAATTTGAACTTTTGACTGTCAAATGACCATTTTGCCCCTACAGTTGACTGTAGTGCAATTTAGGGTTTTGACTGTGCAATTTTGAGCTGAATGCCTTGAAACTTGATATGAGGATGCTTGAACACATTTGTAGGCATATGAGACTTGATTGGGCCCTTGAAAACTTCATTTTCTTGATCAGAACACAAACCCTAGTTTTGACTGTATAGGAGATAGTTGGACTGCACAACCCTTGGGGGAATTTTGAAGCATGGCTTGGCAATTTCTTGAAGAATATGGGAGGGCAAATTTTGGGGTACAACAGGTACAAACAGCTTAAAGACCGTCTAAGTGCTATGGAGATTCAGAAGGTTTCTGGGTTGGACTTCGGAGATATGGGGCTAGCATCAGGAGTGGTGATTCCTCACAAGTTTAAAGCTCTGGTCTTTGCTAAGTACGATGGAGTATCATGTCAAAAACTCCATCTCCGCTCGTACGTCAGAAAAATTCAACCTTACACTGCTGATAGGAATCTACGGGTGCATTTCTTTCAAGATAGTCTGTCAGGGACTCAACTTGAATGGTTTTATCAATTGGAAGGAGCTAATGTCTGCAACTGGGAGGACCTTGCTGCTGCTTTCTACAAGCAGTACCAGTATAACACCGACCTTGCTCCCACGCGTACTCAGCTTCAGGGTATGTCTATGGGTGCTAGCGAAGGTTTTAAGGACTATGCTCAGAAGTGAAGAGATTTGGCTGGAAGAGTCCAACCCCCTCTGTTTGATAGGGAGTTGGTTGATATGTTTCTAGGGACATTGTCTGGTCCATTTTTCAATCATCTGATTGGCAGTTCATCATCCGGGTTTACTGAATTGATTTTAACTGGGGAGAGAGTAGAAGTTGGTATCCAAAGTGGTAAGATACAAAAAGGTACTTCATCAGGTGCAGAAAAGAAGCCTTTCGCCGGTAAGAAAGAAGCCAGTGCAGTTTACAGCTCGAGGAGCCAAAGAAGACCTGAGTGCCGCCAAGCAGTAAATGCGGTAGTAATATCAAGACCTACAGTTGCCCCGCAACACAATAATCAGCAAAGAATGGAGAGGCCGCAGAGACAGTACACTCGACTTAATATGACTTTGTCTCAAATTCTACGGCAATTGTTGAAGACCAACCTGGTAACTCTGAGGGAAGCCCCGAAGAATCCTAGCACCACATCTCCGATGTATAATCCAAATGCCCGTTGTGCTTATCACTCTGATAGCCCAGGTCATGATACAAACAATTGCTGGGCTTTGAAGAATAAGGTGCAAGACCTGATTGAAGCTAAAGAAATTGAGTTTGACGCTCCGGAGAAACCCAACGTCATAACTGCATCCATGCCCAAGCATGATCAGGGAGTGAATGCAATTGAAGATGATGAAGAAGAGTCAGATATCGACAGCTGGATTTACCCGACTACCAACGGTGGATTGAACAACTGGACGGTGAAGGACCTCATGCCCGTTTCTTTTATTACACAGTAATAGACTTTTGTTTTGAGATTTGTAACAGACAGTTTGAAACTTTACGGCCCGATGCCTTGCCCGAGGCACCTTGGCTTTGTTTGTGAGGGCTTATTATTTGTCATTTCCATATATCATCAATAAAGCATTGAATGTTTTCTTACATTACAAATTTTACGCTCCCTGTTTTTCTTTTCTATCTTGCACTTTATTAAAACGGCTATTTGTCTTACACACACTCACATATCATAATACAGGTCCACATCCACTCTGGATCCCATTGATAACGACTCTGCTACTAACAGTTATGACTTAGAAAATCCGATCAACCAAGTCGAGGACGAAGGTGAGGATGATTGTGAAGTGCCTGGAGAACTTGCTAGACTGTTACTTCAGGAAGAGAGGGCCATACAGCCGCATGAAGATCCAGTTGAATCAGTAAATTTGGGTACGGAGGAAGACAAGAAAGAGGTCAAGATCGGTGCAAATATGGAGTCTAGTGTCAAGCACAGGTTGATACAGATGCTGCGCGACTATGTTGAGATCTTCGCTTGGTCTTATGAAGATATGCCTGGGTTGGATACAGACATTGTGGTTCACCGCCTGCCAACCAAAGAAGACTGTCCTCCGGTAAAGCAGAAGGTCCGTCGTATGCGCCCTGAGATTTCTGAGAAAATCAAAGCTGAGGTCATGAAACAGTTTGACACCGGATTCTAGTTGTTACTTCCTACCCACAGTGGGTCGCCAACGTGGTTCTGGTGCCGAAGAAAGATGGTAAGGTCCGAATGTGTGTGGACTATAGATATCTGAATAGGGCGAGCCCCAAAGATGATTTTCCATTGCCTCATATCGATGTTCTGGTCAACAACACCGCGCAGCATAAGGTCTTATCCTTTATGGATGGTTTTTCTGGTTACAATCAGATTAAGATGGCTCCCGAGGATATGGAGAAGACAACTTTCGTTACGCAGTGGGGCACTTTCTGTTATAAGGTAATGCCTTTCGGGTTGAAGAATGCTGGGGCAACTTATCAGCGTGCCATGGTCGCTTTGTTCCACGACATGATTCACCATGAGATTGAGGTTTACGTTGATGACATGATTGCAAGGTCCCATACTGAGGAAGAACACCTTGACCATCTTCATAAGCTATTTGACAGGTTGAAGACGTACAAGCTGAGGTTAAACTCGAACAAGTACACCTTCGGGGTAAGGTCTGGTAAGCTGCCGGGTTTCATCGTTAGTGATAAAGGTATTCAAGTGGATCCTGCAAAGGTGAAGGCTATACAGGAGATGCCAGCTCCCCAAACAGAAAAAGAAGTCAGAGGCTTTTTGGGACGTCTGAATTACATTTCCCGATTCATTTCACATTTGACTACTACTTGTGAGCCGATCTTCAAGCTGCTGAAGAAAGATCAAGTGGTAAAATGGAATGATGAATGTCAGGCCGCTTTCGAAAGGATCAAAGAATATCTCCAAGAGCCACCTATTTTAATGTCTCCAGTTGAAGGAAGACCTTTGTTCTTATACTTGACAGTACTCGACAATTCAATGGGGTGCGTGCTGGGGCAGCATGACGAGTCTGGCCGAAAAGAGCAAGGTATTTACTACCTTAGCAAAAAGTTTACCGACTGTGAGACCCGATACTCACTGCTTGAGAAAACTTGCGGCACTTTGGCATGGGCTGCTCGCCGGCTGAGGCAGTATATGTTGACTCACACTACCCTATTGATATCAAATATGGACCCAATCAAGTATATCTTCGAGAAGCCTGCCTTGTCTGGAATAATAGCAAGATGGCAGAAGATCTTAACTGAGTACGACATCCAATACACAACCCAGAGAGCAAAGTGTGTTGGCAGATCATTTAGCGCACCAGGCCGTGGATGATTACCAGTCTATGAATTTCAAATTTCTGGATGAGAACATCATGTTGGTGACCGACTATGAGAAACCTGGACCGGATGAAGGACCTGAGGAGGGATCCCGATGGTCTATGTATTTTGATGGAGCTTCAAACGCGTTGGGTAATGGAATTAGCACCGTGATCATATCTCCTGAAGGCTGTCATACTCCATTTACCGCCCGATTATGTTTTAACTGCACCAACAATATGGCAGAGTATGAAGCGTGTATCACAGGCCTTCGAGCAGCTATTGACCTAAGGATTAAGTTCTTAAGTGTATTCGGAGATTCCTCTCTCGTGATCAGTCATATCAAAGGCGAGTGGGATACGAAGCACCCAAATCTTATTCCTTACAAAGAGTATGTACTGACATTGCTTCCACACTTCGAGGAGATAACCTTTGAACATTTTCCCAGAGAGGAGAATCAGTTAACGGACGCTAGCTACCATGTCTTCTATGTTCAAGGTCAGGTGAGACTATGAGGCTCCCCGGATTACCATTGAGAGATTGGACGAACCCGCACATTGCTGTGATATTGAGACTGAAGAGGTAATAGATAAACCCTGGTTTCATGAGGTAAAGAGGTATCTCGAGGCTCAAGAGTACCCTGAGGGTGCATCTGTTAATGATAAGAAGTTCTTGAGAAGGTTCGCTGCGAAGTTCTTCATCAGTAATGGTATCCTTTACAAGCGTAACCATGACTCGACCTTACTGTGATGTGTGGACAAGAGCGAGGCATAAAGGATTATGGTAGAGTTACATGAAGGTACTTTCGGGACTCATTCCAATGGACATACCATGGCAAAGAAGATCCTACGGGAAGGATATTATTGGTCTACTATGGAAGCCGATTGTTATCAGCATTCTCGGACCTATCATAAGTGCCAAGTCTACGCTGATAAGGTGCATGTACCTCCTGTTCCTCTGAATGTCTTGACAGCTCCTTGGCCTTTTGCAATGTGGGGCATTGACATGATCGGAGAGATCAGACCTACTACGTCTAACGGGCATCGTTTCATTCTGGTAGCTATTGATTATTTCACAAAGTGGGTTGAGGCAGCTTCCTTTGCTACAGTAACCAAGAACGTCGTGGCGCGGTTTATCTGACACAATCTGATCTATCGATACGGTGTACCAGAAAGGATCATTACGGACAATGGTATAAATCTCAACAATAAGATGATCACCGAGCTCTACAGACAGTTTAAGATACAACATCACAACTCTTCTCCCTACCGGCCGAAGATGAATGGGGCTGTTGAAGCGGCTAATAAGAATATCAAGAAGATTGTGCAGAAGATGACGATGACATACAAAGACTGGCATGAGATGCTACCATTCACTCTTCATGGGTACTGTACCTCAGCGCAGACTTCAACAGGGGAAACACCCTACTCTTTGGTGTATGGCATGGAAGCGGTTCTACCCATTGAAGTCCAGATACCCTCTCTTTGGATTATGAAGGATGCAGGTTTGAGCGAAGACGATTGGATTCAGACCCGGCTTGATCAGCTGAACTTAATCGATGAAAAAAGACTTACTACTATTTATCATGGTCATATGTATCAAAAATGGATGATCAAGGCATTTAAGAAGAAAGTTAGACGACAAGAGTTTCAAGTCGGGGATCTGGTGATCAAACGCATCATACTGCTGCAAGGTGATCCCAGGGGAAAATGGACCCCTACGTACGAAGGGCCATTTGTGGTTAAGAATATTTTCTCGGGAGGAGCTATGATTCTAACCACCATGGATGGTGACGACCTTCCTCACCCCATCAATGTAGACATAGTGAAAAAATACTACGCATAATCAAAGACCCGCTAGGTCGACTGACCTAGGAAAAAATAAGGGCTTCTCGGCGAACCAAAAGGGTTCGGGAAAAAATAAGGGATGAAAATGAAAAAACTATACACCCGGTAAGTTGAAAACCTGAAAAGGCGGCTTGGGCAAAAAAGGGTATCCTAGTGGACTGAAAACCCGAAAGGGCGGTCCAGGCAAAAATTAGGGATCAAAGCGTAACACTATGTCTCATTGGATCATCTTGCAACCAGACTTCGGTATCGACTATCAAGCTCGGACGGCGCCAATCAGTCTGATCTACCTTCAACCAAGTAGTAAAGTGATGAGATGCTTGAAGACATAAAGGCAATAGCAGAGTTGGAACCCAGTGGGATTGTTCACATAGCTGTTTTCTTTGTTTTTCACAGATTGTATAAATTCTATCATTCGACGACATTCTCTTACTAGGACATCAGCCTCTTGTACAAAGTGCCTATTACAGGCCAACTTCAAAATCAATACAATTCATTTTGCAAAGGAATTTCAAACAGTTTTTCTTTTTTTCTTTTGTTTTGCAAGAACGTCCAATGATTCATTTTTGATATATGCATTTGAAAATAATTGTTGCTCATAAATATTTACATGCGAAACAAAAGACGATTACTCATAATTCCAGAAACAGGGGCAAACAAGAAATGTCCAAGCCTTACAGTTGCTCTATTCACTAGGTACAGGGATAGACCCGGTTCGAGAATATGACTAAAAATGAATACACTCCCCGCAGAGTAAAAAGTGTCCAAAGACAGTGATGTTAGCTTTCCCGAACAGGACACAACTCTCCCCAACTGAGGTTCACAATCGCGAATGAGTCGGTAAGATTCTACCCAAGCAGAGTTCATCTATCACCAACGATGGAAGACCATCCCCATTGGAGTTTATTTCTTCCACAAACATAAATTTTATCCCCGACAGAGTTCATCACCGCCAGCAACGACAATTCACCCACAACCGAGGTTATTTCTCCAAATCAGCAGACCTTCTGGCAAAGTATATTTTCCCCACAGAGTCATTCTTTCATCAGTTTATTCTCCAACAGAATTATTCTCCTACCAAGTTATTCCCCAATCATCTTCGGTCATCGTCCCCAGCGAGCGAAACTCTTTTATTCTCCAGCAGCAGTCCGGGATTTATTTTCCCCAACTAAGAGAACATCATAAAAACATTACACATCCATACATCATGACATGCATATACGCATCATACAGCACAATCTCATTTATTTTGAGAACATCATTGCTCGATACATGTCATGCATCATGACATTACATACGACTAATTCTTTACATTTCAGGAAATTCTCTTAAAAGCAAGCTATGAAGCCCGGATTCGACCAGATAATAGTTTAATCCCCAACAAGTTACTGTGAAGCCTGGATTACGAACACATAGCAGTACGAGACACCATGAAGCCTGGAATCGACCAGATAATGGTATATCATAAACACAAGCCATGAATCCCAGATTACGACCGGATAATAGCTCAACAAGTTATTGTGAGGCCTGGATTACGACCAGATAGCAATACAAGTTTCTGGGAAGCCTGGACTACGACCAGATAGCAGCCAGGAATACTACGAAGCATTGACTACGACCAGATAGTGGTATATCTTTAATGCAAGTTATGAAGCCCGAATTCAACCGAATAATATCTTGATCTCCCCGAACACCATGAAGCCCGGATTATGACCAGATAACGATATGATACATCGTGAAGCCTGGATTACGACCAGATAGCGATAAAGAACACTGAAGCCTGGGATTACGACCAGATAATAGTAAGGGACACTGAAGCTTGGATTTCGACCAAATAGAAGTTTACCTGGCCGATTACTATGAAGCCCGGAGTCGACCGGATATTAGTAGGCCTTAAAATCAAATGGAAGCCCGAATGCGACTGGATAACCACTTGATTTCTTCTGAAGCCTGGATTTTGACCAGATAAGAAATGAGGTATTATGAAGCCTGGATTCGACCAGATAATAGTACAAGACACCATGAAGACTGGATTCGACCGGATAATGGTATAACACATCGTGAAGCCTGGATTACGACCAGATAGCGGTACAAGACATTGCGAAGCTTGGATTTCGACCAAATAGCAATTTTACCTGGACAATTACTAAGAAGCCCGGAGTCGACCGAATATTAGTGTACCCTAAATTCAAGTTAAAGCCCGGATGCGACCGAATAACAACTGAATTCTTTCTGAAGCCTGGATTACGACCAGATAAGAATTAAGAAATTGAGAAGTCTGGATTACAACCGGATAGCAGTTTTAATCTCATCTCCCCAGTAAGTCACTGTAAAGCCTGGATTACGACCAGATAACAGTCAATCTTATCCCTATGAAGCCTGGATCACGACCAGATAGTAGTTTATCTTCATCTCTTCGACCAAGAGACGATTCCACAATAAAATAGTGGACGACTGAAGCTCCTAAAATTCAACTTTTCTCAAGACAGAGACCAGCATTGCCCAGTGGAATCTTCCTCAACAACAAGTATACAAGCTCTCGCTAAGGAATCTCTTATGCGATTGACACTCCTTCTGATGGCATCTTTAAGCCCATCCTCCGTCATAAATATCCAAATGGCATCTATAAGCCCATTCCCGACATCACAAGACAAATACCACTTCATGCGAGTGCAAATTTCTTGGGCACTCTAGTGTTCAATCATCTTCAACCTTCAGATCACGAAAGGCAGGCAAGCCAATCTACATCCTCAGGTTTAAGAAGATTGAACAGGGGCAGTTGTTGTACCCCAAAATTTTCCCTCCCATATTTCTCAATACATTTCAAGTGAGGTCTTCAAATTGCTCAAGGAAGTCCAAGGGTTGACTAGACAAGCTCCCTCCTAAGGCAGTCTACCTCAAATTAGGGTTTCATGTTGCATCAAGATGCTTGAGTCCAAGGGATCCCAAATTCTAACCATTGTCCTAATATGTTCTCAAGGTCATCCATGTAAAGTTTCAAGCCTTGCAGAGGAAGTTTACTCAGTCAATTGCTCAAAGGCCTGAAAATCGACTATGCTAGGGCAAAAGTCAACTGTGGCCCACATACAGTTAAACTTCAAGATTTTTGGTCAACATCCTCATTTGGAAGTATTATTCATCATTTGATCAAGGTTTGATCATGATTCATCAAGGATTTCTCACAATTCATCAAAACCCAAAAGTTGCTAAATTAGGGTTTTGTAGGAAAAGTCAACTAAACTTTGACCAAGCATAACTTTCTCATACTTTATGATAAATGACCCATCAAAAGCTCATTTTTAAGAGGACGCAATGCTATAAAATCCATCTCCAGCTCCAAAGTTCAAAATATCTACTCATAAGAAGTTATGAATTTGGACATTATAGGTCATTTTGAAAAGTCAACAAAAACACCTTTTTTGTCAAAGCTTCATACATGAACATGGAAGAATCAATTGAGATGAGATCAAAAGGGTTGCTTAGATGACATATCAAGCTTTCTAAAAAGTCCAAGAACACCTTCAAAGAGTCAAAATTGAAGAAGTTATGCATTGGTGAACTTGACCTTTTTTGTAAAATTGCCAAAAGTAAAAAATGCCTCAAATTGCAATTTTTGTCAAATGGGCCTAACTTTTTGTACTTGTTTTGAGTTGGTAGCATGGTCCACGAGCCCTAGATCTTTCCACTTGTCTTTATCTCATTTTTGCTATTTATTTTGATTTTTTATTTCAATTAAATCAATTTAAATCAAAACAAATCATAAAAATATCCAAACCATTCAAACCTCAAGATTTTGTGCACATTCTAGGTCCCATATACAGCTAGCAAGTGAATCAATTCGTGCAAGGCATAGGTGGACAAAAAAAGATTGATTTTGGCCTATTTTGGAAGGAATTTTATGGAAATCAAATCAAGATCACAAATCATAATTGGCAAAGATTGAGATCATATTTGTAAACCTAATTCATCCCTTGGTATATAGTGAACAATTGCAGCCAGAAACAACAAGGTTTAGAGGCGTGTAGAAAGAGAACCAACCTTAAAAAAACTCAAAGAAAGTGGTGATCTGATTTTGCACTTCCAGGCGTTTTCAAGGTCCCCAAGCCATCTCATTCTCTTCCTGGGCATACAAGCAAGCTATACCAATCAAGAACAAGGATTTTCCTGCGCTAAAACCCAATGTAAGTGGTTCACGACCATGGCTTTTTCTTGAAATTAAAACACATGATTTTGGCACTTATAGCATGAAATACTTCCATATTCTTGTTCCTTGAGGCATTTGCAAGCTACTCATAACAATTAATTGCATTTTTATTGGCTATACTGGAATCTACCATTGCTAGGTTTTGTTGTCTCGTTTTAGGATCTTTTGGTACAGGTGAAATTGGTACACAAGAAGGGCATGATAATGCTCAGCAGGCCAAGGCGATTTGATTCATGGCTTTAGAATCCATTTATCGTGCCTGTATTTGATTTTGAAGTGTGCAGGGTTTGTAGTGACGAACGTTTGTCTGTGGGTAAAGGTCACTGAACCTTTTAGCAACGAAGAGAGGACAGGGACGATGGCATGGCAAGTTGTGATTAGCCCATTCAATTTTTTGCGCGGATAATGATCATTCTGTTTGTTTTCCATATTATTGTTTATTATTATTTCATGTACAATACGCGCGTCCAACTCAGTTGGTGTGAAGGTGAGTGGAAAAGGCTATAGGGCCTGGGTTTGAATCCCAGGTCCCCCCATGTTTCATATTATTTTGATTTACATAATCAGGCACGCATGTAGGTATGGAGTCCACCATGTGACCTCAAGGTTCCACCATTGGATCTCCAGAAGGCCAGATCTGAAGGCCATAATGTGAAGGACCATCATACACCCTGGTCAACGCACAGCCTGGGATCTTGGAAGTCAACATGGACCCTTGCTTTTTGGGCCCAGAAGCTACTATTCACACCCTCCAAACTACTGATTTCAGGCCCATTTTCTTTTACTCTTCTTTTTATATGTTCTTTATTAATTCATTTAATTTATTTTTACTAACATAAAAATTCTTTCTTTTTATCAAAAAATCATAAAAAATAATTTTTCATCAAATTAGATTTAGGTTTATTTTTTATCAAAAATTAATTTAATTAGTTCATTTAATTTATTAGGTAACTTTAATTCCTTTTGTAAAAAAAAATTAAAACAAGTTAGAAATTAGGGTTTTGTTCAATTTAAATTCTATTTTCTTTTTCTTAAAAATAACAAAAATAAAAAAATAGGTCAAGTAATTATTTTCTTTTATTTAATTAGTAATTAGGTTCATATTTAATTTTGAAACCTTACTTTCTTAAAATAATCAAAAACACCAAAAAATAATTTTTCTTTCAATTAGGATAGACGAGGTCAAAACCCTATTTTTTCTCGTCCTCGGTTCATCGCGCATTTATTTTATTTTACAATATAGATGTAACTGCTCACAGGATGTAATAGATTAATTAGGACCTTTTTCCTTTCATTTATCATTTTGACGGGTTTTTTGGCTATGTAATTAATTTTACCCGAAGCCTTGTAATAGCGTAGCTTTACTTTCCGCATTTTAATTTCTCACAAATATTAACTGTTAGATGTATGATAATAGGGTGCCATGACAAGAATGTATGTTAATTTTAAAACAGTTAGCAAACCCTAAATGTGCAAAGATAATAAACTTGAAATTGAATCACTCGCACATGCGCACTCCTAGGGTATACTCTCACTTCAGTTGCCTTCGGTAAACGATCATTAAGTATAGGATATTTTAATGGTCGTCCTCTTGTCTAAACAAAAGATCAAAGTCCCGTTCGGAAAAGTTGCCTAAGAATTGTTGCCTCGAATATGATCTTAAGGACATCAGGGTTATTACTAAGACGTCCTAACATTACTTTAGTGATCGTACGTCCCTTTCGAATTGACCCTTAAAACTCCGACGACGATGCTACCTACTCTCTAATAGTAGGATAGTGATGTCTAAAGGAAACGAACATAGAACAATTCTTTTTTCTGAGTATGTAGATGCTAGTAGGTACTTGCTCAAAATAAACTTTTCCACACTTACACTCTTTTTTCAAACAAAGTTTCAAAAACACTTCTTAACACTCTTGAAGATGGAAGCAAGGGTTAAATCGAAGTCAAACAAAAACTTTTTTTTTCCAAATCAAACACGGAAGCAATTTTAAAAATGATGAGCAAGTACCTAAGAGCCCGTAGAAAACTACGGATAGAAAGGATGTTAATTCCTTCCCTTTCTATAATCTACTCCCCGTACTCAAAATCTCGAAAAAGGAATTTTTCTGTGCTTTTTTCCTTTCTAGTTGGATAAAATAAAAGTCGGTGGCGACTCTTGCTTACCGCGACATTTTGCGAATACAAAACACAAAATGCAAACCAGCATTTCAAACAGTTCCGGTTCTGCCATCGTATCACACTCACGCCTGGGATCGAACCCAGAATCATGAGTTCCTGACTTCCTTCTTCTGACCGGCTGCGCTGGATGTTAACTTGTTAATATAATAAAAACAAATAATATATCAGAAAAAGAAGTTTCTGGCCAGAATAAACGCGCCAAAATTTAAACCAGCCGGTAAGGTTGTGACACGCTATCGTCTTCTTCCCTGGAACCGTCGTTTAAAGCTATGAACCTTTACCTACATACATGGCGCTGTAGCTAAAAACCTGTGCATTTTAAAAATTGTCCACAGGCAATATAAATGGCCATGGCTGGTACCAACACTCGTCTCATCCTCACGAATATCATGGTACCAGAATCAGCGCCCAATTTTACTTGTGTTGCAAAGCCCTAAACCTAAACAAAAAAACCTAGCCATGGCATCTTTTCATACAATCATCAGAAACGCAATTGAACATAATGGTTAGCTTGTAAATTCATTGAGGAACAAGAATATGTAATCAAAACATGCAAATGATGCGTAAATCCATGAAAACGAAAACGAATTTTTTGAATGAAACGTGACCTCTGTACCTTTGATTCCAGGTGTGAGAAAGCTTGCAAATGGTTGGAATGCCTTCTTGAGATGTCCAGGAATCTGTTGGTATCATGAGAATGGTTAGAATCGGCCTCTAGAATAGAAATTGGATTACCACTCTTTCTTGAATTTTTTGAGTTTTTTTTCACTTATGCACGACTGCTTCCAACCTCCTTTTCACGCCTTGGCTTGCTTCTGTATATGTAATACAACATATTAGGTCAATAAAAAAGGATTCAATCTTACCCATTATGAAGATTTGATTTGGTCTTTTATGGCATATGATTCTTTCCAAATTTTGCTCAAATCCAATCTTTTTTCAACCAAGTTGACCTTGCACGAGTTGATATTCAATAGATAGCATATAGGATCTTCTTTTAAATGAAAAATCATCCCTAAAACACAATATATGATTTATTAGGATTTATTTGATTTTATTTGAATTTTAAATGAATAAAAATAAAAATAAATTAAATAAATGAATAAATAAAACATGGAGGGTCCCATAGGTCATGGACTATGTTATCATTGAAGTGCAAGCATAAAAAGTTGGGCCCATTTAGCAAAAAATACAAATTTGAGCACATTTGACTTTTGGCAATTTTGCAAAAAAGGTCAACTTTGACAATGCATATCTCTTTCAATTTTGACCCTAGGAGGGTGTTATTGGACTTTTTAGAAAGCTTAGGATGTCCTATAAGCAACCCTTTTGGTCTCATATCAATTGAGTCATCCATATTCATGTATGAAGCTTTGACCCAAAAGGTGTTTTTGTTGACTTTTCAAAATGACCTATAATGTCAAAATTCATATCTTTTTGTGAGTGCATATTTTGAACTTGGGAGATGAATATGAATTGTAGGAAATTGACTCCTCTTCAAAATTAGATTTGGATGGATCATTTCTGATAAAGTATGAGAAAGTTATGCTTGGTCAAAGTTGAGTTGACTGTTTCTACAAAACCCTAATTTAGCAACTTTTGGGTTTTGGTGAATTGTGAGCAATCCTTAATGAATCATGATCAACCCTTGATCAAATGATGAATAATACTTCAAAATGAGTATGTTGACCAAAAATCTTAGAGTTTGACTGTATGTGGGCCATAGTTGACTTTTGCCCTAACATAGTCGATTTTCAGGCCTTTGAGCAATAGACTGAGCAAACTTCCTCTGCAAGGCTTGAAACTTGACATGGATGATCTTGTGACCATATTAGGACAATGGTGAGAATTTGGGATCCTTTGGACTCAAGCATCTTGATAAAAAATGAAACCCTAATTTGAGGTAGACTGCCTTAGGAGAGAGTTTATCTGGTCAACCCTTGGACTTCCTTGAGCAATTTGAGGACCTCACTTGACATGTATTGAGAAATATGGGAGGGGAAATTTTGGGGTACAACAACGATGATCACCGAACTCTGTAAGCAATTCAAGATACAACATCACAACTCTTCTCCCTATCGGCCGAAGATGAATGGCGATGTTGAAGCAGCTAACAAGAACATCAAGAAGATTGTACAACAGATGACAGTGGCATACAAAGACTGGCATGAGATGTTACCATTTTCTCTTTATGGGTACCGTACATCAGCACAGACATCGACAGGGGCAATACCCGACTCTCTGGTATATGGCATGGAGGCCGTCCTACCCATTTAGGTCCAGATTCCTTCTCTCAGGATTATGAAGGATGCAGGTTTGAACGAAGACGACTGGATCTGAACCCGACTTGATCAATTAAATAAAATCGATGAAAAGAGACTTACTGCTATCTGCCATGGTCAAGCATATCAAAAGCGAATGATCAAGGCTTTTAATAAGAAAGTCATACGCCAAGAATATCAAGTCGGGGATTTAGTGATCAAGCGCATCATACTGCCGCAAGTTGATCCCAGGGGCAACTGGACTCCCACCTACGAAGGGCCATTTGTGGTTAAAAACATTTTCTCAGGTGGAGCCATGACTCTGACCACCATGGAGGGTGACGACCTTCCTCACCCTGTCAATGCAGACATAGTGAAAAGATACTACGTATGATTAAAAGACCCGCTAGGTCGACTGGCCTAGGCAAAAATAAGGGCTTCCCAGCGAACCAAAAGGGTTCGGAAAAAAATAAGGGATGAAAATGAAAAATATGTACACCCGGCAAGTCAAAGACCTGAAAAGGCGACTTGGGCAAAAAGGGGTATCCCGGTGGACTGAAAACCCGAAAGGGAGGTCCAGGAAAAAGTTAGGGATGAAAAGTGTACCACTATGTCCCATTGGGTCACCCTGCGATCTGACCTCAGTATCAACTACCAAACTCAAATGGCATCAATCAATTTAATCAGCATTGGACGAGCAATAAAGTGAGGAGACACTCGAAGGCATAGCAGAAATAGAAGATTTGAAACTCAGTGGGATTCGTTGCACATAGCTGTTTTCTTTTCGTTGTACACAATTTTGTATAGCTTCCATTTTTACGGCGGAGTTCTCTTACTAAAGCGTCTGCTTTCTTGTACAAAACACCTGTTATAGGCCAACTTCAAAAATTAATACAAGTCATTTTTACAAAACTACTTGTTTTTCTTTTTTCTTTTGTTTTTGCAAGAACATCCAATGATTTATTCTTGACATATGCATTTGAATATGATTAATGTTCACGATTATTTGCATAAGAATTAAAAGACAATTACTCGTAACTCCAAAAACAGGGAAAAAAAATAAGAAATGTCAAACCTGACAGTTACTCTGTCCAGCAGGTACCAGGGAAAGACAACTTGGGAGCACAATCATCAGTACATATGACCTTATAACACCTATATTCCCCACAGAGTAGAGGTAATCAAAGCCTTGATATCAGTTATGTCAGAAAAGGGAAGTAATCTCCCTAGCCAGAGTCGTCCAGAAACCTGACACCTATGTCCCCCAGTCGAATTTCATAATCACAAGCGGATAATCATAAATTTCTAACTCCCCAAGCAGAGTTTATTTCTCTGGATACAGGAGCTCAATCCCCGACAGAGCCCATTACTTCAGCTATGGAAATTCACCTTCCCAGTTGTTCCCCACAGAGTTATTCTAAAACAGAATCTCCCCACAAAAGTACAGTCACTTCCATTCATCATCCCCAGCGGCAGTAGAAGAGCCATATTTCTCTACAACAGTCAGGAATTCTATTTTCTCCAGCAACAGTCAGGGATTTATCTTCCCAGACTCGAATATGTCACAACTAACATCTCATCATGACACACACATACATATCACATACATCATAATCTCGTTTATTTGGAGAACATCTTCTAACAATGCATTCCATGCATCGCATATAACTAACCCTGTTATCTTTTCAGGAAAGATAGTTATCACCAACAATTCCAGCAGTTATACATGTCATATCTGCAGGCAACCAAGGAAAAAATCAGATCCCCAAACCAAACGGTTCAACCAATCTACATGATCAAATGAAGTAACCTTATTATCTAGGTTCCTTCCCACAAGCCCTACTACCCAGACTTTCATTTCGAAGTAACCCTACTGTCAGGTTCCTTCCCACAAGCCCTACTATCCAAGCTTTCATCTCGAAGTAAACCTACTACCCAAGTTCCTTCCCACAAGCCCTACTATCCAGGCTTTCATCTCGAAGTAACCCTACTACCCAGATTCCTTCCCACAAGCCCTATTATCCATGCTTTCATCTCGAAGTAACCCTACTACCCAGGTTCCTTCCCACAAGCCCTACTATCTAGGCTTTCATCTCAAAGTAACCCTACTACCCATGTTCCTTCTCACAACCCTACTATCCAGGCTTTCATTTTGAAATAGCCCTACTATCCAGGCTTTCATCTCTAAGTAACCTTACTACCCCGGTTCCTTCCCACAAGCCCTACTATCCAGGCTTTCATCTTGAAGTAACCCTACTACCCAGGTTCCTTCCCACAAGCCCTACTATCCAGACTTTCATCTCGAAGTAACCCTACTACCCAGGTTCCTTCCCACAAGCCCTACTATCCAGGCTTTCATCTCGAAGTAACCCTACTACCCAGGTTCCTTCCCACAAGCCATACTATCCAGGCTTTCATCTCGAAGTAAACCTACTACCCAGGTTCCTTCTCCCTTATCTCCAGACGACAGCTTACAACACTGTAAGGCCCAGACCCGACCAGATACGATCAGTTTCACATTTCCCCAGTAAGTCGCTATACAACTTGGACCCTGACCAGATATGCATTCTACTTTCACCCTCCCCAGTCAGGAGATAATTCCCCAGTAGAGTAATGGACAACCAAAGCTCCTAGACTTTACTTCCTCGTGCATAAGTCAACATTCCCCGGCAAAGTCCCCCCTCGACAACATGTACAGGAATTCTCACCCAGGAATCTCTTATGCAACCAATCTTTTCTGGATGGCATCTTCAAGCCCATCTCCAATGATTTCCTGTCGCCTTCCAAATGGCATATGTAAGCCCATTCCCGACATCATCGATCAGTATTACTTCATGCGGGTGCAAATTTCTTGGGCACTCTAGTGTTCAATCATCTTCCACCCTCAGTTCACGAAAGGCAGATCAACCAATCTATATCCTCAGGTTTAAGAAGATTGAACAGGGGAAACTTTTGTACCCCAAAAGTTTCCCTGCCATTTCTCAAAGGATCATCCTGGACTCTCAGGTTTGCTTCTATCAAGTTCCAAGCCTTGAATTACAATTTTTCAAGAAAATCACTCACAAGGGCAAAATGGTCAAAAGCATATTGAAAAAGTCAAACTTTGACTTTTAGACCAAAAACCAAGTTTCAATAATTATATTTCATCAAGACATGAAACTAGTTCATCAAAATCAGAAGTCATAAATTACTCTGAAAAAGTCAAATTTCTAAACATTTGGAAAATTTTCTAAGTGTTAAAAGAATATGATACTTCAGAACCTCTGAGTCAACCTCCACGCAAGTGCACTCAGAAGTTGCAAACATGATTCAGAACATAGCCTTCAATCAGAACATGACTCTTCAGCACATGGGGGTTACGTTTCTGATCTTCTGCGATCAGAACATCACCAAATCCCAAAACCTCGTTTAAGCAACCTGCTGCCCTGCTACATCACAGTCCTGTAATCAGCTGCTGACCCAGTCCACGCCTGCACTTCCTTAAACCCAATATTTGTATCAAATTAGCATACGAAAACTGTGATTAAAAAGCAATGGAACAGTATACCAAACAGGTTTGAATCCCATTTGTTTTCCCCTCCAAAACCACAACAAACCCATCTATAAATAATATGCTCCGTCACACCTTCAAAGGGTTGGATTTTGGAGAGAGAGAATTGTCAAAAGAGAGAAAAGAAAGCTGTGAAACCTTCATAAAAAATCCAGAATTCCCAAACAGAAAACAAAAACCTTTGTTCTTCCCTTTGAGCCAAAGAACTTGGCATTTTCTCTTTCGTTACTCTTGCTGACTCTAAAACATCTAAAGGCAGCAGTTCAAGCTCCAAACACACACTTTAAAGGATTCAAGGTAAGTCTTTCTGACTTTGCATCTTTTCATTCAGAACATCACTAAATATGTAAATATCATAGTATTGACGTTGTCCATATCATTGCATAAGTAGAAAAAAACTATGGATTAGAACTTCTTGGTTAAAGGTAGGCCTAGGATTAGGATTATAACTTCTATAAACTGTTGTGCTTTTACCCTTCTGATTTGTGTGTGATTAAGAACTGAATGAATTGCTGATGGGTGATTAATATGAGAAAAGAGTTGAAATGTAACACAGAACTTCTGATGCTCACTCACTGTTTTAGCATAACACAGAACTTCTGAGTTCTTCTTACTGTTTTAACACACTGAACTTCTGAGTTCTTCTTACTGTTTTAACACACAGAAGTTCTAGGTTTTCTTACCGATCCAGCACACACAGAACTTCTGATGTCTCCACTCAATGTTTTAACACTTAGAACTTCCGATTTTCACTCACTGCTCATCACAACACAAAACTTCTGACTTTTGGCTCACAGTCTGAATACCACCCAGAACCTTTGTGTTTTCCCTCTAACGTTTTTTCAGGACCTCAGAGTACACCAATCGATAACTTCTGATGCCTACTCACGTTTCTTTCTGAGTCATAGCACTTCTGGCATCATAACTTCTGATCCCTTTTGTTTTGCTGGCAGCACCACGCTGATTCCATATCTCATTTATTTTCCTTTTTTTATCACTTTCAATATTAATACTCTTTTTATCTCAAAGGCATAAAAATATTTTCTTTTTACTAGCTGATTCATTTCCCCTCTTTTAAATTCATCAATACAAAAAAACATTTTTTTAAACAAAGTCCTTTTTCTTCCTTGTACATTCTTATCCATTCAATATGGTTATAACAATAATTTAGGATTTAATTTGCAATTCCCATTTGTAAATCTGCACACCCCATCCCCTAATGATTGTAATAGCGTAGGATATTTACTTTCCGTACTTTTTATTGCTTTCATATATTGCCAGTAATTAGGGTGTGTATGACAAGATATGAAATTGACAAATAGATTACCCCAATCAAGACTAAAATGCATGCAATCAAACATACTCTCACACTAGCACCCTTATGGTAATCCTACTTTGTGGCCTATCGAAAAATAGTCATCTCCCTCGAACATGGGAGTTTTAGCAAAAGACCCTCGATAAAAGATCGTAATCCCTCAATGACCCTCAATGTTGCCTTCATTAAACGATCTAGTCCCTAAAAACGAAATTGCTAAAACGTCCCATAAGTTGCCTTCTATGACTATACAAACGTCCCAACGTCCGTCCCTTCACATCCAACGACAGGGCTTCTTACCAAATCAATGGTAAGATAGCAACATCTAAAGGAGGAGAAAAAGAACATCCAAGACCTTTTGAGTAGGTAGATTGGCTCCTAGTTGCTCGCTTGCTCACAACAAAAAACACTTTTATACCCCCACACTCTCATTTTGAAAATATTTTTGAAGGACAACACTTTGTACGCGTTCTTATAGAGACGAGAACCATTACAAAAGCAGTTTTTCAAAATCACTTTCAAAAACGCATCTCATAAACACATCTTTGAACTATTTTCCAAACATACACTTTATACACGTTCTTATAGAGACGAGATCCATTACAAAGACGTTTTCAAAATACTTTCAAAACCACACCACAAGCACATTCAAACAAAAGCAAGTGATCTAATGAGTAACTAAGAGCCCATGGAAAACCAGGGATGAAAAGGGTGCTAACACCTTCCCTTTTCATAATCTACCCCCCCGAACTCAAGAAAACATCTCTAAAGGTATTTCCTGTGCTTTTTCACCTTTCCTTTTGGATAAATGAAAAGTCGGTGGCGACTCTTTCTAAACCACAACATTTACAAACACAAACACAAAACAAAATCCAGTTCTCCCACCGTATCACATAAGTCTAGGTAATTGTCTGCATTGTTAATCGAAATCTACAAAGTATGGGATGCCCTACCTTTGGTGGAGGTAGGAAAAACCATTCAGTATCAGCTTGCTTGACCTCTTATTATTCTACAGTTGACTTTAGAGGTCTTGACTCTAGTTCTCTTCTTAGTTGGTGACCGCTCGATGCACCAATAGTTTGGGCTACTTCAAACGCTACCTAGGAATCTGTTCTTTCCTCTCAATGATGTTCTTCAAAGCCAACAAAACTTGAATCATGTCTCCTTTCATCGATTCAATGTTACCCTTTACTTGCTCCAAATCTTCCTTGAATGCAGCTTGATTCTCTTCGATCTGTTCCATCACTTTCTTTTGATGGGCTCTTATTTGATATGGCGATCAGAGAGGCGGTGCTTTCTTACCAACGATTTAACTGGACAATGTTTTTGAAAAATGATAAGTTTTTGCATGAATTTAGGAAATTCAATGTTTGTGAATGCATGGATGTGTATGAATATGCTAAGAGTTTCATTTTTGAATGTCTTATTCACTTGGATTCTCTTTCATATTTTTTTAATGTATTTTTCAGGCTTTACTTTTTATTTGTGAGCATCTTGAAATGAATACGCAGTTCAAATATAGAAACAAAAGTACTTTCATTAATAATAATCATCCTCAAAATGGAATACAATTTAGATATTGAAAAATATTCTAACCAAAAAGCAACTATTGGAAGCACTAACATCTTCGTGGCTCTTTCAGGCAGTTTCTCCTTGATGATTATTATCTTTGTCATATCTGGCTTGACAACACTAACACAAACAAATTGTTTTCCTCTGGCACTCATTTTTAAGACACTTCACCATAAACCTCTGATTATTATTTTTTTAATCCTGTGAATAAGACAAAAACCAAAATGCAAAATAATGAATGTTTAAAATACAAGATGTATGAATGTATGATCGTGTGGCATAGTAATAGGGTTTTCTGTATTTTTTTATTTCTTCACATTTTATTTATTATTTTTGGTTTATTTATTTATTTTACATATTTTTATCATGCTATATTTGTTTGTGATGGGATTTTATTTATTTTTATCATGCTATATTTCTTTATTTATTTTTTTACATCTTCTCGTATTCTCCCCTTTCTGGTTCTTTGATTCTCCCTTCTAATCTTCTTCTCCTTTTTGTGTTTAACACATATGTGAGATGATGGTGCATGATGGTGGCGATAAGTTGAAGCACAAATCTAGGGTTTCAGAAATTGGAATACAGATCTCAGGAAGATGGCTGACTCACAGATTCTTCTCCCTCTTATAATTTCTTATCTTCTAATTTTTTTTCTCTCCCCCCTTTTTTCAATTTTAGGATTAGGGTTTATATAGTTTTAGGAATTTAGACAGATTAGGAAGTTTTGTTTGATTGCTGTTACTTTTTAGATTGATTGTAAATTAATCTTGCAATTAGAAATCAAGGATTTGATTTATTGAATATTATAGATTTGGTTGAGGTTATGTTTCATATTTTTTTATAAATCAAGTGTAATAAGATTCAATTTGATTTAATTTTGTCTAAATTTGATTTGTTTTGAGATTTGTTTAAGTTTCTGAAGATTCCATTTGGTCTATTATTGATCTTGATCGAATATGAATTTCTTTTAATTCCTGGGCTTGTAAACAATTGCTTAGGGAACAAGAGTTAATCGGGGCGCAGCTGGACAAATGGTTTAAATCCCTAATGTTGACTGTAGTCAACCATAAATAAAACAAATGTATAATAATAAAAAAGTTGAAATAATAATTATTGAAAACAAATAAAACAAAGCTATATAACGTAGGCGGGTCTCTGTCCCAAAAAGAAAATGGACCTCTAATCTTAACAAAGTCCCTAGCCCATCTAAATACACACCCCTCTTGTTTCTTCAAAACGGGCCTCAGAAAACAACTTAATGGGCCAAATGAACCTTAAAAAAACACACACCCCTTGCTATCTTAACCAAACCTTAATAGGCCATCAGATTTTGATGGTCCATTAAAGCAATACATCCCCTTTTTGTTTTATTAAATAAGTCCTGTAATACGGTGGAAGAACTGACTTGGGTGTTTTGTGTTTGATTGCAATTGTTGCGGATAGCAAGAGTCGCCAATGAATTTTCTTTTATCCAATAAAGAAAAGGGTGAAAAGAACAGGAAAGACCTTTTGAGAATTTTCTTGAGTTCGTGGGGTAATTTATGAAAGGGGAAGGTGTTAGCACCCTTTTCATTCGTAGTTATCTATGGGCTCTTAGTTGCTAGCTCACTTTTGAAATGCTTTGTTTGAAATGTGTTTGCAATTGTTTTTGAAAGTATTTTTGAAAGTGCCTTTGTTTAGGCTAACTTTGTAATGATTCACGTGTCTATAAGAATGCATACAAAGTGTTGACTTTTGAAAATATTTCATTTGAAAGGGTTGGTGTGTTTAAAAGATGTTTTGAAAATGGTTGTGAGCAAGCAACTATGAATATTCTACCTACTCAAAAAAGTATTAGTTATTTTCCTCTTCCTTTAGATATTTCTATCTTAACATTGATTGATAAGAATCCCTATCATTGGATGTGAAGGGACATGCGTGGGTCGTCGTATAGTCATAGAAAGCCACATTGTAGGATACCTTAGCAATTTTTGTAAGGGTCTAAGATCATTTATGAAGGCAACATTTGAAGGGTCATCGAGGGACTATGATCTTATTTTTGATTATTATTGCTAAAGTATCCCACGTTTGCGTAACATGACTATTTTTATCTTAGGAAATAAGTGAGGTTAGCCCTAGAGGTGCAAGTGTGCAATTGTTTTGATTTCATGCATTTTTGTCTTTGAACCATGGTTTTCTACTTATTGATTTTATGTCTTGCCATACAAACCCTAGTTACTAGCAATTATATTGAAAGCGATAGGTTGCGGGGATTTAAAGTTCTACGCTATTACATCATTTGGGGGAATAAAAGCAAATAAACCCTAATTTACTATCACAACCATATTGAATATGAACAAATAAAATGTACAAGAATATAAAGGGGATGTGCAAGAGGAGAGAATTGTTTTGGTTTTTTTTATGAAAGGGAGATTTTAGTATTTTTTGACCTAATTAAAACTAATTAATTATTTAAAAAGAAATCAATTAATTATTTAACCTAAAGTCTAAGTTAATTAAAAAGGAAATTAAATAAACTTAAGTCTAATTTAATTCTAAATCTAAAAAATAAATTAATTAGTTAAGAAAAATATTTTTAGTATTTTGTTTATAAAATAAATAAGGTGAAGATAAAGTAAAAATTAGAAAATTATTTAAGAAAATGTATTTTTTATATTTTTCGTCAAAATAAAAATAGTAAAATAAATAAATAAATGATAATAAAGAAATATATAAAGAAAATAAATATATTGGGCTGGGGGTTTAAAAAAAGTAAAATGGAGGTAAAAAGCAATGGGGCGCTAGGCCCAAAGATATATTTTTTTGTTCAAATCAGAAAACAAAGATGGATCGGGATGTATCAAAATGAAATAGGGAGTATGAAACAAGAAAAATGCCAAGCCCAACAACAAGGAGCCCAACGCCTGTGTTGTGGTCCAGTGGAAGAGACTGGTGAGGGAGCATCATGGATAGAAGCATGGGATGTGTTGGATTGGTGTTAATGAAGATCCAATGGCTAGAGATGAGAGGCGCATCATACGCGTGTGTGACCTGCGTGTATTGAATTTGTAAAAATAAAACAAGAAAAAGCAAAAGGGTACCACTGTGGCGTGAACCCAGGTCCCAAAGGTTATTAGGCGCACGCTTTACCACTGGGATGGCTATACATTCGTTTATTAATACAAAACCTCAAATATATAAAATAAAACAAGTCAGGAGGCCAACTTCATCTTCTTCCTTGCGCCAAAAATTTTGAAAGCTGTAACTTCATCAATTATCAATCATTTTCAAAAGTGTAAACATGAAACTTGTGCATTTTTCCAACACGAATCCAACCATGTAACTAATTTAAGCTAACACTCAAAGATAAGGATGAATTTTTGTTGGTTCCAAACTGAACCCTAATATTTCAGAAAGTTCAAACCCAAAATTCTCAATGCACAGTCAATATAAATGAAAACCAGAGACATGGTTAGCTTCAGAGTAATGATATCTACATTTCTACTTCAAATGTATGTACAAAAGTTGCTTGTATCAAGATATCACAGTTAAGAAAAACTTACCTTGAAGTGAGAATCGTGTATGGAGTTTGAGCAACCTTTGAGGTGTCCTAATGATCTGTTTAGCTTGCCTGGTCCTCCCTGAGTGTGTTGTAACCCTTACTTTGCTTTGAAGGTCCCTAAATCTCCCTATTCAAGTCAAACTGCAAGCTTGATTTTTGAAAATGGTAGATGGTGAAGATGGAAGTACAGTTAAGAAAAAGGTGTTAGGATTACTTGTATATGAGGTATGTTAAGTGTTTGTAGGATTAAAAATGGAAACCCACAAGTAGATTTTGATTAGGTGATTTGAAGCTAAAAAATGTCAAGTTATGGCCAATTCTATGTTGCAGAATGTTTGGGAAGTTTTAGGGTGCTTGAGCTCGTGTGTTTGCTTGCCATAGACATGTATATTTTTATGGAAAAGGTTAGAGATGTTTTTCACAAGGGATTTATGAGTTGTAGGGTTTTGGCTAGGTGGCTTGCTTTTGAAAAAAAGTGGAAAACAAGTTTCAATGTGTTGTACAAGCATGGTCTGAAGTTGTTGGAGTCCTTAGACATGTTGCTTATGGTTTTGACATTACTTGTGTTTTGATGAAACAAGTTTTGGAGCTCATGAAGTTGACTTTGTGATTAAAGTGATCTTTATGAAAATGGATATGAAGCTTTTTGCAATTTCATCCAAAAATGGTATAACCAAGTGGATAAAGCCTCAAATATTTATGTAATGCATCACAAATTTGTGTAAATATCTGATTATGTGGAGATTTAGAAGCAAAATAGCCTGAAAAGTGAGATTGGATGATAAGGTTATGA
Source organism: Vicia faba (assembly GCA_948472305.1). Lineage (NCBI taxonomy): Eukaryota > Viridiplantae > Streptophyta > Magnoliopsida > Fabales > Fabaceae > Vicia > Vicia faba. Next base: position 289,704 of record CATIWC010002417.1, read on the forward strand.
GATTTAGTCTTGTGTTCATCATAAAATTGACTTGTAATTCAAGTTTGAAACCCTAACTTCATCTCTTCGATTCTCCTGGCTCAAGAATGATCTCATTGATTTCTTAGACATTTTAAAAATATTGGAACATTATATACAACTTTCATGTTGGCCATTTTGACAAAATCCTCTTGGAGCTTGGTGAAAATTGTCCAAGAAGTTAGGTAAAAAATCTGCCTAAACTAGGTCGAAATTTCACCAAGTGTTTAAGAAAAAATGCATGATTTATGGATTCATAATTCAAAATCCAAGAATTTATAGGATTTGATCAGTAAATAAAAGTTGTATATCTCATCAATATATACATCTTTCATGTTGGAAGTTTTCTTTAAATCATCTTGCATCTTGGTGAAAAGTTGGTAAGAAGTCATGATAAAATAAGACTTAAAACACTTAGAAAATTTTCTAAGTCTTGAAAACTTTGATTTATTCAAAGACTTTTGACTTTGTTGATTTCTTGATAATCAAGCTTCATATTTTTACATGTATTTATGAATTTTTTTATTTGAAACTCAATCTTGACCAAAAAGTCAAAGTTTGACTTTTAGTTTATCAATTGACTTTTTCATCAATTGACCAAATTTCAACTATCAATCAATTGATCTTGAGAAATGATTTGAGCCATGAAATTAGGTCAAAAAATTGTGTTTGAATCCTTAAGATCATGATTCAAACCATTAATTCATGTATTAGGTCAAAAGTCACTGATCAGTCATTCTCAATTAAAACCCTAATTTTGACCATTTTGCCCTTTTGATAATTTGGTCATTTTTCTTGGGGAATTATGATCCAAACTTGATCAATTGATGCATATGACTTCAAAATGTTGATTTTGGTTAAAAAATCTTGAGGTTTGACTAAGTTGACCACATTTGACTTTTTAACCAATACAGCTGATTTTCAAACATCTAATCAATTGATTGAGCAAGATTGTGATTCAAGACTTGAAACTTGATATGAATATCCTTGGAGGTCTATAATGATCCATGAAAGTCAATTTAAGCATTAGAAGTCCAATTGTCTTTGTGAAAATCCAAACCCGAATTTGAGGCATCAATGTTGAGGAGATGGTTTGATCTAGTCAACACTTGCACAAGCTTGAGCTATTGAAGATCTTCTGAGAAATATCTTTATAAAAGAGAGGGAAAATTTTGGGGTACAACAAGCCCCAAAACTTAAATGGACCTATAAGCCCCGAAAGGTACACCTCTCTTTTATAATTTAAACCCTTCTTAGAATAAACTCAGTAATAATAATGCCCAAAATTCTAAATGACTAGTAAAAGATGAAATGTTTATTTAGAGGGGGAAATTTGGGGTATGGCACATTTGTTTTTCGTTTTAAAACTTTTTGATTCATGATTATTTGGTTGATTACTTTTGGTTCTTTGAGTTGTTTGGCCTTGTTTGAGGACAAACAAGTTCAAGTTGGGGAGAGTTTGATAAGTGCAAATTGTAGCTATTTTTGTATATGCTTTTTGTTGCACTTATCGACTCTCTGTTGTTAATATCAATGAATAAATCCGAATTTTGTGTAAATACGTTTAGTTTGTGTTTCTTTGTGTTTTTGTGTATATAGTGTACCATTTGATGTTTTTCCATTCATTTTGTAGGTATATGTTACATTTTTGAGCATCGAGGAATAAGGTGTTGAAGGCACGACTCCGGATGCGTGTTTTTGGAATAAAATACCATTTTTGAGAAGTTTTACCCAAGAGAGCCCGCTTAGCGTGCAGAAAGCCGCTAAGCGCGAGTGCACTCAGCGCATTTTGTAGCGTGTTGCTTTCATTTTTACATTTTGGCATAAGCTTAGTTTTGGAGCCTGCTTAGTATGGACAGTGCGCTTAGTGCGATTTAGGTTGTTTTAATGTGTAAATATCGTGCAGCCCGCTTAGCGTAGTGAGCCCGCTAAGCGCGGTCTGCTGAGATTTGTTTTATAACTTCATTTTTAGTTCATTTTTTGTTATGGTTTTGGGGAAGTTTTTGTCCCAAATTCCATCAACCTAATTTTTAGGTAGATTAGCTTAGATAACAACTATGGAGCTTTCATATGGGTGATCTGGGGTGGATTTCTCTTTGATCGACGCTAACAAACCAATAGATTTTTGGTTCATATCTCTTTTTATTTGTGTATTCTATTTTGGTTGGGTTTGCATATGTATTTACTTTTATCTTATGTATATTTGACGCCCTTGGAGTTATATAAAACTTGATTTACAAATCTTTGTCGATTGTTCTCCTTGATTTTTGCTTTGTGCTAGGGATTTATGTTGCTATAGACATATACTGCTTAGATTTTTATCTAGGATGAGTATCTAATAGTGTCTGAATTCTAGAGATAGATTTAGCATTGTTATTCACTTAGGATGTATGTGATTAAAGCCTCTGTGTTGTTTGTGTCGCTTTGAGAGATCGTCTACACAAGCGAGCACGATTGACTTCAGTGTTGTTAAGTTTGGTTGAGAGATCACCGCCAAGGTGATACCGTGGGTGTTGTGTTTGACACATGATGATATCGATGAGTCTCGTAGGTTGAGTATGATAGGTCGATAGGTTTAAGTTTGGGAAGAGTGGGTTATTATGCATGCTTGATAAGTCTTTTCTCCTGAGAATGAATTCTTTCCCGTTGATAACTTTTAATTCCCGCATTTCCTTTCAACCTATTTATCCCCAAACTCATTAACGAGAGATTTGTCGAACGATATTTCAATACACCAATCTCTAAGGACACGATATAATATAACCTAAATATCACCCGGTAAATTAATAACTTACTTTTTGCGTTCCGATTTACCGCACCAGCAATCGACTATCGTCTAATTCAAACTGTTATTGAAATGTTCGGATATGCAGTAAACCAATGTTGTATGGTATGATAATAATAATAATCAATTGAGATAATATATTTTCACCCCAATCGTTTACAAGAGAAATGTAGCAATCCAACCCTACAAACACTATGTTGTTGATCCTAAAACTTTCTCTTCCCTTTGTCTAAGCTTAATTAAGTCACCCAACAATAACAATTTGATACACTGTCTCGCGCTACTCCTTTACAAGAAACCACCGTTCTTCAAAGCTTTCACTCGTCTGAATCCAAATTGCAAATTTTTGTCACCCAATATTTTTAATCGATTCACCGTATCACACTACTCCTTTTCAAGGACCCCCGTTCTTCAAAGCTTTCACTCATTCAAATCCAAATTGTAAAATCTTGTCGGAACCCCTAAATCAAAACTTTGATCTTGGTGGAAAACCCTCCCAGTTTTTCACAATGAACACCCCAAAAGATTCTCAACTCAATTTACAATTCAACAACCTAAATTGAACGTTATCAACTCTGAATCTAGATGGAACCCAAACAAAAAATGATTATGTGTAATTTGTTTGTGTGTATGCATATACTATGAGAGGTTGAAGATGAAGATAAATCTTTGTATGTTTATGGTCTTCATGAAGGTTCCCCCTAAATGTGTGCATCATAGCTTGCATATGCTTCTCCCTCTTTGACAACATTAAAAAGAGACAAAGTAAGCCATTAGAAGTATCACATATATACAACATATCATATATGCCATATACCAAAATCACACAGAGACGTTTATAAAGAATGAGCGTGCACTTACATACACCACATACGTGAAATGACTCAAAATTGAAATACTTAAATATAAATAACAGACAATTCAAACAAAATTATCATATTGTTTCCACAAATCATCCCAAATAACTTATTCAATAGTATGAAACATGATGGATATAATCCAATCAAATACTCTTGATTCTCTAAAAAAAACGTTACGTTTACACAACTCTTCATGTTGGTGTTCCTGATGCTGCACACGCATGTTCTTATCTTGGTGAAAATTATAAATACATCACCGCTAAAACCAAAAATAAATATGCTTCTATAAAGTGTGACATTACTTGTTCAAGAATTCCATTTGCATGGTAACATGCTCAAATTAATTCATGCGAGAATTGATAAATAACAAGCTTACACATGTAATGCAAGGAATAATGTTACAAAACATGCTTATATGCCAAGAACATATACTTCAAATGTGAAAGAATCAATAGCATGAATTCACTATAAGCATATAGATTTAAACATACAATGATTATCAATTAAATTTTTTGGAAGTGAACATTCATGAAATATATCCTATATCAAGCATATCAAGCATTTAGAACATAAACAACATGCAATATCAAGAAGGCTTCGTTACAAAGGGAAACAAAATGATATTACCTCCTTGATGAATGGAATGGAAGATGCACTCACATAGAATGGAAATTTCAAATGAAATCTTGAGCAAATGTATATAGAGTACATGCATAAATACATTTGGGAAACATTTGAGATATCAAGTTCCCCAATTCCCTTCAAATGTTGAAAAAAAATTTGGTTGCAAGAGATTTTGTAAATACATATGCAAGTTGATTTTTACTATCAACATGCTCAAATACAACATCCCTTTTTTCAACATGGTCGCGTAGGAAATCATGATGTATCTCAATGTGCTTAGTGCAAGAATGTAACACCAGATTTTGGTTAGGTTGATTGCACTTGTGTTTTCGCACATGATAGAAATACGTTGAAGTTTAATGTCGAAATCAAGTAGTTATTTTTTGAGACACAAAATTTGAGCACAAAAACTATCAGTTGCAACGTATTCTGCCTTGGCTGTTGACAAAGAAACGAAAACATGTTTCTTTCTATGCCAACTAACTAAGGAATTTGAAAACAAGTGACAAGTTCCACTAGTGGTTTTCCTATCTGATGTGAAAATAGAAAAATCGAAATCAGAATAACCTACCAAACTATAATCACTTCCTTTGGAATACCAAAGCTCATACTTAGAGGTATCATGAAGGTGTCTAAGGATGCGCTTGACAGCTTTTAAATGCGATTTCTTAGGAGTTGATTGATATCGAGCACACAAACACACGCTAAACATAAGGTATGGCCTAGATATTGTAAGATATAGAAGAGATTCAATCATATCTCTATAGATTTTGACATCTACATCCTTACCATTATCATATTTATCCAAGTTTCCATTTATGGGCATTGGAGTGTCAATTGTTTTTGCGTCATTCATGCCAAATCGCTTTGGCAATTCATGACAGTATTTTGTTTGGCACACAAACTTCCCTTTATTGAGTTGTTTGATTTGAAGTCCGTGAAAGTAATTTAGCTCCCCCATTAGACTCATAAAATTCACCTTACATAAGCTTATAAAACTCCTTTACCAAATGCATGTTAGTAGAACCAAATATGAGATCATCCATTTGAAATTCTTAGAGCATGCAAAGGCTAAATGTATCATACACCTAGTATATCATCTAACTTTGAAGCATATATAAGTAAAAGAAAGGAATTACTTAAAAAGTGAAAAGTGAAACGGTATTACCACACTGTACGAATGATAGAGGAAGCACATACATTTCACAAGGAACTCTAGAACAAAAGTTAAAACAAATGCAAAACATGCCATTGTATCTTTAGACATCAATACTCTTACCACTTTTCTCTTTGTCAAAGTACCCGATAGTGTGATTTGTAATGTATCCAAGAAATTTATTGATTTGATGATCATACATTTTGGTTGGAATTTTATCCTTGTCAACATCTTAGGTTGATTAATCCTTTATTCAATATCCTTGAGTATGTCTCTTGAAGATACACCTGCCTCATGAAATGGAATACCTTTTTCTACATTTCTTGGATAAGAAACATTAAAAGTAATCTACACATATTTTACCAATTAAATAACACTAGTTGTTATCTTCCAAAGTCAAATATATATTCTTCATTGCCACAAAGTCAATGAAAATAGAGAGATATCATATGGCATATGTCTTGAACATGCACAAATGAGAATCCATATTCTCTTCATAAAGCCAAGACATTTATCCTGCAAGATCAACAAGAAATGCTAGGTACCCAATCTTCATTGGGTCCTTTAGGGTTAATGAAAACATGGTTGAATTTAGTCAACCATTTCAAAACACCTTTAGGAACTAAAAAACTCCTACATTTTTATTTTTCAATAGTATTACCTTTCAACAATAGAGACAAGTCAAATTATGAAGAGATTTAATTTTGTTATTTGGGTCCTTTTTAACAAAGTTATAATTTTTATAAGTTTTATTCAAAGACTTTTTAAACTTTGAGGGATCAATAGAAAATGTAACCTTTGGTTGTAATGCCTTGTCCAATTTGGTTTTAAGAGTTTTAGAATCTTTTTCCAAGTGTTACAAGTTTCACAACTGAACCATGAAGGTTCTTTATCCTCCTTCTTAACTTTTAGACTATATACCATATATTGTTTTAGAGCTTGCATTTTCTTTTCGGTTTCTAAAATTTTTGCTTCTAATTTTGAAAAGATATTTTTATGTGAAGCAAACTTTTTAAAAGCATCCATTACTTTTCTTTTTAGATTTTCAAAAGCTAATTGTAACTCAGAATAAGACAATTTATCAACACGTTCATATTTAAAATAACTTACATTCTTTTTCTTCTTTTAACGTTGATGGATCGAGAGATAATAATTTGCCTCTACTTCAGTATTACTTGAGCTTTCATTACTTGAGAAGTAACTATCACTTTCCCAAACAATATAAGCTCTTCTAGACTTTCTATATTTCTCGTGTTGACCCTTCCCTTATGATTGTCAAGCAATGGACAATCTGGCTTATAATGACTGGTTTTACCACAAATGTAACATGAACCTTTTGATTTTCCTTTCTTATTATCATCTTCCTTTGAGGGATTTTATTTTCTTTGAAGTTTAATGAGGTTTTTTTTGGAGTTCTTTTCACCATTTCTTTTGATGTACCTATTGTACCTTTTCACAAAAAGCCTAATTTCTTCATCATTTGAATTCTCGTTGTCACTAGTATCACTATAATTTTGCTCAATTGTTGAGGACCTCTAACTAGAATCCTTAAGAGAAATAGACTTATTTTCTACATCATTTTCTTTTCCTTTCTCCTTATTTAGCTTATTCTCAAGCTTTTATCATGTTTCTCTAAGCAAGTGAATTCTTGCTCATGTTCTTCAAGCGTACCAAACAATGTAATGAGGTCTAGTGTTTTAAGATCATTAGCTTTCTTGATTTTCATTCCCTATTAAGACACCTCAAAACTTTATTGGTAGAAATTTCATTGGAAATCGTTTCCCAAGTGCATTCAAACGGTTTATGGGATGAGTTAACCTCTTTTGTATGTCGGCAATTGCTTAACCATGCTTCATGTGAAATAGTTCAAACTCTTGATTCAATATGTTGAATCTACCTTGTTTGACCTCATTAGTTCCCTCATTGGAAACTTGTATGAATCCCACATAGCTTCTACGGTCACACAATGGGAAGCACGATAATATTCATCAACCCCAAGAGCGGATATGAGAATATTGTATGCTTTCTAGTCACAAGCCCACAACTTCTTATCATTATCACCCTATTGTGCTTCAAGTTTATCTATGACAACACCATTATCATTGGTCATTGTAATTTTATTAGGATCATTGATAATGATGTCCACACTCCCTTATCATATGATTTTATATGGATACACATACAAGCTTTCCAATAACCATTGTTTTCACCGGTGAATATGGGCGCTCTACTGTATGCCCCTTTAAGTTTTGAAGTCGTATTCTAATAAGTGTTTTTGAAGCACGGAATGTACCGGAGCTCGTGATACCACTTGTTAGACAATGGAAACTTATCTAGAGGGAGAATAGATCCCAAGTTAATCCTTTTGAAGAAAATTAGTTTAAAAACTTTGGCACACAGAAACCACTCGGATCAGCTATCGTCTAATCCGAACCATTATCGAAAAACTCAGATATGAGTTAAACCAATGTTATATGGTATGCTAATGATAGTTAATTGATAAAATATATTTTCACAACCAACTCATTTGAATGTTATTACAATCGAAATGTAATTCCAATGAAATCAAGCTTAAAAAACACAATGAGGCAAGTTTTCAAACACTTTGTGCATAATTTGATATTTTAGATTTTCCTTTTGACTTTGTTGATATAAAACTCAACTACAATCCTAAGAGTTGTAGTCTAATAAACGAAGCAATTTCAAGCTTGATAACCAAGGAAATTTTCTAAGCGTTTCAATTTGCATAATCAATGAATTTAATAATTTATGATGAAACATAAATAGAGAAGTAGAGACATAAAGAGAGGACACGAGGATTTGTTTTGGCAGCTCACCAATCATCCTCACTATGGCTACATCTTCCCCCAATTTTGTTCAGAATTGAGATAATCAATCTTATTTTGCAAAACATTTACAAGACAAATGTAGAAATCCAACCCTACAAACCTTATGTTTGATGTTTATCCTAACACTTTCTATTCCCTTTATCTGAGCTTGATCAAGTCACCCAATAATATCAATTTGATCCATCGTCTCGCGCTACTCCTTTGCAAAAATTTGTCGTTCTTCAAAGCTTTCACTTGGCCGAATCCAAATTGCAAATTGTTTTCACCAAAGATTTTTAATCGATTCACCGTCTAACAATATCATTTGCAAGAACCACCATTCTTCAAAGCTTTCACTCGATCGAATCTGAATTGCAAAATCTTGTAAAAAAACCCCAAATCAACACTTTGATCTTGGTAGAAAATCCTCACAGTTTTTCACGATGAACACCTGAAATTCTGACACTTTAAAGACAGATGTCAAGAATGATGTCTCAAAACCAAAACATAATGTCAAGACATATGTTATGACATCATCTTGTAACAAAAAACACTTTTACCAAAATAGAAATTATACATAATTAAATTGTATAAGGTAAAATAACACAATCAATTGTTATCCCAGTTCGGTGCAACTCACCTACTCTGGGGGCTACCAAGCCAGGAAGGAAATCTACTATAATAATATTAGTTCAAAGCCTAAGAAATTTTAGTTTACAACTTATCACCTTGTTGTACCCCAAAATTTTCCCTCTCATTTTACTCAACATATGTTCATTGAAATCCTTAACTTGCCCAAGGATGCCCAAGGATTGATTAGGCAAATGCTCTCCTAAGACAATGAACCTCAAACTAGGGTTTCCATTTTCATCAAGATGGGTGAACTCCAAAGGTCTAAAATCTTTTCCATGGTCCTAATATTTTCTCAAGAATATCCATGTCAAGTCGCATGCCTTGCACAAGAAGTTTGCTCAATCAAATGCTCAAATGCCTGAAAATTAACTATATTATGGCAAAAGTCAACTGTGGCCCACATACAGTCAAACTTCAAGATTTTTGGTCAACATCAATATTTTGAAGTGATGTTCATCATTTGATCAATGGTTGATCATGACTCCTCAAGGAATGCTCCTAATTCATCAAAACTCAAAAGTTGCTAAATTAGGGTTTCTACAGGAAAAGTCAACCAAACTTTGACCAAGCATAAATTTCTCATACTTCATCAGAAATTTCCCATCCAAGGCTCATTTTGAAGAGAATTCAATTCCCTACAACTCATATTCATCCCTCAAGTTCAAAAAATGCACTCATGGAAAGATATGAATTCAGACATTATAGGTCATTTCAAAAAGTCAACAAAAACACCTTTTGGGTCAAAGATTCTTACATGAGCATGGAAGATACAATTGAAATGAAACCAAAAGGGTTGTTTAGGGGACATCTCAAGCTTTCTAAAAAGTCCAAGAACCCCCTCTTAGGATCAAAATTGAGGGAGATATGCATTATCAAAGTTGGCTATTTTTGAAAATTTGCCCAAAGTCAACAATGCTCAAAACTACATTTTTTTCTCAAATGGGCATAACTTTTTGTGCTTGCAACACACTCCTAGCCTGGTCCACGACTTCCAAGCTAACCCATGCATTGTTGTATTATTTATATTGTTTATTTTGAAATTTTATCCATTAAAATGCAAAATCAAATAAATAAATAGTAGAAATAATAAAAGATTTGGATTTGGAATCTTTTCTCATCAAATAAGGGACACATATTGCTGGCATATCAAAGGAAATATCATGGAGAAATAGCTAGATGAGATTTGGTCCAATTATATAAAAAATCATATTATTGAAGGAAAATATTTTCTCAATGAAAGCATGGATATTTTTCCAATTTTGTTGACCTAATATGGTCTAATATATATGCACAACAAAGTCAGACCAAAGGGAGGTGCGCAGCTAGTCTTAAGAAAACCCTAGAAGTTCTCAAAATTTTCAAAGTGGAAGGCAATTATATTCCACGCGAACCAGCCATTCTCCATCAAATATAAGCATTCCATCATCCTTCTGAGGATTCCAGGAGGTGAACTAGTCCATTTGCAAAAGCCAAAACACGTTGCATCACCCCAGTCTGATCCTCCCTCTTATGGTTTCATTTTTGGGTGTCACCGGAGAGGGTGACCGGAGACACCGTGGTCGGTGGCTTGACTTTTACAAGCGACGATTCAAGCATGCATGGCCATTCCTCATAATCCCATTGGCTGGATCCAACATTGAATGCCTCTCTCCATATCTGATTGGCTCTTTGAGTCACCATGGTCCCCACCATGCATGCGTGTCATGGCTGATTCAGCACTAGCACCTTGTTTCTCTTTTATTTTAATTGTTTAATTATATATATGAATGAACAGGCTAGCGCAGTTGGTCAAGGGAGAGAGGTATGAAGCTAATGTCCTGGGTTCGATCCCAGGCGTGAGCTTTTGCATTTTTCCATTATTTCTTCACAAGATCCATCGTGCACTACCCATGAAAGCCATCGTACACCCTCCAAATCCAGCCATTGGATCATCCTTAGATCTAGATCTAGCGCTGAATGAGAGCAGTGCATGGTGCACCCTCAGGCGTGACAACACTGGATCCAATAATTGACTGGGCGTGTGCTTCTTGGGCCCAATGAAAATCAGTAATACACCCCCTGGTTACTCAACAATACTAGGCCCAAATCATCCTTTTTTTAATTTCTTTTTTTGTTTTATTTATTTAATCATTTTTTACAACAAAAAAAAATCATTTTTTTATTAAAAATATAAAATCACAAAAAAATAGAATTAGTTTTTTTTATTCAAATTAATTTTATTGAAAATAAAATACTTTAATTAGATTAACTTGATTGTTTTTTTTTATTTAAAATTAATTATAGAATTAGGTTTAATTTTTAATTAAATTATTTTCTCAATAAAAAATACACAAAAATATTTTTTTAATTAACTAGATTTTTTAGGCTTCTAATTTATTCTCGTATTTAATTCGTCGCACGCGCCTTTACTTCCTTTTAATTCAAAATTATTGTAACTGTTTCAAGTTTGTAACAGATTAATTAGGATTTTAATTTCCGCATCTTTATTTTCAGTCAAATATTTATTTATCTACCCAAAAGCCTTGTAATAGTTAGGACTTTAATTTCTCGCACTTTTTAATTTCCGCCACTATTAAACTTCTAGATGTATGGACATTAGGATTGTATGCGAAAGATAAACCAATGATTAAAAAGTTAGATAACCCTAACTGTGCAAAGATAATTAACTGAAAAAAGCACACATGCACATGCTCACTCCTAGGGTTTGCCTCACTTGGTTGCCTCAGAAATAATGGTCATGTCCCTCGAACGTAGGGATATCTTAGCAAAGACCCGCAATTCAAAGTTATCATAAAGATCATGGTCCCTCATTGTCCCTCGAGTTGCCTACGAGAAATGATCTTATGATGATAGTCCCTTCGAAATGCTAAGGTATCCTTACTTGTTGCCTTCAGTGACCATTTCGTCTCTTCGAATCTCCCTTAAAACTCCAACGATAGGGCTACCTACTCCTTAATAGTAGGATAGCGTTGTCTAAAGGAAACGAGGAAATGAACAGTCTTTTTTCGAGTAGGTAGAAATATTAAGTACTTGCTCAAAACAATAAAAATCATTTTACACCAACACTTTGAAAATAGTTTTCAAAAAAACAACTTTGTCACACTCTTGAGGACAGATACAAGGGTTATTACGAAGTTAAACAAATTTTTTTTTTCAAAACACACACAAGAAATTTCAAAATGAGCAAGTACTTAAGAGCCCGTGGAAAACCACGGATAGAAAGGGTGCTAACACCTTCCCTTTCTATAATCTACCCCCCGTACCTAGAAACTCTCGAAAAAAGTTTTTTTTTTGTTCTTTTTTCCTTTCCTTTGTTGGATGAAATAAAAGTCGATGGCGACTCTTGCTTACAGTAACATTTGCAAATAAAAAACACAAACCAGTATAACAGTCGGTTCTGCCACCGTATCACAGAACATGCGACTCTGTTGGGGATTTAATAAGTGGGGTATACCTTAGGATCTAGGTCATTTCTAAAATTGCTTTCTTGTTTTGCTTTTCCTGCTTTATATTCAAGGGTTTTGTTAGGGTTATGTAGATCTTACACCCGAATCTGGGGACACCTTTTAGGTAAGTAGCAATAAACTATGAGGGAACTGTGTGGGGTATAATGACACGCTTGAAGTAGTAGCTATGTTGATGTGAAACTTTGGTTGGTACCTGTTGTACCCCAAAATTTGCTATCTCATTTCTCAAGGAATCACCCTGGATCCTCAGGTTTGCTTCCATCCAATTCCAAGCTTTGAATTACAAATCTTTCAAGAAAGTTGCCTACAAGGGAAAAATGGTCATTTTTCACACTAAAAAGTCAAACTTTGGCTTTTGGACCAAAACCAAGTTTCAAGAATCATATTTCATCAAGACATGTTGAAATATGAAGTTTGTTTCATCAAGAAAATCAAAAGTCAATTTACTTTGGGGAAAGTCAAAATTTTATATACTTAGAACTTTTCTAAGTGTTTAAGAAGCATGACAAAACTCAGAACTTCTGGCCAGATTTTCTCCTTGATGCAAGTTGATTCTGGATCAGCCTCTGACACAAGAGCTATAGACCCCCACAAGATCTAGAACATTGTTGAACAAAGCTTCTCCTAGAAATGCTGGGATTTCAAGTTATAACTCCTCAGAGACACGTCCTTGAAACTGAAACACTCAGCAAATTCTGGACACTTTCAAGGCAGAGTTTGGTCAGAACTTCTGGGCAAGTTTTCACAAAGCTTCAGCCAGAGTTTGCAAGGGTAAATCAAAGAAGGTTATAAAGTGTGATACAAAGATTCCTGGAAAATATGAAACCTCCTTCAGAACATGCTGGAGTCAGAAGATAAGAGGATCAGAAGATTAGATGCCACGCTGAAGCAGAACTTATAATCCAGAGTATGCAAAAGTAAATAAAAGAAGGTTATAAAGCATGATACAAAGCTTCCTAGAAAATCTAAAAGCTCCTTCAGAACATGCTGGAGTCAGAAGATAAGAGGATCAAAAGATTGGATGCTATGCTGAAGCAGAACTCCTAATCAAGAGTTTGCAAAAGTAAATCAAAGAAGGTTACAAAGCATACTGCAAGCTTAATGGAAAGTCTAAGGGATCCTTCAGAGCATGCTGAGGCAACAGGATACAAAGATCAGAAGTTGGAGGTTTGTTCTAGGTTAGGCTGAAATGGAACTTCTGATCCAAAATTAAGCAATGATGCAAAATCTCACATTACAGGATTTCTGATTTTGACAAATCTCATCATCATTTAATGCTCATTTAATGCTCACAACCAATTTTAAATCTTTATCCAAAGGATCTCCCCACGTGTGGTATAGAAATACCTTTGTTATCCTTAAAAGCAACTTTTGTACAAAAATATGTGAGGGTCTATGCGTTACTTTTTTGCTTGTGGGTTTACTTTTCCTTAATTCATGCTTTCTAATCCAGTCTAGGCTAAAAAACTGTCAACTATCACACCTTTTTTTAACTTGCTTCAAGAACAAGTAAGCATCTAGCGTATGATGTTTGCGCCACTTGACCTCTCCAAAACTACAAAACCTTTTCCTATAAATAGAACACCTTTGGCCATTGAAAAGAGGTCGAAATTTTGAGAAAGAAAAGCCTTGAACCCCTGCCAAAATTCCAAGAGTCCAAAAATTGTAAACACAACATACAAATCCTGTTAACTCTTGATTCCTTGCCTTCAAACTCCATTTGTTCTCAAGTGTTTCTTGACTAAAACCATCCACACAGTTTCTGATTCACATATTAAGAACTTCCATAACTTCTATATTTATACTACCCTATACTATCCATCCATCTACTCAAAGAACTCAGAACATCACCTCTTTGCTGTTCCAGAAGTTGGAAACTTCCAGCTTACTGAGTACGTGAAGAAGCTGCTCAGAACATCATCAGAGTTGAGGTTAACTCCAGTTCATAGAACCTCTTCCAGCTGCAAGGTAAGCTTCTGCTGACTCTCACCACATTACTTAAGCATTACCAGATTTGCATGCTCAAAAATACAATGTAGATATCATGTTTCTAGTTTTGTACGGTATTCTGAGATTTGATGCATTTTTGCCTGCCTAAGTAGGGAATAAATCAGTCCAAAAATTCTTGAAGAAATTAGAACTCAGAATTAGGATTAGAAATTCATACGTTCCTCTAATTTATAGTTCTGATATTTCTTATTTCTGAAACACTATGATACCTGCCATGACTGTCCTATGCACATCTTCTGTTTTGTGGAGAAATTACCAAGTTGCAGATGTTCTGACTAGCATAGAGAGAGAGACCAAGTTCTGCCAGTGGTATCAGAACTTCTGAAGTCCGTTTTGTTGCCAGTGGTATCAAAACTTCTGAAAACTACTGAGTTCCCAGTGGACTCAGAATTTCTGACTCTACTTATATTTTTCACTAACAGGATTTCTATTTTGCAGTAAGCAAGTGTCAGAACTTCTGACTTTACCTATTTTTTTCACTAACAGGATATTTGTTTTGCAGCACGTCAGAGTCAGAACTTCTGACCTCCTTTAATCAGCAATACGCTGATTCTATTTTTTCCTTTTTTCACAATTTTTGCTATCACTTTCTATTCCATTAATCAACAGACACCAAAAACATTTCCTTCATGTTTTGTTTTATTTCTTAAAAACAAAAGATCAAAAATATTTTCTTAAAACAAAACAAGTTCATTTCACATTTTCTTGTATATTCTTATTCATTCAATATGGTTGTAATAGTAACTTAGGACTTATTTTCACTTGCAATCCCCATTTGTAAATATGTACCCCCATCCCCTAAATATTGTAATAGCGTAGGACTTTACATTTTTGCAATTTATCGCTTTCAAATGTAAATGCTAGTAACTAGGGTGTGTATGGTAAGATAAAATCAACAATTAGACGATCAAAAAATCAAAGACAAATGCATGCAATCCAACACACTTTGCACACATGCACCCTTAGGGTAATTCCACTTGTTGCCTATTGGAAAATAGTCATGTCCCTCGAACATGGGCGTTTTAGCAAAGACCCTCGATAAAAGATCGTAGTCCCTCGACGATCCTCGATGTTGCCTTCGGTAAACGATCTAGTCCCTAAACGACATTGCTAAAACTTCCCATATGTTGCCTTCTATGACTATACAAATGTCCCATACTCGTCCCTTCACATCCAACGATGGGGTTTCTTACCAAATCAATGGTAAGATATCAACATCTAAAGGAGGAGGAAAAGTATATCTAAGACCTTTTGAGTAGGTAGGTTCACTCTCCGTTACTCGCTTGCTCACAACAAAAACACATTTATACACCCACGCTTTCATCTTTGAACTATTTTCGAAACAAACACTTTGTATGCGTTCTTATAGAAACGAGAATCATTACAAAGTTACATTTTAAAAATACTTTCAAAAACACATCTCACAAACACCTCTTTGAACTATTTTCGAAACAAACACTTTGTATGCGTTCTTATATAAACAAGAACCATTACGAAGTTCCATTTTCAAAAATACTTTCAAAACCCACACCACAAGCACATTCAAACAAAATCAAGTGATCTAGCGAGTAACTAAGAGCCCATGGAAAACCATGGATGGAAAGGGTGCTAATACCTTCCCTTTTCATAATCTACCCCCCGAACTCAAAAACATCTCTAAAGGTATTTCCTGTGCTTTTTCACCTTTCCTTTTGGATAAAAAAAAGTCGGCGGCAACTCTTGCTAAACCGCAACATTTGCAAACACAAACGCAAAACATTCAAGTCAGTTCTCCCACCGTATCACAGAACTGGCGACTCTGCTGGGGACAATCTTAAAGTGGGGTTAACTTAGAGATAGATCACATTTTTTTTGCTTACATTGTTTGATTTGTATGCTTTACATTATGGTTCTTTGTTTAGGTTTGAATCCTCTACCCGGATTTGGGATACATTATAGGTAAGTAGCAATACGTTGTGGAAACTGTGTGGGGTATACTAACATGGTCTAAGCAATAGATATGTTAGTGCGACATATTTGTGGGTACCGGTAGCCTTTGAGTTAATCAAAGAGAATACGGGGCCGCTGAGTGATATCATGAAGCACTAATGAACTTTTAGAACCTTTACTTGACCAACTTAGCCTTTAGGATGTAGTGAGATGATCGGCTTTGGTGCAGTCCGATGTTGGTAGATACTCGATACTACACTCATTGAGGTTTGGTTTCTTGGGATATTTCTGACGCCATTAAAGAGGCTTGATCTGAAACAATGACCAAGGAAACAATCCAGTGATATTGAGCTCCTTAGAACCCGGTTACCATTACTAGGACAAGTTTAAGCCAACTAGCTTCAAGAGGGTACTTACCTATAAAACTCCGTACAAGCCTAAACTAAGGACTTGTTTGATTTGTTTTGTATATGCATACTTGTACATAACATCATGGACATCATGAACATTGCATACATCCACTAACCATTTCAAGGATTTTGAGATTCATCTTTGTTCTTGTTTTGTAGGATATGGATTCACTTCGCAGGAAAACTATTCAAGTCAACCTTGTGAAAATTCCTCCACAACTTAAGGAGCTAGCTTCAAGGATCCCTGAGAACTCTCCATTCACCGAAAGACATGGTCTCCTACTAAACTTGGTCACCTCCAACACATATGAGGATATGATGAAGGTGCTCTTTCAGTTCTTTGATCCTTTGCACCATTGCTTCACATTTCGTGACTATCAACTTGTGCCTACTTTGGAAGAATTTTCCCAACTCTTGAGAATTCCCATTCTCAATCAACTACCTTTCCACGATACGGAAAGAGACCCAAATCCAGAAGAGATTGCTCAATTTCTACACTTGCACTCATCTGATGTCATAACTCATTGGGAAACTAGGAGTGGTGTCAACGGCTTCTTAGCAAAGTTCCTGTTTGAGAAAGCCCAAAGTTGTTGGAATTCCCTAGATTTGCAAGCCTTTAAGGAAATTGTGGCTCTCCTCATCTATGGGATGGTTTTGTTTCCAAACCCTGACCAACTCATAGATGTGAACGCCATCAAAATCTTCATGTCACACAACCTAGTGCCTACTTTGCTAGGGGATATCCTACACTCTTTTCACACCCGCACAATGAGGAAAAGAGGTATCCTTATGTGTTTCACTCCTCTCTTGGAAAGATGGTTTATTTCTCATCTTCCCCAATCAGTCTTAAAGAATGAGCAAGGTTCAAGGTGGTCACAAAGGTTAATGAAACTCAAACATTCAGACATTCATTGGTGCTCCCGATCCAAAGAGAATGTTATCATTGTTGACCGTTGTGGAGAATTCCCTAATGTCCCTCTACTTGGCATTAGGGGAGGCATCACCTATAACCCTTGCTTAGCCTTGAGACAATTTGGTTATGCCCGAAGGGATGGCCCGTACGAGATGTTGATTCAAGGTTTGGTATTCGACTACGACAGCGACGATCAAGGTCTTTGCCAGAGATTTATCCAAGCTTGGAGGATGCTAAACAAGGTGGATAGCAAGACTTTGGGGCATAAGAATTCCATCCCTCTTGAGCCTTACCTCAAATGGGTATGAACTCGTGCTCAAAGTCTTATGATGCCTTACCCCTCTATTCTCCCGGTAATCATTGAGCCTGTCAAGGAGGGAGATGTTCCATACACTATCCTACATCCTGACATGCCCATATCTCTTGAAGACCTACAAAGGGATCAGATACAACTCAAAGGAGAGCGAGATACTTTCGAAGCCCAATTCTACGCAAGCGAGAAGAAGGTTTTGGAACTCACTAGGCTACTTCATGAGGAGCGGACTATAAATGCCTACATTGCACCAAAAAGGATGCGCACTACTTTTTTATCTTAGAGTTTTGTATTATTTTGTCCAAGGGGCATTGATGTACTCAAACTTTATCTCATTAATATAACGTGTGTTTCTTTTTGTCTAAGACAAACTTGAATCTTCGAAATCCATGAAAACATTGCATATGCACATATCATTCATCATAACATAAACAGGTCTTTTGCAACAAGTTTCCTCATCTCTCTACTATTTATTTCAGTAAGATGGATCTCGAACAGACAGTGAAAGATCTCCAAACTCAGAACACGCAGTTTCAACAATTGCTCATGACCCTGGCCAAGGGGCAAGAAGAATTGAAGACTCTGCTAGCTGAAGAGAGGAAAAAGAAAACAAAGAAGGTAAATGGAGTCTTGAACATGGGAAGAAGATTTCATGAGCAAACAAGAAGAACCTTAAACTTTGCGACCACATTCGAAGAAAAAGACAATCAGGAAGGGAAAGTTAAGGAAACAACAGTCCCGTCAGAATCAGAAGAAGAGGAGGACGACTACTCTGAGGAACAGTATCCTCCAGATGATGACAAGTACAAACATCTTGAAGAGTGGTTGAGTGCGATGGAAGTACAAAAGGTGCCAGGCTTAGACTTGAGGAATTGGGACTAGTGTCGGGGATTGTGATTCCTCCGAAATTCAAAGCGCCTATATTTTCCAAATATGATGGAGTGTAATGCCCTAAAATGCATCTCCGGTCATATGTGAGAAAAATCCAACCCCATACCACCAATAAAGACTTATGGGTTCACTTTTTCCAGGACAGTCTGTCTGGAACACAACTCGACTGGTTTTACCAACTAGAAAGAGCCAACGTCCATAATTGGGAAGATCTTGCCCTAGCTTTATACAAGCAATATCAATACAATGCCGATTTGGCGCCTACCCGTAATCAACTCCAGAGTATGGCCATGGCTTCCAATGATGGTTTCAAGGATTACACACAAAGATGGAGAGATTTGGCTGGAAGAGTTCAACCTCCTCTGTCTGAAAGGGAATTGGTAGACATGTTCTTAGGCACCTCGTCTGGTCCCTTTTTCAACCATCTAATCGAGAGTTCATTTGCGGGCTTTACTGAACTAATATTAACCGGAGAGAGGGTCGAAGCTGGCATTAAAAGTGGAAAGATTCAGAAGGATTCATCTTCTTCTACAGCTGCAAGGAAGCCTTTTGTTGGGAAGAAAGAGGTAGCTTCTATATATCCGCAAAGAAATCGAGAGAGGGCCGAACCCTGACCAATGGTGGGGGCTGTTATGATTCCAAAGCCTACGTCTGATCAACAAAGAAATAATCAACCAAGGATGGAAAGGCCAGTCAGGAAATTCACCAGAATTAACATGACTCTGTCTCAAGTATTACCGCATCTTCTGAGATCCAACTTGGTAACCTTGAAAGAAGCTCTGAAACACCCCAATACAACATCTCCTTATTATCACCCCAATTCCCGTTGCGCATATCAATCTGAAAGTCCTGGTCACAATACTAATAACTGTTGGGCCTTAAAGAACAAAATACAAGACCTCATTGAAGCAAAAGAAATTGAGTTTGATGCCCCCGAGAAGCCAAATGTCATTTCTGCTGCTATGTCCAGACATGGTCACAATACCAATGCTATTGAAGAAGATTTGTTTGTTGCTATAGTTGATAAACTCACGACTCCACTTCCAACCATTAAATTAAACTTGTTGAAAGTCTGTGTGTTCCCGGGTTGTAATGAAGTTTGCCATCTCTGCTTGTCCTCACCAACTGATTGCCCTTTGTTGAAAGCAGACATTCAGCGCCTGATAGATAACAAAGAGATTTTGTTTGAAAGTACTCTTGTTTCACCTATTCTTGTTGAAGATGTTTCAATCATTACCATTTCCGCCAATTCTTCCAGGGTCTCCATCAAAAGATCCGTTACAATTACATCGGTTCCAAAAGCAGCTCCTCTAATAATCACAATGCATGGGCCAATCCCATATGAATTAGACAAAACCGTGCCGTGGAATTACGGAGGGGGCATTTACTACCATGGCATCAAACAAGACCGGCCAGCCGTCGAAGAAATAAACTTTGAAGAAGAAGATTATGATATCAGCAGTATTTCCAGAACTAGTAAAATTACCTGAAGTGATAGGATCTTTTCTCCATAAATTGCTCCCTTAAAAGCAGTTTCTGGACCCGTGATCATCCCTGTGGCTGCTCCAAAGGTTACTTCCGTACCCATAATCATCTCTGCAAGTGCTTCTATTGCCGAAGCCGTTACAATCCATGTTGTCATTCCTACCAACTCTCCTGCTACTGAAACTCGAGGAAAAAATATTTTGGTCGAGCCTGTCCGGATGAAGGCCCAGCCATTGACTGTTCCCGAGACATCTAAGAAAGAAATGGAGGAGATCCTAAAAATTATAAATAGGAGCGACTACAATGTAGTTGAACAATTGGGGAAACTCCCTCCAAGATCTCCATGCTGGCATTACTACCGTGTTCTGAGGCTCATGCGAAAGCCTTGGTGAAGTTCCTAAAAATATCCCATGTGCCTCAAAAGACGTCTGCTGATCAATTCCAAGACTATGTGGCCAGCTTGACAATGGATAACGGCCTAGGCTTCTCGGATGCTGATCTGACACCGAGGGGAAGAAATAACAATGAGGCGTTGCACGTCCCAATGGAGTGTAGGAGCACGACTCTGGCCCATGTCTTGGTGGACACTGGCTCATCCTTGAATGTATTACCGAAAAAATCTCTTGACAGACTTGACTGCGAAGGAATGACGTTAAAGCCAAGCAACATAGTAGTAAGGGAATTTGATGGCTCGAAGAGAATGGTGCACGGGGAAGTGGATATCCCCATAAAGGTTGGGACTCAAACTTTTAATTCAACCTTTTATGTAATGGAAATCCGCCCTTCGTACTCTTGCCTACTAGGTCGGCCATGGATTCACAGCGCTGGCACTGTCACCTCTATATTACACCAGATGCTGAAGTATCCGGTTCAAGGAAAGATTATTACTGTCCATGGAGAGGAAGAATACATGATCAACCATCTTAATTCCTTCAGATATGTGGAATTGGACGGCGAATTCATTGAAACTCCATTTCAACACTTCGAAGAGGTCCCCCAAGAGGTAGCAGTGACGAAGACCGTGTCCCAGATTCCCAAGATTACATGGCCGCCGCTCAGAATGTCATCTCTGAAGGACACCAAAGTAGTGGTAGAGGAAGGTGGATGCACCATCTGGGGGAAACTTCCAGATATCCCGTATAAGTCTGATAAGTTTGGCTTAGGTTTCACTTCAATTGCTCAAAAGGCTGTAGGCCGTGCCCGTGATGGAGGGCCACCCTTGAAGATTAGTAACCGTGAGGTCAATGCGGTAGAAGATGGTGAAGATGATTGCAATTTGGAGGAGTGGATCTTTCCGACTGTCAATGGAGGGCTCAGCAATTGGGAGGCTAGAGACTTCGTCCCAATAACCTTTATCCCGCAGTAATTTATCTTTACATTTTTGTTGGATCTGTAATATTCAAAAACAATTCGTACTCTTAAAACCTTGTGTCTTGCCCGAGGCACAATGGTCCATTTGTAAGGATTATTATTTCATCTTCATATGACATCAATAAATCACGGACGTTTTTCGCATACAAACTTTTGTGCTTATTGTTTTTCTTTTACATTTTACTTTCTTTCAAAGATAGCTATACCCTTACACCCACCCAAATGCAGGTAACCATCCATTCTGGATCCCATGGGTAACGATACTGCTATGGCCTTTTGTGACTTTGAGAATCTGATCTACCAAGCCGAAGACGAAGGTGAGGAGGATTGTGAAGTACAAGAGGAGCTTTCCAGACTGTTGCAACAAGAGGAAAGAACCATTCAGCCTCACGAGGAACCTGTGGATACAATCAACCTGGGTACCGAAGAAAACAAAAAAGAGGTCAAGGTGGGTGCCAATCTGGAGCCCAATGTCAAGGAGCGTCTGATTCAGTTGCTACACGACTATATTGAAATCTTCGTCTGGTCATATGAAGACATGTCAGGACTTGATACAGACATTATGGTACATCGTTTGCCTACAAGAGAAGATTGCCCACCAGTAAAACAAAAGGTTCATCGCATGAGACCTGATATGTCAGAAAAGATTAAAGCAGAGGTCATGAAGCAATTCAACGCTGGATTCTTGGAGGTCACTTCCTACCCTCAATGGGTGGCCAACATTGTTCCCGTACCTAAAACAGACAGCAAAGTACGAATGTGTGTGGACTACAGATATTTGAATAGGGAGAGCCCTAAAGATGATTTTCCACTCCCCCACATTGATCTCCTAGTTGACAATATGACACAACACAAAGTGTTTTCCTTCATGGACGGATTCTCAGGTTACAACCAAATCAAAATGGCACCTGAGGACATAGAGAAAACAACATTTGTCACACAATGGGGCACTTTCTGCTACAAGGTGATGCCATTCAGACTGAAGAATGCTGGCGAGACCTACCAGCACGCCATGGTAGCTTTATTTCATGACATGATACATCATGAAATAGAGGTCTACGTAGACGATATGATAGTCAGATCGCAAACAGAAGAAGAGCATCTTGATCACTTACAAAAGTTGTTTGAGAGACTAAAGAAGTACAAGCTGAGGTTGAATCTAAACAAATGCACATTTGGGGTACGGTCCAGTAAACTCCTAGGCTTTGTCATCAGTAACAAAGGTATTGAGGTCGATCCTGCCAAAGTTAAAGCAATACAAGAGATGCCCGCTCCTCGTACTGAGAAGGAAGTCAGAGGATTCTTGGGACGTTTGAACTATATTGCCAGATTCATTTCTCACCTGACAGATACTTGTGAGCCAATCTTCAAACTATTGAAGAAACATCAAGTAGTCAAATGGAATGATGAATGCCAAGCTTCTTTTTACAAAATCAAAGAATACTTACAAAAGCCTCCTGTATTGATGCCACCAGTCGAGGGAAGACCATTGATCATGTATCTGACTGTTTCAGAAAACTCAATGGGGGTGTGTATTGGGGCAGCATGACGAGTCTGGCCGAAAAGATCGCGCTATTTACTACCTGAGCAAAAGGTTTACCGACTGTGAAACCAGATATTCACTGCTCGAGAAAACTTGCTGCGCTCTGGCATGGGCTACTCGCCGGCTAAGATAGTATATGATGACTCATACTACCTTGTTGATATCTAAAATGGATCCGATAAAATACATCTTCGAGAAGCCTGCTCTTTTTGGGAGAATAGCTAGATGGCAGATGATCCTGACACAGTACGACATACAATATACTACCCAGAAAACTATAAAAGGCAGTGTGCTAGCTGATCACCTTTCTCACCAAGCTATAGAAGACTATCAGTCCATGAAGTTCGAATTCTAGGATGAAGACATCATGACATTAGACAACTATGAAGAATTCAGGCCATATGACGGACCTGAACAAGGATCCCGATGGATCATGTTCTTTGATGGGGCCTCCAATGCACTCGGCAATGGTATCGGTGTTGTACTTATATCTTTAGAAGAGTGTCATACTCCTTTTACTGCCAGAATTTGCTTCAATTGTACGAACAACATGGAGGAATACGAAGCATGCATCTTTGGTCTCGAAGCTGCCATAGACTTGGGGATCAAATCATTAGATGTATTCAGAGACTCAACTTTGGTCATCAGTCAAATCAAAGGGGAGTGGGACACCAAACACCCTAACCTTATGCCTTACAGAAAACATGTTTTGACATTGCTATCATATTTTGAGAAGATTACCTTCGAACATTTCCCGCGAGAAGAAAATCAGCTAGCAGACGCTCTAGCCACAATGTCATCTATGTTTAAACTTAATTGGGATAACGAGGCTCCCCAGATTACCATCGGATGAATGGATGAACCAACACACTGTCACGAGATTAATACTGAAGAAGTAGTGGACCAGCCTTGGTTTCATGAAGTCAAGAGGTATCTCAAGACTCAAGAATATCCAAAAGGAGCTTCAATCAATGATAAGAAGTTCTTAAGGAGATTCTCTGCCAAATTCTTCCTTAGTAATGGCATCTTGTACAAACGCAATTTTGACTCCGTATTGCTTCGGTGCGTAGATAAGGTTGAAGCTGAAAGGATCATGGCTGAATTACATGAAGGTACTTTTGGCACCCATTCCAATGGGCATACGATGGCAAAGAAGATCCTATGGGCAGACTATTATTGGTCCACCATGGAAGCAGATTGCTATCAACACTCTCGAACCTGCCATAAGTGTCAAATTTATGCTGATAAGGCGCACATACCTCTGGTTCCTCTGAACGTCTTGACAGCTCCTTGGCCCTTTGTTATGTGGGAAATTGATAAGATTGGGGAAATCAAGCCGACAGCCTCCAATGGACACCGCTTCATCCTAATGGCCATTGATTATTTTACAAAGTGGGTTGAAGCAGCCTCTTTCACCTCCGTTACCTAGAATGTCATTTCCTGCTTCATCAAGCAAAACCTTATTTGCCGATACGGTATCCCAGAAAGGATCATCACTGACAATGGTACAAATCTCAACAACACTATGATTGCTGTATTATGCGAGCAATTCAAGATTCAACATCATAATTCTTCTCCCTATCGGCCAAAGATGAATGGTGTTGTCGAAGCAGCAAATAAAAACATTAAAAAGATCATACCGAAAATGACAGTCACATACAAAGACTGGCATGATATGTTACCATTCACTCTCCACGGGTATCGTACCACGGCTCACACATTAATCGGGGCAACACCCTATTCTCTGGTATACGGCATGGAAGTTGTCTTGCCTATTGAGGTTCAGATCCCCTCTCTGAGGATTATGAAGGATGCAGGATTGAACAAAGACGATTAGATCCAGACTCGACTTGATCAATTAAATATGATTAATGAGAAGAGACTTACTACTGTTTGCCATGGTCAAATGTATCAAAAACGGATGATCAAGGCTTTCAACAAGAAAGTCAGACGCCAAGTATATCAAGTTGGGGATCTAGTGATCAAAAGTATCATCTTTCCACAAAGTGATCCCAGGGGAAAATGGACTCCTACCAATGAAGGACCATTTGTAATCAAAAACATCTTCTCTGGTGGGGCAATGATCTTGACCACCATGGATGGCGACGACCTGCCACACCCTGCGAACGCGGACATAGCCAAAAGATACTATGCATATGAGACCCGCTAGGTTGACATACCTAGGCAAAACAAGGGCATCCCGGTGAACCAAAAGGTTCAGGAAAAAATTAGGGATAAAACAAAAAATCTGTACACCCGACAAGTTGAAAACCCGAAAGGGAGACTTGGGCAAAAAAGGGTTTCCTGGTGGACTGAAAACCCGAAAAGGCAGTCCAGGAAAAAGTTATGGAATTAGAGCTATTGTACCCCAAAATTTGCCCTCCCATATTCCTCAAGACATGTCAAGAATAATCTTCAAGTGACTCAAGTTGGCTCAAGGATTGGACAGTCAAGTCACCTCCTAAGGCAGTCAAGTCAAAATTAGGGTTTTTTGTTGCATCAAGGTACTCACATCCAAATGACCTCAAGTGTTCCCCAATCTCCTAATATGTTCTTAAGTTCATCCATGTCAAATTTCAAGCCTTGCGGAGGAAGTTTGGTCAGTCAATTGCTCAAGAAGCCAAAAAATCGACCATGCTAGGGCAAAAGTCAACTGTGACCCAAATACAGTCAAACCTCAAGATTTTTTTGTCAACATTCTCATTTTGAAGGATAATTAATCATTTGATAAAGTGTTGATCATGATTCATCAAGGATTGCTCAAGATTCCTCAAGATTCAAAAGTTGCTAAATTAGGGTTTTGTAGGAAAAGTCAACTCAACTTTGACCAAGCATAACTTTCTCACACTTTATGAGAAATGACCCATCTAAATCTCATTTTGGAGAGGATGCAATTTCCTACAATCCATCTTCACACCCCAAGATCAAGAAATGCTCTCACAAAAAGTTACAAATTTGGACATTATAGGTCATTTTTGAAAGTCAACAAAAACACCTTTTTTTCCAAAGCTTATAACTTGAGCATGGAACATAAAAATGAGATGAGACCAAAAACGTTGATTAGAGTACATCTCAAGGTTTCTAAAAAGTCCAAGAACACCTCCAAAAGGTCAAAATTGAAGAAGTTATGCATTGTTGAAGTTGGAAAATTTTCCAAATTTGCCAAAAGTCAACTATCCTCAAAACTCCAATTTTTGACAAAAGGGCCCACTTTTTTCCACTTGATATAGTCTTGTCATGCCACACACGTGTTCCATCTTTAATTTCATGACCAAACATTTATTTTTCTATTTTATTTCATTTTTATTGATTTAATTCATTATTAATCAATATTAAATCAAATAAAATCTAAAAATTGATGTAAGGGGATTCTTGTGATCAATACATCTTGCAAATCTCATGTGACACTCAATCAAACTCGTGCCAAGTCAAAACATGCACAAAATCTCAGATTTGATGCAATTTTGGAAAGCTTATCAATGGTGGTCAAACAAATCTTCCATCTTCAATGCATAAGGATTATGGCCCAAATTTTAACCTAAACACATTCCATTATATGCATACAAGTCACACAAACCAAAAACACGCACAAAGCTCTGTAGAAACGGCCAGACAAGAATTGAAAAAAGCTTGCAAAAGTGTGAGATCAAAATCTTGCTTAGGGGCACTTTCAAAGCAAAAGCTCAACGCCACTCCCTTGCATGATATCCTGTGAAGCTGTAGCAATCAAAACCAGGCCTTGAGACCCTATGAAACTCACTGTAAGTCATCACGAATATGCCTCTGCACATGAAATCGTAAATCATTCTCCTTGCATCCTTTTGCCAATTTTCTTGTACATTCATACTTACCATTCAATTTCCATTGATTCTGCAATATTTGATTTTGTTTTCGTGACTTATAGCCCTGGATTCAAAGCTAGGGTTCGTATTCTTGTTTTTTGGGCATTCTTGATACAGGCATAATCAGGACCAATAATGGCCATGAATGAGTTCAGGGGAGAGAGACGAGTGCATTGGCACTCTTAGCTTGCATTCACATGGCCTAGGAAGGATTTTTTAGAGATGCTACGAATCTTCCTGCAGAACAAAATCCGCAGGTAAATGAACCAGGGCGTTTGAAGAAGACGAAGACGTGGCTGGGCGTGGTTGGTTCATCTGAATCAATTGCGTGTTTTTTTATTTTTTGGCCAGGCATAATTAACTATTTTGTATATAATATTTGTTTCCTATTCCACTAACGAATGTGCAAGCTGGTTGGATTGGTGAGCGTGCTATTGCAAAACCCCCTGGGACCTGGGTTCGAATCCCAAGTCCCCCAAAACTTTGTTATATTTTTTCTTCAGGTACTTAGGCCCAGCATTCCAAGCGTGGACTACCATATGTCCTCAGATCTCAATGTGCCAAGTGGCTTCAGGCCAAATCTGATGGTCACAAGATGACGTCCACCATACACACCAGTCAACGTGTCACATGGAGGCAGGAAAAGTCATATAGGCTTGAATGCAAATGGGCCAAACAATTGCTCTTCACACTCTGGATTTGGGGCCCAAACCCCCCATTTGGTTTATTTCTTTTCTTTCTTTTATTTAAATTATTTGTTTTATATTATTATTTTTATTATTTAAACCACTGACTAATTAAAATCATTTTTCTTAATAAAATCAAAACCAAAAAATATTATTTTTATTTATTTCATTATTTTATTTTTGTAAATAAACAATTGATTAATTTACTTAGTTTAAATAGGTTTAACATTAATATCTTTTTGCAATAAATTAAAATTAATTTAGAATTAGGTTTTAATATTTTTTAACCATTCTTATTTTATTTCCCTAATTAAAATAGAAACCCAAAAATATTTTTCTTTTTAATTAATTAATTCAATTATTAATTTAGGCTAATTTTTTTTTCATTCAAAATAACAAAAATATGCTTTATTGATTAAAAAGGGTCAAAACCCTAAAAAACACTCCGATTTAATTTTCTCGCGCGCGTATAATTTTTTGATCCATATTTCAATATTGTAACTGCTTCGAGGATGTAATAGTTTTTAAATTAGGACTTTATTTATTTATTTATCGCTTTTATTTACTTTTCGCAATTTAATTTTAAAAGGGTTTGTCTTTGGCGATGTAAATACCCGACGCCTTGTAATAGCTTAGATTTATTTTCCGCAATTTAATTTCCGCAACCATTAACTGTTAGATGTTTGATAAATAGGCAATGCATGACAAGATCAATTTTAATTTAAAATTAACAGTAGCTCACCATGACATGTACAAAGATAATATAATTGAAAAACAATACACTCGCACATGCCACTCTTAGGGTACACCTCACTTGGTTGCCTCGAGCGTGGTCATTGAATATAGGAAGTTTTAGAGGTCGCCCTCTTGTCCAAAGATCATAAGTTGCCTCGAAACGGTTTCCTCGGATAAAATGATCTAAGACATTAGGGTTACCGCTAAGGCGTCCTAACGTTGCTTTAGTGACCACATGTCCCTTAATCGAATTGACTCGAAAACTCCAACGACGGTGCTACCTATTCCTCAATAGTGGGATAGCATTGTCTAAAGGACACTTGTACAATTTAATTCCTTTTTGAGTAGGTAGATGGTTCTTAAGTACTTGCTCCTTTTAAAAATAAAACAAAACTTTTCGCACTTACACCCATTTCAAAACAAAAACTCTTCTCAAATCCACAAACACAAAGAAAAGCAAACTTTTGAAAACATAATGAGCAAGTACCTAAGAGCCCGTGGATAACCACGGATAGAAAGGGTGCTAACACCTTCCCTTTCTATAATCTACCTCCCGAACCTGAGAAACATCTCAAAAAGGAATTTTTCTGTGTTTTTGTCCTTTCCTTGTTGGATAAAATAAAAGACGGTGGCGACTCTTGCTTACCGCAACATTTTGTGAAAACAAACGCGAACGCGAACCAGCATTCCAAAACAGTTAGTTCTCATTCCCATCGATCACAAGAGCGTTTGACTATGTCCCATCGGATCACTTTGTAGACAATCTTTTGCTTCCACTAACAAACTCATAGGTTCTAATCAATTCAGTCATCTTCAGACAAGGCAAAAATGGACAAGATGCTCAGAGATGCGAAGGCTATAGCAGAATGGAAACCCCATGGGATTTTTATACACATAGCTATCTTTTCTTTGTATCAAAATTTTCTTTTTTTACGACAGCATGCTCTTACTAGAATGTTTGTCCCCTTGTACAAAAAATACTTATTCAAAATCAATACAAAGATATCCCTTTAAAAGTGCAAAAACTATTTGTCTTTTTCTTTACGCTTGTGTTTTATTGGCAAAGACATCCAATGATTCATTGTTGAACATATGCATTTGAACATAATTACTGTTTACAAATAAACAAAATGAGAAAGGCAATTATGGATAGGTTGAAAGGATAAGAACATATCTCGAGGCCATTCCATAATTACTCCCCATAGAGTTTTCAATATTCCCCAGCGAAACAAAACTCCCAGTTATCAATCCCCAGCAAAAGTCGTCAAATTTCTCGGGACTCCCCAACAGATCTTACAAGCAGTACATGGCATTTCCCTCACAACAGAATTTACTTCTCTCAACAAAAGTTCATCAGTATTTCAGCTTTAAGACATGAAGACTCACATATCCTCAGCAACATTCAGGGTTTTGTTTTCCTCAATCCGACAATAATACAACAAATCATCTCACATACGCATACATTGCATCCGCATATCATAAACATTGATAAAGCAAATGCATTGCGTCATACAACATAACTTTGTATGTTAGCTAACATTTTACCCTTTTCAGGATAAGACTAACAGTTACCGTTAACAATATGCAATCTTGATACAGTTCAGATACGCTCCAGACACGGATGCCATTCTGATACTCATTCAGATTCAACTTTTGATACAGTTTAGATATGCTCCAAACACGGATGTCATTCTGATACTCATTCATATTCAACTTTTGATACAGTTTAGTTACGCTCCAGACATGGATGCCATTCTGATACTCATTCAGATTCAACTTTTGATACAATTCAGATACGCTCCAGACACAGATGTCATTCTGATACTCATTCAGATTCAAATTTTGATAAAGTTCAGATATGCACCAGATATGGATGCCATCCTAATACTCATTCAGATTCAACGTCAGATACAGTTCAAATACGCACCAGATATGGATGCCATCCTGATACTCATTCATATTCAACGTCAGATATAGTTTAGATATGCACCAGATACGGATGCCATTCTGATACTCATTCAAAAACAGTTTTCAGATACAATTCAGATACGCTCCAGACACGGACTCCATTCTGATACTCATTCAGACTCAACTTTCGATACAGTACATATACGCTCTAGACACGGACGCCATTATAATGTTCAACTTACGAATTACATTTCAACAAGCATTCTTGGATGGCCTCAACAAGCCCATCTCCAACAAGATTTTATCACCTCTCCAAATGGCATCTTTAAGCCCATTCCTCCTATCATCGCATCACCGAGTGAAAATTTCTGGGAACTCTAGTGTCCAATCATCTTCCACCTTCGAGTCACGAATGGCAAAACTCGCCAATCTAACTCTTTAGGTTTAAGAAGATTGAACAGGGGCAGCTGTTGTACCCCAAAATTTTACCCTCTCATTTCTCAAGGAATCACCCTGGATCCTCAGGTTTGCTTCCATCCAATTCCAAGCTTTAAATTACAAATCTTTCAAGAAAGTCGCCTACAATGGAAAATGGTTATTTTTCACACTAAAAAATCAAACTTTGGCTTTTGGACCAAAACCAAGTTTCAAGAATCATATTTCATCAAGACATGTTGAAATATGAAGTTTGTTTCATCAAGAAAATCAAAAGTCAATTTACTTTGGGGAAAGTCAAAATTTTAAATACTTAGAACTTTTCTAAGTGTTTAAGAAGCATGACAAAACTCAGAACTTCTGGCCATATTTTAACCTTGATGCAACTTGATTCTGGATCAGCCTCTGACACAAGAGTTATAGACCCCCACAAGATCTAGAACATTGTTGAACAAAGCTTCTCCTAGAAATGCTAGGATTTCAAGTTATAACTCCTCAGAGACACGTCCTTCAAACTGAAACACTCAGCAAATTCTAGAAATTTCAAGGCAGAGTTTGGTCAGAACTTCTGGGCAAGTTTTCACAAAGCTTCAGCCAGAGTTTGCAAGGGTAAATCAAAGAAGGTTATAAAGCGTGATACAAAGCTTCCTGGAAAATCTGAAAGCTCCTTCAGAACACGTTGGAGTCAGAAGATAAGAGGATCAGAAGATTAGATGCTACGCTGAAGCAGGACTTCTAATCCAGAGTTTGCAAAAGTAAATAAAAGAAGGTTATAAAGCATGATACAAAGCTTTCTGGAAAATCTGAAAGCTCCTTCAGAACATGCTGGAGTCAGAAGATAAGAGGATCAGAAGATTGGATGCTATGCTGAAGCAGAACTTCTAATTCAGAGTTTGCAAAAGTAAATCAAAGAAGGTTACAAAGCATACTGCAAGCTTACTGGAAAGTCTGAGGGATCCTTCAGATCATGATGAGGCAACAAGATACAAAGATCAGAAGTTGGATGTTTGTTCTAGGTTACGCTGAAATGGAACTTCTGATCCAGAATTAAGCAATGATGCAAAATCTCACATTACATGATTTCTGATTTTGACAAATCTCATCATCATTTAATGCTCATTTAATGCTCACAACCACTTTTGAGTCTTTATCCAAAGGATCTCCCCACGTGTGGCATAGAAATACCTTTGTTATCCTTAAAAGTAACTTTTGTACAGAAATATGTGAGGGTCCATGCGTTACTTTTTTGCTTGTGGGTTTACTTTTCCTTAATCCCTGCTTGCTAATCTAGTCTAGGCTAAAGAACTGTCAACTATCACACCTTTTTTAAACTTGCTTCAAGAACAAGTAAGCATCTAGCGTATGATGTTGGCGCCACTTGACCTCTCCAAAACTACAAAACCTTTGCCTATAAATAGAACACCTTTGGCCATTGAAAAGAGGTCGGAATTTTGAGAAAGAAAAGCCTTGAACCCCTGCCAAAATTCCAAGAGTCCAAAAACTGTAAACACAACATACAAAACCTGTTAACTCTTGATTCCTTGCCTTCAAACTCCATTTATTCTCAAGTGTTTCTTGACTAAAACCATCCACACGGTTTCTGATTCACATATTAAGAACTGCCCTAACTTCTGTATTCATACTACCCTATACTCTCCATCTATCTACTCAAAGAACTCAGAACATCACCTCTTTGCTGTTCCAGAAGTTGGAAACTTCCAGCTTACTGAGTACGTGAAGAAGCTGCTCAGAACATCATCAGAGTTGAGGTTAACTCCAGTTCATAGAATCTCTTCCAGCTGCAAGGTAAGCTTCTGCTAACTCTCACCACATTACTTAAGCATTACCGGATTTGCATGCTCAAAAATACAATGTAGATATCATGTTTATGGTTTTGTACATTTTCTGAGATTTCATGCATTTTTACCTGCCTAAGTAGGGAATAAATCAGTCCAAAACTTCTTGAAGAAATTAGAACTCAGAATTAGGATTAGCAAATTCATACTTGCCTTAGATTTATAATTATGATATTTCTTATTTCAGAAACACTATGATACCTGCCATGATTGTCCTATGCACATCTTCTGTTTTGTGGAGAAATTACCAAGTTGCAGATGTTCTGACTAGCATAGAGAGAGAGAGACCAAGTTCTGCCAGTGGTATCAGAACTTCTGAAGTCTGTTTTGTGGCCAGTGGTATCAGAACTTCTGAAAACTACTGAGTTCCCAGTGCACTCAGAACTTCTGACTCTACTTATATTTTTCACTAACATGATTTCTGTTTTGCAGTAAGCCAGAGTCAGAACTTCTGACTTTACCTATTTTTTTCACTAACAGGATATTTATTTTGCAGCACGTCAGAGTCAGAACTTCTGACCTCCTTTAATCAGAAATACGTTGATTCTATTTTTTCCTTTTTTCACTATTTTTTCTATCACTTTCTATTCCATTAATCAACAGACACCAAAAACATTTCCTTCATGTTTTATTTTATTTCTTAAAAACAAAAGATCAAAAATATTTTCTTAAAACAAAACAAGTTCATTTCACACTTTCTTGTATATTCTTATTCATTCAATATGGTTGTAATAGTAACTTAGGACTTATTTGCACTTACAATCCCCATTTGTAAATATGTACCCCCATCCCCTAAATATTGTAATAGCGTAGGACTTTACATTTTTTCAATTTATCGCTTTCAAATGTAAATGCTAGTAACTAGGGTGTGTATGGCAAGATAAAATCAACAAGTAGACCACCAAAAAAATCAAAGACAAATGCATGCAATCCAACACACTTTGCACACATGCACCCTTAGGGTAATTCCACTTGTTGCCTATCGGAAAAATAGTCATGTCCCTCGAACATGGGCGTTTTAGCAAGGACCCTCGATAAAAGATCGTAGTCCCTGGATGACCCTCAATGTTGCCTTCGGTAAATGATCTAGTCCTTAAACGACATTGCTAAAACGTCCCATATGTTGCCTTCTATGACTATACAAACGTCCCATACTCGTCCCTTCACATTCAACGATGGGGCTTCTTACCAAATCAATGGTAAGATAGCAACATCTAAAGGAGGAGGAAAAGCATATCTAAGACCTTTTGAGTAGGTAGGTTCGCTCTCCGTTACTCGCTTGCTCACAACAAAAACACTTTTATACACCCACGCTTTCATCTTTGAACTATTTTCGAAACAAACACTTTGTATGCGTTCTTATAGAAACGAGAATCATTACAAAGTTACATTTTCAAAATACTTTCAAAAACACATCTCACAAACACCTCTTTGAACTATTTTCTAAACAAACACTTTGTATGCGTTCTTATAGAAACGAGAACCATTACGAAGTTCCATTTTCAAAAATACTTTCAAAACCCACACCACAAGCACATTCAAATAAAAGCAAGTGATCTAGAGAGTAACTAAGAGCCCATGGAAAACCATGGATGGAAAGGGTGCTAATACCTTACCTTTTCATAATCTACCCCTCGAACTGAAAAACATCTCTAAAGGTCTTTCCTGTGCTTTTTCACCTTTCCTTTTGGATAAAAGAAAAGTCGGTGGCGACTCTTGCTAAACCGCAACATTTGTGAACACAAATGCAAAACCTTCAAGTCAGTTCTCCCACCGTATCACAGTACCGGTAACCCTTGAGTCAATCAAGGAGAGTACGGGGCCGCCACGTGGTGTCATAAAGCATCAACTGACCTTAGAACCTTTAATTGCACAACTTGGCCAGTAGGACATAGTGAGATGGCTAGATTTGGTGTATTCCCAAGGTCGACAGATACTCGATGCTACACTCATTGAGGTTTGACTCTTGAGTTTTGTTTGGTTGCGAGTCAATTTCCTATTGAACGAAGCTTAGGGAAAGATTGGTGATATTGAGATCCCTTGGAACCCATTTACTATTTATAGGACATGTTGAACCAATCCAGCTTCAAAAGGGTATGACCTTAAAACCCATGTAGGCCTTAAACCTAAGGACTTGGTGTGACTTGTTTGTTGCTTTCTATACAT
This sequence comes from Vicia faba, assembly GCA_948472305.1. Classification (NCBI taxonomy): domain Eukaryota; kingdom Viridiplantae; phylum Streptophyta; class Magnoliopsida; order Fabales; family Fabaceae; genus Vicia; species Vicia faba. The sequence goes on from CATIWC010002417.1 coordinate 324,568, forward strand.
GTGATTTTTTGGCATAATCATGACATCATAAGCACAACATATCATACTAACCATTTCAAGGACTTTCCAGGGCTCATCTTTGCTTTGTTTTGTAGAACATGACGTCCGTCCCCAGGAACACTATCCAGATTAACCTTGTGAAAATGCCTCTCCAAATAAAGGATTTGGCATTAAGGATCCCTGAAAGCTCTCCCTTCACTGAAAAACATGGTCAGTTTCTTAACTTGGTCACTTCAAAACCTGATGAAGAATTGTCAAAAGTGCTATTTCAGTTCTTTGATCCTTTGCACCACTGCTTCACCTTCCCGAAATACCATCTAGTGCCTACTATGGAGGAATTTTCTCAGTTGTTGGGGGTACCTATTCTTGATTAGTTACCTTTCAACGGTACAGAAGAACATCCAAAGCCTGAAGAAATTATTCGAGCTCTGTCCTTATAGCGGTCCGATGTAGTGACAAATTTGGAAACTAGGGGAAGTATCCAAGGAATCCCGGTTAAATTTCTATTCGAGAAGGCTTACTATTTTTGGGATACCCTGGATTTACAAGCTTTTGAAGAGGTATTGGCACTCCTCATCTACGAGATGTTACTATTCCCTAATGCGGACCAACTCGTAGATGTGAACACGATTAAGGTCTTTCTGTCTCATAATTCGGTGCCTACATTACTTGGGGATATCCTACGCTCTCTGCATGCTCGCACTCTAAAGAGAAGGGGGACCCTCACGTGTTGCACCCCTCTATTGGCTAGGTGGTTTATTTCGCACCTACCCAGGTCTATTTTGAAGAATGAGCAGGGTATGAAATTGTCTCATAGGCTGATGCCCCTTACACATTCAGACATTCATTGGTGTTCACGGTCTTCGGCAGATGTTACCATCATTGATCGTTGTGGTGAATTCCCTAATGTCCCTCTCTTAGGCATTAGGAGAGGAATCACTTATAACCCTTGTTTGGCACTGCGGCAGTTTGGTTATGCGAGAAGGGATCGTCCTCATGGTATGCTTATCCAAGGAATTTCCTTCGACTATGAGAATGATGCTCAAGGTTACCGTAAAAGGTTCATACGAGCTTGGGGCATGGTACATAGAGTTGATAGCAAGACATTGGGGCACAAGAACTCCATCCCTCTTGAGCCTTATCTGAGATGGGTATGAGCCCGTTCCCAAGGTCTTATGATGCCTTACCCTGCTGTCCTACCAATGATTGTGGAACCAATTGCTGAAGGAGACACTTCTTCTCTTGTTCATCATCCTGACATGCCAACTGATCATGAGGTGTTACAGAAATCCTAGGTTCAACTTAAAGAGGAGCGGGATACATTTGAAGCTCAATTTTATGCCAGCGAGAAGAAGGTCCTGGAGCTTACTAGGCTACTTCATGAAGAAAGGAACATAAACGCCTACATTGCACCAAAGAGGATGCGCTCCTAGGAGACCTAGTTTTCTTTTGCTTTAAGTTTTGTTTAATTGTAAGCCTAAAGGGAACTCTTTGTAACAACCCAAACTTATTAATATAATTAACGTGTGTTTCTTTTGTTTAAACAAATTTGAGCCTTTAAGAATCCTTGAAATCATTACATACGCATACCATCCATGACATTGCATAAACAGGTACCATTACAGGTTTCTCATCTTCTTCGCTGTTTATTTTAGCTATAATGTCTTCTGAACAAAGCATCATAGATCTTCAGGCACAAAATGCCCAATTTCAACAAATGTTCATAACTCTGGAAAAAGGGCAGGAAGATCTGAAGGCCCTTATCCTGAAGGAAAAGAAGAAGAAGAAGAAGAAGAAGAAGAAGAAGACCTCTGGTGTTCTGAATCTGGGCAGAAGGTTCAGGGGGCCATTAAAGCAACCAGTCGATCTAACCTCCTCTTCCAAAGAAGGGGAGAATTAAGAGAGAGAGATAGAGAGAGAGATAAGGGAGAAGTACCCTAGCCCTGAAGTTTCTGATAATTATACATACTACAATGATGAGCAGTATCCTCCCACTGAGGATATATATAAATAGTTAGAGGATCGGCTGAGAGCTATGGAGATCCAGAGAATACCCGGGATGGATTTTGAAGAGATGGGTTTGGTGTCTGGGGTAGTCATCCCATAGAAGTTTAAAGCTCCGGTTTTCACGAAATATGATGGGGTGTCTTGTCCCAAGCTTCATCTTTGTTCCTATGTGAGGAAGATCCAGCCTCACACTACTGATAGGAACTTGTGGGTTCACTTCTTTCAAGACAATTTATCAGGGACTCATCTTGAATAGTTCTATTAGCTGGAGGGAACCAATGTTCATAACTGGGAGGATTTGGCTGCTGCTTTTTACAAGAAGTATCAATATAACGCTGACCTTACCCCTACTCGTGCTCAACTCCAGAGTATGTCCATGGGTGCAGCTGAAGGCTTTAAGGACTACACGCAGAAGTGGAGAGATCTGACTGGGAGAGTCCAACCCCCTTTGCCTGATAGGGAGTTGGTTGACATGTTTCTTGGGATGTTATCTGGTCCATTCTTTAATCATTTGATTGGTAGCTCCTCAACTGGTTTTACTGAGCTGATATTAACAAGAGAGAGGGTAGAAGCTGGGATCCAGAGTGGCAAGATCCATAAATACACCTCTTCGAGCTCAGTGGAGAAGCCCTTCGCAGGTAAGAAGGAAGTCATTGCTATTTATAGCCCAAGAGGTCAAAACAGAGTTGAACGCCGTCCAACGGTAGGTGTTGTGATGATACCTAGGCCTGCGGCTACCGCACCACGAAACAATAAGTAAAGGGTAGAAAGACCGCAAAGGCAGTTTACTCGGATTAACATGACATTGACTGAGGTTCTACCCCATCTTCTAAGATCCAACTTGGCAACCTTGAAAGAGGCTCCCAAGAATCCTAACACCACATCTCCTCGGTATAATCCAAATGCTCGGTGTGCATACCATTCTAAGAGTCCTGGTCAAGATACAAATGACTGCTAGGCTCTGAGAAATAAAGTACAAGATCTAATTAAATCCAAGGAGATTGAGTTTGATGCTCCGGAGAAGCCCAATGTCATAATTGCTCCCATTCCTAAGCATAACCGTGGAGTTAATGCCATTAATACTGATCTGTTTGTTACCTCTGTTGATGAAGTTTCAACTCCTCTTATGACTGTTAAGAAGAATTTGTTGTTAGCCGGTTTATTTCTGGGTTGTGGTGAAGGTTGCCACATGTGTTCATCTCTGCCCTCTGGTTGCTATTTGCTGAAAGCAGGTGTTCAACGCCTGATGGAAAACAAAGAGATTTTGTTCGAAAAGACTTTGATTCCGACTGTTCCGTGTGAAGATATTGCCATTATAACCATTTCCTTCAATCCTTCCAATGTATCCTCTAAAATACCTGTTAGGATTACACCTGCTCCAAGAATCGCCCCGCTGATAATCACTTTTCCTAGTCCCGTACGGTACTCCTCGGACAAAGCTGTCCCTTGGAATTATGGCGTCAATGTTTACTATCATGGCGTTAAACAAGATTTGAAGGCTGAAGAGGCTGACCCCGATGTCAATAAAATTGTCGGGACCAGAAAGATCACCAGAAGTGGAAGGGTTTTCTATCCCGAGATCTCCCCGAAGACTGTCACTAGGCCTGTTGTTATTTCACCTGTTGTTCCTACCGGTACTTCCGTTACTACTCCCATTCTTACTCCAATTGTTACTCCTATCGTTGAGTCATTTGGGGCTCGGGGAAAAGAACCTGTAGGTGATCCTGCCCGGATGAAGGCACCTAGAAATTTTTTTTGTGGAATCCTCTAAGCAAGAGATAGAGGAAATATTAAAAATAATCAAGAAGAGCGACTAGAATATGGTCGAGCAGCTGGGGCAGATCGCCTCGAAGATATCAATGTTGTCTCTTTTGTTATGTTCTGAGGCACATGCAAAGGCATTGATTGCATTCCTCAAGACTGTGCATGTGCCGCAAGAAACCTCAGCCGATCAATTCAAAGAGTGTGTGGCCAGTTTAACTACTGACAATGAGCTGGGTTTTTCAGATGTCGACTTGACGCTAATGGGGAGGAAGCATAATGATGCTCTGCATGTCTTGATCGAATGCAGGGGCACTACTATGGCTCATGTGTTGGTAGACATTGGATCTTCAGTGAATGTTTTGCCTAAGAAGGCTCTCGATCGGCTAGATTGTGAAGGCTTGACCTTAAAGCCCAGTAACATTGTGGTGAGGGATTTTGACGGGTCGAAGAGAATGGTGAATGGGGAGGTGGACATCCCTGTCAAAGTGGGCTCTCAGACCTTTGGGTCCACCTTCTATGTGATGGACATCAGGCCATCATACTCTTGTTTGTTGGATCGTCCTTGGATCCATGAAGCTGGGGCTGTTACTTCTACACTACACCAGATGATGAAATATCCGGTGAAGGGGAAAATAATCACTATGCACGGTGAAGAGGAGTATATGGTAAGCCACCTGAACTCCTTCAGATATGTGGAGATGGACGGGAAATTCATAGAGACTCCTTGTCAAAACTTTTAAGAGGTTCCCCAGATTTTGGCGTCAGCCGAGACTACTACCAGCACCAAACCTCCTCTGAAGATGGCTTCTCTCAAGGACGCCAGAGCAGTGGTTGAAGAAGGTGGGTGTACCAACTGGAGACAGCTCCCTGATTTTACTCACAAAACGGAAAAATTTGGTTTGGGATTTACTTCGGGAGCTCAAAGGGTTGTTCGACGCGCTCGGGCTGGAGGACCTCCCCTACGCATCAACAATTGTGGGGTCAATGCTATTGAAGACAATGAGGAAGATTCCGATATTGAAAGCTGGATCTACCCGACTACCAACGATGGACCGAGTAATTGGACGACCAGAGATTTTATACCAGTTTCTTTTATTCCGCAGTAATTGTTTCACTTGTTTTCCGAGTTTGTAATAAACAATTTAAACTTTATGGCCTTGTGTCTTACCCGAGGCACAATGGTTCTATCTGTGATAGTTATTATATGTCATTTCATATATCATCAATAAAACATTGGACGTTCCTTGCATATAAATTTTGCGCTCTCTGTTTTTATTTTCTGGTTTTACTTTATCAATACAGCTATGCTCTTACACACACTCACATATTAAACTGCAGATCCATATCCACTCTGGATCCCATTGATAACAGTTTTGCTATTGACAGTCATGACTTCGAAAATCTGATCAACCAAGCAGAGGACGAAGGTGAGGACGATTGTGAGGTACCCAGAGAACTTGCTAGACTGTTATAGCAGGAAGAGAGGGTTATACAGCCTCATGAAGAGCCAGTTGAGACGATAAACTTGGGCACGAAGGTGGACAGAAAAGAAGTCAAGATCGGTGCAAATCTGGAGACTAAGATCAAACAGCGGTTGATACAGATGTTGTACGACTATGTTGAGATCTTCGCCTGGTCATATGAAGACATGCCTGGTTTAGACACTGATATTTTGGTACATCGTCTGCCAACTAAAGAAGATTGTCCTTCGGTTAAGCAAAAGGTCCGCCGCATGCGCCCTGAAATGTTAGAGAAGATCAAGGCAGAGGTCATGAAGTAGTTCAACACAGGGTTCTTAGTTGTCACCTCCTATCTGCAGTGGGTTGCTAACATCTTCCTGGTACCTAAGAAGGATGGTAAGGTGCATATGTGTGTGGACTATAGAGACTTGAACAGGGCAAGCCCCAAAGATGACTTCCCACTTCCCCACATTGACGTTCTGGTTGACAACATTGCGCATCACAAGATCTTCTCCTTCATGGATGATTTCTCTAGCTACAACCAGATCAAGATGGCTCCTGAAGACATGGAGAAGACAACCTTCGTCACACAGTGGGGCACCTTCTGTTACAAGGTGATGCCTTTTGGGCTGAAGAACACTGGGGTAACTTATTAGCGAGCCATGGTCGCTTTGTTCCATGATATGATTCACTATGAGATAAAGGTTTATGTGGACGATATGATAGCCAGATCCCAACCCGAGGAAGAACACCTCGACAATCTACAAAAGTTGTTTGACAGGTTGAAGACATACAAGCTGAGACTAAATCCGAACAAGTGCACCTTCGGGGTAAGGTCTGGTAAGCTTCCGGGGTTCATCGTCAGTGACAAAGGTATTCAAGTAGACCATGCGAAGGTAAAGGCCATATAAGAGATGCCAACTCCCCATACAGAGAAGTAGGTTAGAGGTTTCTTGGGGCGGCTGAATTATATCTCCAGGTACATTTCACATCTGACTGCTACTTGTGAGCCAATCTTCAAGCTCCTGAAGAAAGACCAAGTGGTAAAGTGGAATGATGAATGCCAGACCTCCTTCAAAAGAATCAAAGAATACCTTCAAGAACCACCAAGTCTGATGCCTCTGGTTGAAGGAAGACCTTTGATATTATACTTAACAGTGCTAGACAATTCAATGGGGTGTGTGTTGGTGTAACATGACGAGTCTGGTCGAAAAGAGCATGCAATATACTACTTTAGCAAAAAGTTTACCGACTGTGAGACAAGATACTCACTGCTCGAGAAAACTTGCTGCATTTTGGCATGGGCTGCTTGCCGACTAAGACAGTATATGCTGACCTACACTACTTTGTTGATATCTAAGATGGATCCAATCAAGTACATCTTCGAGAAGCCCGCCCTCTCCGGAAGGATGGCAAGATGGAAGATGATCTTAAATGAATACGATATACAATATATAACCCAGAAACCAATTAAGGGAAGTGTATTGGCTGATCATTTGGCTCATCAGGCCGTGGATGACTACCACTCCATGAATTTTAAGTTCCCGGACGAGAATATTATACTGGTAACTGACTATGAAGAACCTGGACCAGATGAAGGACCCGAGGAAGGATCCCGATGGACCATGGTTTTTGACGGAGCTTCAAACGCACTCGGTAATGGCATTGGCGTTGCAATGATATCTCCTAGGCGCTGTCATACTCCTTTCATTGCCCGACTATATTTCAACTACACTAACAACATGGCGAAGTATGAAGTCTTCATTATGGGTCTCAAAGCCGCTATCGACCTCAAGATCAAGTTGTTAAATGTCTTTGGGGATTCAGCCTTGGTGATAATTCAGATAAAAGGCGAATGGGATACGAAGCATCTGAATCTCATCCCATACAAAGAGCACGTACTAACATTTCTCCTGCACTTTAAGGAGGTAACCTTTGAACATTTCCCACGAGAGGAGAATCAGTAAGCGGACGCGCTAGCTACCATGTCTTTTATGTTCAAAGTCAGGTGGGACAACGAAGCTCCTCGAATCACCATTGAAAGGTTGGATGAACCAGCGTACTGCTGCGAGATTGATATTGAAGAGGTAGCAGATAAACCTTGGTTTCATGAAGTGAAAAGGTATCTTGAGACTCAAGAGTATCCCGAAGGAGCATCTGTCAATGATAAGAAGTTTCTAAGAAGGTTTGCTGCAAAATTCTTCCTCAGTAATGGAATCCTCTACAAGCGCAATCATGACTCTACCTTACTGCGGTGTGTAGACAAGAGAGGAGCAGAGAGGATTATGATAGATCTACATGAAGGTACCTTCGAAACTCATTCAAGTGGACATACCATGGCTAAGAAGATCCTACGGGCAGAATACTACTGGTCCACTATGGAAGCAGATTGTTATCAGCACTCTCGAACTTGTCATAAGTGCCAAATATATGTTGATAAGATGCATGTGCCTCCGGTTCCTTTGAACGTATTGACGGCTCCTTGGCCCTTTGCAATGTGGGGCATTGATATGATCCAAGAAATCTGACCTACCGCTTCCAATGGGCATCACTTCATCCTGGTGGCCATCGATTACTTCACAAAATGGGTTGAGGCTGCCTCCTTTGCTACCGTTACCAAGAATGTTGTGGCGCGGTTCATCAGGCATAACCTGATCTGTCGGTATGGTGTGCCAGAGAGAATTATCACTAACAATGGTACAAATCTCAATAATACGATGATCATCGAGCTCTGTAAACAATTCGAGATACAACATCATAACTCTTCTCCCTACCGGCCAAAGATGAATGGCGCTGTTGAAGCGACTAACAAGAACATCAAAAAGATCATACAGAAGATGACAGTGACATATAAAGACTGGCATGAGATGTTACCATTTTCTCTTCATGGGTACCGTACCTCGGCACGGACGTCGACAGGGGCAACACCCTACTCTCTGGTATATGGCATGGAGGCAGTCCTACCCATTGAGGTCTAGATTCCTTCTTTAAGGATTATGAAAGACGCGGGTTTGAATGAAGATGACTGGATCCAGACTCGACTTAATCAACTAAACCTGATCGATGAGAAGAGACTTACTGCTGTCTATCATGGTCAAATGTATCAAAAACGGATGATCAAGGCTTTCAACAAAAAGGTCAGACGCCAAGAGTATCAAGTCGGGGATTTAGTGATCAAGCACATCATACTGCCGCAAGGTGATCCCAGGGTAAATGGACTCCCACATACAAAGGGCCATTTGTGATTAAAAACATTTTTCGGGTGGAGCCATGATTCTAACCACCATGGACAGAGACAGCCTTCCTCACCCTGTCAATGCAGACATAGTGAAAAGATACTACGCATGATAAAAGACCCGCTAGGTTGATTGACCTAGGCTAAAATAAGGGCTTCCGGGCGAACCAAAAGGGTTCAGGCAAAAGTAAGGGATGAAAACAAAAAAATTTGTACACCCGGCAAGTCGAAAACCTGAAAAGGAGGCTTGGGCAAAAAAGGGTATCCTGGTGGATTGAAAACCCGAAAGGGCAGTCCAGGAAAAATTTAGGGATGTAAAGCATATCACTGTGTCCCATTGGATCACCTTGTGATCATACCTCAGTATCAACCATCAAGCTCTAACGGCACCAATCAATCTAATCAGCTTCGGACAAGTAGCAAAGTGATGAGACGCTCGAAGACATGGCGGCAATAGCAGACTTGGAACCCAATGGGATCGTTGTACATAGCTATTTTCTTTTTTACAAAATATTGTATAGATTCCATTTTTGCGGCGGAGTTGTCTTACTCGAGCGTCAGCCTCCTTGTACAAAACTCCAGTTATAGGCCAACTTCAAAAATTAATATAAGTCATTTTTACAAAACTATTTGTTTTTCCTTTTCTGTTTTATTTGGCAAGAACGTCCAATGGTTTATTCTTGACATATGCATTTGAATATGATTGTGGTTCACAAATATTTGCATAGGAAACAGAAAGACAATTGCTTGTAACTTAAGAAACAGGGGCAAACAACTAAAAATGGAAAACCCGATAGTTACTCTATCCAGCAGGTACCGGGGCAGAGACAGCTTTGAAACACAATCATCAATGCATACGACCCCGTGACATCTATACTCCCCACAGAGTAAAGGGAATCAAAGCATTGATACCAGCTCCACCAAAATAAGAAGTACCTTCCCTAGCCGAATTTCAAGCGGGTCATAAAATTTTTCTCCCAAGCAGAGTTTATTTCCCTGAATGCATAAACTCAATCCCTGGAAGAGTTTACCCGTCCAGTTACGGAAGTTCACTTTTCGATAGAATTATTCCCCCGCAGTTATTCTCAAACAGAGTCTCTCCCTGGCAGAATATTCACAAACAACAAGGAGTAAATCTCCAGCATAGTCATTTCTGTTCACCATCCCCAACGGAAGTAGAAGATACACAGTTCTCTACAACAGCTAGGAATTCTATACTCTCCAGCAGCAGTCAGGGTTTTATTTTCCCAGACTCGGATATGTCACAATAGCATATCATGCTCATACATCATGACATGCGCATACATATCACATACAACATAATCTCATTTATTTTGAGAACATCATCTCACAACGCATTTCATGCATCTCATATAATTAACCCTGTTATCTTTTCAGGAAAGACAATTATCATCAACAATTCCAGCAGTTATACATGTCATATCTGCAGACAGCTAATGAAAAATCAGTTTCCAAAACCAAACGGGTCAACTAAGCTATGTTCATCTTGAAGTAACCCTAATATCCAGGTTCCTTCCCATAAGCCCTACTATCCAGGCTTTCATCTTGAAGTAACCCTACTATCCAAGTTCCTTCCCATAAGCCCTACCATCCAGGCTTTCATCTTGAAGTAACCCTACTATCCAGGTTCCTTCCCATAAGCCCTACTATCCAGGCGTTCATCTTGAAATAACCCTACTATCCAGGTTCCTTCCCATAAGCCCTACCATCCAAGATTTCATCTTGAAGTAACCCTACTGTTGCACCCTAAATATTGGCCTCTCATATCTCTCAAAACATGGCAAGAAAAATCACCAAGTGGCTCAAGATTGCTCAAGAGTTGGACAGTCAAACTATCTCCTAAGGCAGTCAACCTCAAATTAGGGTTTTGTGTTGCATCAAGGTCTTTACATCCAAATTATATCAAGTGCTCCCCAATGTCCTAATATGTTCTCAAGTTCATCCATGTCAAGTTTCAAGCCTTGCAGAGGAAGTTTGCTCAGTCAATTGCTCAAAGGGTCCAAAAATCGACAGTGCTAAGGCAAAAGTCAACTGTGACCCAAATGCAGTCAAACTTCAATATTTTTTGTCAACATTCTCATTTTGAAGTATACTTCATCATTTTATCAAGGGTTTATCATGATTCATCAAGGATTGCTCAAAATTCATCAAGACTCAAAAGTTGCTAAATTAGGGTTTTGCAGGAAAAGTCAACTCAACTTTGACCAAGCATAACTTTCTCATACTTTATGAGAAATGCCCAATAAAAAGCTCATTTTGAAGATGATGAAATTTCCTACAATCCATCTTCATACCCCAAGATCAAGAAATGAACTCACAAAAAGTTACAAATTTGGACATTATAGGTCATTTTTGAAAGTCAACAAAAACACATTTTTTTCCAAAGCTTATAACTTGAGAATGGAATATGAAAATCATATGAGACCAAAAGGGTTGGTTAGAGGACATCTCAAGCTTTCTAAAAAGTCCAAGAACACTTCCAAAAGTTCAAAACTGAAGAAGTTATGCATTGTTGAAGTTGGGCATTTTTGCAAAATTGGCAAAAGTCAACTATCCCCAAAACTTCAAATTTTGTCAAATAGGCCCATTCTTTTCCACTTGATTTGATCTTGTCACACTACACATGTGTCTTAGCCTCAGCCTTGTGACCATTTATCAATTTTATTATTTAATTTGATTTTTTAATGATTTATTTCATTTTAAATCAATTTAAATCAAATAAAATCCCAACATTGATTATTTGATCTCTTTTTGGCTATTTCAGGACCTAATCATCATCATCAAGTGTATCAAATTCGTATCATGCATTACATGTGCAAAAAGATTGGATTTTGGACAAAATAAGCAAGCTTTCAATGGAGGATCAAATCAAATCTCCAAGCATTGATGTACAAGGATTGAGTCCACAAATGTTAACCTAATGCATTGCTTATTACATATACAAGAAAAAGGCACACGAATTGGAGGCTAGAAGCTACAGAACCATCAAAAGCAAACTTGAAAAAATTGCAAAAAAGTGTGAAACTGAAATCGTGCATAGAGGCCAATTCAGAAGCAAATCTCAACGCTAATCCATTGTTGGGTGTCCAATGAACCTTCTTCAATCAAAAGCAAGCCCTCACGCCCTCCCAAACGCATTGTAAGCTTCGCGTTTTACCGCCCTGTAGTCAAATTCGTAACTCCTATTTCTTTCTTTTTTTTTTGACAAATTATTGGCATATTCATGATGCTTGTTCAATTTACAAGCTTTCTGCATTATTTGATTGCATTAATATGGCCTGTAACCCCTAGCCGAATCTAGGGTTCATGGATTGTTTTTTTGGGCGTTTCTTTTTCAGGCAAAATCAGCCCTATTGATGGACATGGATGTAACCAGGGGAGGGAGACAAGCATGACCATGTGCTTGGAATCAATTTCCATGGCCTAGAATGGATTTTAGGTTGAGCATGAGAATTTAGCTGCGGATGTAAATCCGCAGGTAAATTTACAGGGTGAACGAGGAAGACGATGACGCGTCTCCCCCTGGTTGGATGGTTCAAACTTCGCGTGTCTTTATTTTTTATTCTGGCATATAATTTGATTTCCAATATTATTATTATTATCCAATGTAATAACAACTAAAGCATAGTGGTTGAGTGGTGGAGGCGTTGTCCAGTGACTCACAGGACCTGGGTTCAAATCCCAGGTCCCCCATGCATTTGTTACATTTTTCTTCAGGTGATCCAATACAAAGCCAACTGCGTGGTACATCATACTCCCTCAAATCTCAAAGCGCCAGATGGCCCCAGGCCAGACCTGGTGGTCCATATGTGATGTCCATCCTATTGCCTGGTCAAATGTGCCACATGGAATTCAGAAAAGTCAATACAGGCTTGCACAAATGGGCCTTGAAAATTGCCATTCTCACCTCCAATTTGGGCCCAGAACCCCCCTGAGTTTTGTTTTCTATTTCATTCGTTTCTTATTTTACTTAATTATTCATTGTTTTATTATTTAATCACTAACCAATTAAAACTTTTTCTTAATAAAATTAAAAACCAAAAAAACATTTTCATTATTGAAATTAATTTCCAGCATTTTTATTTTTGTAAATAAATATTAATTTAATTAATTTAGTTTAATTAGGAAATAACTTTAATATCTTTTACAATAATTAAAATTAACTTAGACAATTAGGTTTTTATTAATATTGATTAATTTATTTTTATTTCTTTAAATATCAATCAAAAATCAAAAAATATCATTTTTATTAATTAATTAATTAATTTATTAATTTAATGCTTAACCTAATTTAATTTCTTTCTTAATTCAAAAATAACCAAAAAATGCTTTCTTTCAAAAAGGGGTCAAAACCCTAAAAAAAACTCGCATTCGATTTAATTTCCCGCACGTGTTCCATTTTTATTCAATATTGTATCTGTTTTCTGGAATGTAATAGTTTAATAGGACCTTTTATCGTTTTATTTATCTTTCCGCATTTTAATTTCAAGGGTTGCTTTTGGCGATGTAAATACCCGACGCCTTGTAATAGCTAGTTTAATTTCCGCAATTTAATTTCTGCAACTTATAAATTGTTAGATGCTTGATATCAGGGAATGCATGACAAGATCAAATGTTTAAACCTAAAATCAACGTAGATAACCATTGACATGTACAAAGACAAATTAACTCAAAATAACACACTCGCACATGCGCACTCCTAGGGTACACCCCACTTGGTTGCCTTCGTAAGCGGTCATTAAGTATAGGAAGTTTTAGAGGCCGCCCTATTGTCCAAAGATCATAGTTGCCTCGAAACGGTTGCCTCGGAAAAATGATCTAAGACATTAGGGTTACCGCTAAGGCGTCCTAACATTGCTTTAGTGATCGCGCGTCCCTTAATCAAATTGACCCTTAAAACTCCAACGACAATGCTACCTACTCATCCATAGTGGGATAGCATTGTCTAAAGGACATTAGTACAGATTGGTTCCTTTTTCGAGTAAGTAGATGGTTCTTAAGTACTTTCTCTTTTCAAAACAAAACAAAACTTTTCGCACTTACACTTTTCAAACAAAAACTTCTTTCAAACCCACAAACACAAAGAAAAGCAATTTTTGAAAACACTTTGAGCAAGTACCTAAGAGCCCGTGGATAACCACGGATAGAAAGGGTGCTAACACCTTCCCTTTCTATAATCTACCCCCCGGACCCGAGAAACATCTCGAAAAAAGGAATTTTTCTGTGCTTTTTTCCTTTCCTTGTTGGATAAAATAAAAGACAGTGGCGACTCTTGCTTACCGCGACATTTTGCGAAAACAAACGCAAAATGCAAACCAGCATTCCGAAAACCATCAATTCTCTCCCACCGTATCACACCTACTATCCAGGTTCCTTCCCATAAGCCCTACTATCCAGGCATTCATATTGAAGTAACCCTACTATCCAGGTTCTTTCCCATAAGCCCTACTATCCAGGCTTCCACCTCGAAGTAACCATACTATCTAGGTTCCTTCCCATAAGCCCTACTATCCAGGCTTCCACCTTAAGTAACCCTATTATCCAGGTTCCTTCCCATAAGCCCTACTATCCAAGATTCCACCTTGAAGTAACCCTACTATCCAGGTTCCTTCCTATAAGCCATACCATCCAGGCTTCCACCTTGAAGTAACCCTACTATCCAGGTTCCTTCCCATAAGCCCTACTATCCAGGCTTTCATTTCGAAGTAACCCTACGACCCAGGTTCCTTCTTATAGCCCTACTATCTAGGCTTTCATCTCGAAGTAACCCTACGACCCATGTTCCTTCTCTCTTTTCTCTAGACAACAATTTATAACACTGCAAGACCTGGATCTGACCAGATACAGTCGATCTCATATTTCCCCAATAAGTCGTTGAGCAGCTTGGACCCTGACCAGATATGCAGTTTACTTCCACTTCCTCAATCAGGAGTTAATTCCCCAATAGATTAATAGACAACTGAATCTCCCATACTCTATTTCCCAGGACATAAATCAACATTCCCCGACGAAGTCCTCCTCAACGGCAGGTATAGGAATTCTCGCAAAGGAATATCTTATGCAACCAATATCTTTTCTAGATGGAATCTTTAATCCCATCTCCGATGATGCTCTGTCGACTTCCAAATGGCATCTGTAATCCCATTCCCGATATCACCAATCAGCATTACTTCATGCGAGTGGAAATTTCTGGGCACTCTAGTGTTCAATCATCTTCCACCTTCAGATCACGAAAGGCAGAACAACCAATTTACATCCTCAGGTTTAAGAAGATTGAACAGGGGCAGCTGTTGTACCCCAAAATTTTCCGTCTCATTTTAATTAAGATATGTTCATTGAAATCCTCAACTTGCCCAAGGATGCCCAAGGATTGATCAGGCAAATGCTCTCCTAAGACAATGAACCTCAAACTAGGGTTTCCATTTTCATCAAGATGGGTGAACTCCAAAGGTCTAAATCTTTTCCATGGTTCTAATATGTTATCAAGAACATCCATGTCAAGTCTCATGCCTTGCACAAGAAGTTTGCTCAGTAAACGACTCAAATGCCTGAAAATCAACTGTACTAGGGCAAAAGTCAATTGTGGCCCACATACAGTCAAACTTCAAGATTTTTGGTCGACATCAACATTTTAAAGTGATGTTCATCATTTGATCAATGGTTGATCATGACTCCTCAAGGAATTCTCCTAATTCATCAAAACTCAAAAGTTGCTAAATTAGGGTTTCTAAAGGAAAAGTCAACCAAACTTTGACCAAGCATAACTTTCTCATACTTTATCAGAAATTTCCCATCAAAGGCTCATTTTGAAGAGAATTTAATTCCATACAACTCATCTTCATCCCTCTCAAGTTCAAAAAATGCACTCATGGAAAGATATGAATTCAGACATTATAAGTCATTTCAAAAAGTCAACAAAAACACCTTTTGGGTCAAAGCTTCTTACATGAGCATGTAAGATCCAATTGAAATGAAACTGAAAGGATTGTTTAGGGGAAATCTCAAGCTTTCTAAAAAGTCAAGGAACCCCCTCTTAGGGTCAAAATTGAGGGAGAGATGCAATGTCAAAGTTGGCTATTTTTGGAAATTTGCCAAAAGTCAACAATACTCAAAACTACATTTTTTCTCAAATGGGCCTAACTTTTTGTGCTTGCAACACACTCCTAGCCTGGTCCACGACCTCCAAGCTAACCCATGCATTTTTATATTATTTATATTATTTATTTTGACATTTTATCCATTAAAATGCAAAATTAAATAAATAAATAGTAGAAATAATAAAAGATTTGGATTTGGAATCTTTTCTCATCAAATAAGGGACACATATTGCTAGCATATCAAAGGAAATATCATGGAGAAATAGCTAGATGATATTTGGTCCAAATATATAAAAAATGATATTATTGAAGGAAAATATTTTCTCAATGAAAGCATGGATATTTTTCCAATTTTGTTGACCTAATATGGTCTAATATATATGCACAACAAAGTCAGACCAAAGGGAGGTGCGCAGCTAGTCTCAAGAAAACCCTAGAAGTTCTCAAAATTTTCAAAGTGGAAGGCAATTCTATTCCATGCAAACATTCCGTTCTCCATCAAATCTAAGCATTCCATCATCCTTCTGAGGATTCTAGGAGGTGAACTAGTCCATTTGCAAAGGCCAAAACACACTGCATCACCCCAGTCCGATCCTTCCTCTTATGGTTTTGTTTTTCGGTGTCATCGGAGAGGGTGACCGGAGCCACCATGGCCGGTGGCTTGACTTTTACAGGCGACGGTCCAAGCATGCGCGGCCATTCCTCATAATCCCATTGACTGGATCCAACGTTGAAAGCCTTTCTCCACATCTGATTGGCACTTTGAGTCACCATGGTCCCCACCATGCATGCGTGTCATGGTTGATTCAGCACTAGCACCTTGTTTCTCTTTTGTTTTAATTGTTTAATTATATATACGAATGAACAGGCTAGCGCAGTTGGTCAAGGGAGAGAGGTATGAAGCTAATGTCCTGGGTTCGACCCCAAGCGTGAGCTTTTGCATTTTTTCCATTATTTCTTCACATGATCTAGCGTGTACTACCCATGAAAGCCATCATACATTCTCTAAATCCATCCATTGGATCATCCTTAGATCCACATCTAGCGCTCAATGAGATCAGCGCATGGTGCACCCTCAGGCGTGACAACACTGGATCCAATAATTGACTGGGCTTGTGCTTCTTGGGCCCAACGAAAATCGGTAATACACCCCTGGTTACTCAATAATACCAGGCCCAAATCATCCTTTTTTTTAATTTCTTTTTTTGTTTTATTTATTTATTTAATCATTTTTTACAACAAAAAAAATCATTTTTTTTATTAAAAATATAAAATCACAAAAATATAGAATTAGGTTTTTTTATTCAAATTAATTTTATTGAAAATAAAATAGTTTAATTAGATTAACTTGATTGTTTTTTTAAATTTATTTAAAATTAATTATAGAATTAGGTTTAATTTTTAATTAAATTATTTTCTCAACAAAAAATACACAAAAATATTTTTTTAAATAACTAGATTTTTTAGGCTTCTAAATTATTCTCGTATTTAATTCGTCGCCCGCGCCTTTACTTCCTTTTAATTAAAAATTATTGGAACTATTTCAAGTTTGTAATAGATTAATTAGGATTTTAATTTCTGCATCTTTATTTCCAGTCAAATATTTATGTATCTACTCAAAAGCCTTGTATTAGTTAGGACTTTAATTTCTTGCACTTTTTAATTTCCTCCACTATTAAATTGCTAGATGTATGGACATTAGGATTGTATGCGAAAAATAAACCAACGATTAAAAAGTTAGATAACCCTAATTGTGCAAAGATAATTAATTGAAAAAAGCACACGTGCACATGCTCACTCCTAGGGTTTGCCTCACTTGGTTGCCTCAGAAATAATGGTCATGTCCCTCGAACGTAGGGATATCTTAGCAAAGACCCGTAATTCAAAGTCGTCATAAAGATCATGGTCCCTCATTGTCCCCCGAGTTGCCTACGAGAAATGATCTTATGATGATAGTCCATTCGAAATGCTAAGGTATCCTTACTTGTTGCCTTTAGTGACCATTTCTTCTCTTCGAATGTCCCTTAAAACTCCAACGATAGGGCTACCTACTACTTAATAGTAGGATAACACTATCTAAAGGAAACGAGGAAATGAACAGTCTTTTTACGAGTAGGTAGAAATCTTAAGTACTTGCTCAAAATAATAAAAATCTTTTTACACCAACACTTTCAAAATAGTTTTCAAAAAAACAACTTCGTCACACTCTTGAGGATATATACAAGGGTTATCACGAAGTTAAACAAAAAAAAATTTCAAAACACACACAAGCAATTTCAAAATGACCAAGTACCTAAGAGCCCGTGGAAAACCACAGATAGAAAGGGTGCTAACACCTTCCCTTTCTATAATCTACCCCCCGTACTCAAACTCTCGAAAAAAGGTTTTTTTTGTTCTTTTTTCCTTTCCTTTGTTGGATGAATTAAATTCAATGACGACTCTTGCTTACCGCGAAATTTGCGAATACAAAACACAAACCAGTATAACAGTCGGTTCTCTCACCGTATCACACACCTAATCACTACTCTATGCTATTTTTACCTTGGAACCTCCTATATATGAGAACCCCTTCTCATCCCACAATAACCTTAATGATAAAACTAGTCACAAACCAATGACAAGAACAAAAAAACTAAATAGAAGATTACACTTCAAATATAATACTCAACTCTTTACTAATAAACTCATGAGTCAGAACAATACTTAGTTTTGCTTAAAAGCTTTTAACTGAGAATAATCAGTCAACCTTAATGTATCAAAGATACATGAGTGACATACAAAGAAAAAACACAAAAACTCTAAAAGACTCCAAAAATCCTAAACCCTTATACACCCATGATTTCTTGTTGTGAATGCTTGTTATTTTAGGTTTAGAAAGTCCTTATTTATAGACTCTTGCAGAATGGGCTTGGACTCTTCAAACAATTCCAATATTCTAAGTTTAAATTAGCTACAATATCTTCACACAAAAATAGGAACAAATCTTCAAAGTTTCCTAAAAAGTCTCAAAGATCCTTTCAAATAAAACCAAATAAATCTTCATTGTTCCTAATAAAATATTCTTGACCAGTGAAAATCAGTGAAATATATCCAAGAGGATCTCACAAAGTCAAATCAAATTTGTCAAGAAAAATAATAGTAGTACATGTTATACAGTAGGCCAAGATGTCAAGACATCTGGCTCATCATCTGTCTAATATTCGTGACGGTAAAACATGTCATGACAGTTGGTCAAGATGTTGTGACATCTTGCTCAACATCATCTAAGAACCAAGTTTTAGAAAAATTTATGCCAACCATAAAACCATGGATCTAACAATATCCCCCTTTGGCAAATTTTGGCTAAAATAACCTTAGCACAATCAAACTGGAGAGAGGAGTAAAACCACAAACAAAAAGCACAAGCTACATGAAAAACATGTAAACTTTGTACAAACTGCAAACAGAAAAATATATCAGAGATACATTGCAGTTACAGGGAGACCCAGTCTCACACACAAATCCTCTTTAAACTCCAAAAGCAAATGTCAAAACATGTGGTCTGACATCACACAACATAGCTCCACCACAACACTTCAGACAGGTTCATTACTTCCCTTATCACACATAACCAATACTCCCCCTTAAAGGGAAAACCCAAATCACCGGAAAATCTAAATTACCAAATATGAGCTATACAAGTTCACACATCAGAGGCACATGCAACAGAATAAAAATAAGCCTCACATCATAATTATCCATAAACACACGAGGCAAGATGTCAGAACATCTGGTAAGACATCATGCACACATATTTCACATCACTAGTAGCAGCAGCAAAAAAACAAACAAGCATAACAGACTATCATGCCCCCCCTAAATAGTTGCTTATAACAAGCAACCACAATAACTATTCTTCCCATAGCAGTAATACAGTCCTATCACAATGTTAGTCAACATGTCAAGACACGTGACATGACATCAGGACAAACAGAAACACACTAACACTTTACTCCCCCTTTTTAGCCAAAAATAGACAAAAATAGAGTAAATGTAAAAAGAAATTGGAAGCACATAATGCATACAAGCAATAAATACAGATGGAAGCATAAACACTATCAATGGAAACACAAAAACTCTAGATGGAAACAAATAACTTCTTGAACATCTTCAGGTGGTATTCCACCTCTTTCCCTTATCAAAGACCCTTATGCAGCTCTTGTTGCTGTAACCAGCCTTTTGACCTTGCAGAGATCTTTTGTTCCATCCTTTAACAATAGCAACTTGCTTAGGCTTTCCAAGCATCAGAAATTAGCGGAAAGATGCAGTATATATTGCATTCCTATATATCTATAATTGCTATAACTCCTAAATAGTGTAGGTTCCAATCCTACTGCTTATGTTTTCAATCTGATTTTCTTTAAACATAACAGTAAGTTGTTCCTTGTTATCTATATGCTCCAGAATAACAACCTTTCCTTCAACAAGATTCTTGATTATTTGATTATGACTATCAAGGTTCTTATTCCAGCCGTGTTGAATGAGATATTTGATAACACTCAGATCTGCACAGTGTAATGTCATGACATCCTTCTTGACATTATACTAATTCAACATTTGTTCCACCCTTATCAGTTTAGAGAAACTTCCTCTTGTTCCAATGATGCAATTCAGTTCAGAGGTACTTATAGGACTTATCCTTGGATCAAGCTTAGAAATAAGACATGAATTTGATATTTCCTTATTGATTATTGTGATGCTTTCTTCATTAGAGTGTCTTGTAATGATCTCCTTGAGTTGTTCTATCTGAACTCTAACTTCAGAGTTATCTAAATCAACACTTATGGACTCATATGTTACTTATTTTCCTGACTCCCCAATCTACACAGAAGATGTTCTAACACTGTCTTCGACATCCATCTCTCTTTTAGTGATTGAATCATCAATTACTACACTTGTGGATTCCATATCAGCTTTAGTTCTAGAGTTAAAAACTCTATAAGCTCTTCTATTTGATGAGTAACCTAGAAATATCCCTTCATTTCTTATGAGATCCTTCTTACCATTTTTATCTTTGTTAGTCAAGATACAACATTTACTTCAAAAGATATGAAAGTATTTTACTTTAGGCTTTCTTCCTTTCCATAGCTCATAGATAATGGTTGAAGTACCTATTTTCAAAGTGACCCTGTTATGAATATAGAATGCAGTATTCAGAGCTTAATCCTAAAACTCCAATGGAAATTGCTTAGCATGAAGCATGACTCTAGCTGATTCTTGTATAGCTCTAGTCTTTTTGTTCAACAACTCCATCTTGTTGAGAAGTGATGGAACAAGAGAATGAATGAATAATACCTTCAAAATCACAAAATTCAAAGAATTTTGCATTCTCAAACTCCTTGTTATGGTCACTTCTAACCTTGATAATCACACTATTATTCTCCTCTTGAATACTTTGACACTAATATTTGAAGACTTCAAAAGTATCTGATTTTTATCTAGGAAAGTCCATCCGACTATACCCATGAAAATCATATATAACCACATACCTCTTTCCACCCACACTTTCTATTTGCATTGGTCCCATTATATACATATGAAGAAGTTCCAACACTTTGGAAGTATTATGATGTTGAAACATTGGGTGTGACATCATGGTTTGTTTTCCAATTTCACACTCATCACAAACTTTCTTTCTTTCATTTTAGATGAAGGTGTCCAAGCTTTTGGTGTTATAGATTTACTTCATCTTCATTGGTTATCAAGCATGTGGAAGAATAAGCAGTAATTTGAGATTCCCACAGATAATAGTTATCTTTAGACCTAACGCCCTTCATCAGAATAACATATTTCTTATCTTTGACCAAACATTTTGACTTTAAGAAGTTGACTAACAGTCCTTAGTCACACAATTGACTATTTCTAATAAGATTAGCAGTTAATCTTTTTACAAAATATTGTATAGATTCCATTTTTACGGCGGCGTTGTCTTACTCGAGCGTCAGCCTCCTTGTACAAAACACCTGTTATAGGCCAACTTCGAAAATTAATACAAGTCATTTTTACAAAACTATTTGTTTTTCCTTTGTCTGTTTTGTTTTGCAAGAACGTCCAATGGTTTATTCTTGACATATGCATTTGAATATGATTGTAGTTCAAAAATATTTGCATAGGAAATAGAAAGACAGTTGCTTGTAACTTAAAAAATAGGGGAAAAACACTAAAAATATTAAACCCGACAGTTACTCTGTCCAGCAGGTACCGGGACAGAGACAACTTTGAAACACAATCATCAGTGCATATGACCTCGTGACATCTGTACTCCCCATAGAGTAAAGGGAATCAAAGCATTGATACCAGCTCCACCAAAACAAGAAGTACCTTCCCCAGCCAAATTTCAAGCAGGTCATAAAATTTGTCTGCCAAGAAGAGTTTATTTCCCTGAATGCAGAAACTCAATCCCTGGCAGAGTTTACCCCTCCAATTACGGAAGTTCACTTTCCAATAGAATTATTCCCCCGCAGAGTTATTCGCAAACAGAGTCTCTCCCTGGAAGAATATTCACAAACAACAAGGAGTAAATCTCCAACATAGTCATTTCTGTTCACCATCCCCAACGGAAGTAGAAGATACACAGTTCTCTACAACAATCAGGAATGTTATACTCTCCAGCAGTAGTCAGGGTTTTATTTTCCCAAACTCGGATATGTCACAATATCATCTTATGCTCATACATCATGACATGCGCATACATATCACATACAACATAATCTCATTTATTTTGAGAACATCATCTCACAATGAATTTTATGCATCGCATATAATTAACCCTGTTATCTTTTCATGAAAGACAATTATCACCAACAATTCCAGCAGTTATACATGTCTTATCTGCAGACAACTAATGGAAAATCAGTTGCCAAAACCAAACGGGTCAACTAAGCTACGTTCATATTTAAGTAACCCTACTATCCAGGTTCCTTACCATAAGCCCTACTATCCAGGCTTTCATCTTGAAGTAACCCTACTATCCAGGTTCCTTCCCATAAGCCCTACCATCCAGTCTTTCATCTTAACGTAACCCTACTATCCAGGTTCCTTCCCATAAGCCCTACTATCCAGACATTCATCTTAAAATAACCCTACTATCCAGGTTCCTTCCCATAACCCTACCATCCAGGCTTTTATCTTGAAGTAACCCTACTATCCAGGTTCCTTCCTATAAGCCCTACTATCCAGGCGTTCATCTTGAAGTAACCTACTATCCAGGTTCCTTCCCATAATCCCTACTATCCAGGATTCCACCTTGAAGTAACCCTACTATCCAGGTTCCTTCCCATAATCCCTACTATCCAGGCTTCCACCTTGAAGTAACCCTACTATCCAGGTTCCTTCCCATAATCCCTACTATCCAAGCTTCCACCTTGAAGTAACCCTACTATCCAGGTTCCTTCCCATAAGCCTTACTATCCAGGCTTCCACCTTGAAGTAACTCTACTATCCAGGTTCCTTCCCGAAAGCCCTACTATCCAGACTTTCATTTCGAAGTAACCCTACGACCCAGGTTCCTTCTCATAGCCCTACTGTCCAGGCTTTCATCTCGAAGTAACCCTACGACCCAGGTTCCTTCTCTCTTTTCTCCAGACAACAGTTTAGAACACTACAAGACCTGGATCCGACCAGATACAGTCGATCTCATATTTCCCCAATAAGTCGTTGTGTGGCCTGGACCCTGACCAGATATGCAGTTTACTTCCACTTCCTCAATCAGGAGTTAATTCCCCAGTGGAAATTTCTGGGCACTCTAGTGTTCAATTATCTTCCACCTTCAGATCACGAAAGGCAGAACAACCAATTTACATCCTCAGGTTTAAGAAGATTGAACAGGGGCAGCTGTTGTACCCCAAAATTTTCCGTCTCATTTTAATCAAGATATGTTCATTGAAATCCTCAACTTGCCCAAGGATGCCCAAGGATTGATCAGGCAAATGCTCTCCTAAGACAATGAACCTCAAACTAGGGTTTCCATTTTCATCAAGATGGGTGAACTCCAAAGGTCTAAATCTTTTCCATGGTCCTAATATGTTATCAAGAACATCCATGTCAAGTCTCATGCCTTGCACAAGAAGTTTGCTCAGTAAACGACTCAAATGCCTGAAAATCAACTATACTAGGGCAAAAGTCAACTGTGGCCCACATACAGTCAAACTTCAAGATTTTTGGTCGACATCAACATTTTAAAGTGATGTTCATCATTTGATCAATGGTTGATCATGAATCCTCAAGGAATTCTCCTAATTCATCAAAACTCAAAAGTTGCTAAATTAGGGTTTCTACAGGAAAAGTCAACCAAACTTTGACCAAGCATAACTTTCTCATACTTTATCAGATATTTCCCATCAAAGGCTCATTTTGAAGAGAATTTAATTCCATACAACTCATCTTCATCCCTCTCAAGTTCAAAAAATGCATTTATGGAAAGATATGAATTCAGACATTATAAGTCATTTCAAAAAGTCAACAAAAACACCTTTTGGGTCAAAGCTTCTTACATGAGCATGTAAGATCCAATTGAAATAAAACCAAAAGTATTGTTTAGGGGACATCTCAAGCTTTCTAAAAAGTCCAAGAACCCCCTCTTAGGGTCAAAATTGAGGTAGATATGCATTGTCAAAGTTGGTTATTTTTGGAAATTTGCCCAAAGTCAACAATGCTCAAAACTACATTTTTTCTCAAATGGGCCTAAATTTTTGTGCTTGCAAAACAGTCCTAGCCTGGTCCACGACCTCCAAGCTAACCCATGAGTTGTTATATTATTTATATTATTTATTTTGACATTTTATCCATTAAAATGCAAAATTAAATAAATAAATAGTAGAAATAATAAAAGATTGATTTGGAATCTTTTCTCATCAAATAAGGGACACATATTGATGGCATATCAAAGGAAATATCATGGAGAAATAGCTAGATGAGATTTGGTCCAAATATATAAAAAAAATCATATTATTGAAGGAAAATATTTTCTCAATGAAAGCATGGATATTTTTCCAATTTTGTTGACCTAATATGGTCTAATATATATGCACAACAAAGTCAGACCAAAGGGAGGTGCACAGCTAGTCTCAAGAAAACCCTAGAAGTTTGGAAGGCAATTCTATTCCATTCGAACCAACCATTCTCCATCAAATCTAAGCATTCCATCATCCTTCTGAGGATTCCAGGAGGTGAACTAGTCCATTTGCAAAGGCCAAAACATGCTGCATCACCCCAGTCCGATCCTCCCCTTTATGGTTTCGTTTTTGGGTGTCACCGGAGAGGGTGACCGGAGCCACCATGGCCGGTGGCTTGACTTTTACATGCGACGGTCCAAGCATGCGTGGCCAATCCTCATAATCCCATTGGCTGGATCCAACGTTGAAAGCCTCTCTCCCCATCTGATTAGAACTTTGAGTCACCATGGTCCCCACCATGCATGCACGTCATGGCTGATTCAGCACTAGCACCTTATTTCTCTTCTGTTTTAATTGTTTAATTATATATACGAATGAACAGGCTAGCGCAGTTGGTCAAGGGAGAGAGGTATGAAGCTAATGTCCTGGGTTCGACCCTAGGCGTGAGCTTTTGCATTTTTTCCATTATTTCTTCACATGATCCAGGGTGTACTCCCCATGAAATCCATCATACATCCTCCAAATCCAGCCATTGGATCATCCTTAGATCCACATCTAGCGCTCAATGAGATCAGCGCATGGTGCACCCTCAGGCATGACAACACTGGATCCAATAATTGACTGGGCTTGTGCTTCTTGGGCCCAACGAAAATCAGTAATACACCCCCTGGTTACTCAACAATACCAGGCCCAAATCATCCTTTTTTGTTTTATTTATTTATTTAATCATTTTTACAACAAAAAAAATCATTTTTTAATTAAAAATATAGAATTAGGTTTTTTTATTCAAATTAATTTTATTGAAAATAAAATAGTTTAATTAGATTAACTTGATTGTTTTCTTTTAATTTATTTAAAATTAATTATAGAATTAGGTTTAATTTTCAATTAAATTATTTTCTCAATAAAAAATACACAAAAATATTTTTTTAAATAACTAGATTTTTTAGGCTTCTAATTTATTCTCGTATTTAATTCGTCGCTCGCGCCTTTACTTCCTTTTAATTCAAAATTATTGTAACTGTTTCAAGTTTGTAATAGATTAATTAGGATTTTAATTTCTGCATCTTTATTTCTAGTCAAATATTTATGTATCTACCCAAAAGCCTTGTATTAGTTAGGACTTTAATTTCTTGCACTTTTTAATTTCCTCCACTAATAAACTGCTAGATGTATGGACATTAGGATTGTATGCGAAAGATAAGCCAACGATTAAAAAGTTAGATAACCCTAATTGTGCAAAGATAATTAACTGAAAAAAGCACACATGCACATTCTCACTCCTAGGGTTTGCCTCACTTGGCTGCCTCGGAAATAATGGTCATGTCCCTCGAACGTAGGGATATCTTAGCAAAGACCCGCAATTCAAAGTCGTCATAAAGATCATGGTCCCTCATTGTCCCTCGAGTTACCTACGAGAAATGATCTTATGATGATAGTCCCTTCGAAATGCTAAGGTATCCTTACTTGTTGCCTTCAGTGACCATTTTGTCTCTTCGAATGTCCCTTAAGACTCCAACGATAGGGCTACCTACTCCTTAATAGTAGGATAAAATTGTCTAAAGGAAACGAGGAAATGAACAGTCTTTTTTCGAGTAGGTAGAAATCTTAATTAATTCCTCAAAATAATAAAAATCTTTTTACACCAAAACTTTCAAAATAGTTTTCAAAAAAACAACTTCGTCACACTCTTGAGGACATATACAAGGCTTATCACGAAGTTAATCTAAATGTTTTTTCAAAACACACAAAAGCAATTTCAAAATGACCAAGTATCTAAGAGCCCGTGGAAAACCACGGATAGAAAGGGTACTAACACCTTCCCTTTCTATAATATACCCCCCATACTCAGAAACTCTTGAAAAAAGGTTTTTTCTGTTCTTTTTTCCTTTCCTTTTATGGACGAAATAAAAGTCGATGGCGATTCTTGCTTAACGCAACATTTGCGAATACAAAACACAAACCAATATAACAGTCGGTTCTTCCACCGTATCACACACCTAATCACTACCCTATGCAATTTTTACCTTGGAACCTCCTAGATATGAGAACCCCTTCTCATCCCACAATCACCTCAATGATAAAACTAGTCACAAACCAATGACATGAACAAAAGAACCAAATAGAAGATTACACTTTAAATATAATACTCAACTCTTTACTAATAAACTCATGAGTGAGAACAGTACTTAGTTTTGCTTAAAAGCTTTTAACTGAGAATAATCAGTCAACCTTAATGTATCAAAGATACATGAGTGACATACAAAGAAAAACACAAAAACTCTAAAAGACTCCCAAAATCCTAAACCCTTATACACCCATGATTTCTTGTTGTGAATGCTTGCTATTTTAGGTTTAGAAAGTCCTTATTTATAGACTCTTGCAGTATGGGCTTGAACTCTTCAAACAATTCAAATATTCTAAGTTTAAATTAGCTACAAGATCTTCACACAAAAATAGGAACAAAACT
Organism: Vicia faba; assembly: GCA_948472305.1. Classification (NCBI taxonomy): domain Eukaryota; kingdom Viridiplantae; phylum Streptophyta; class Magnoliopsida; order Fabales; family Fabaceae; genus Vicia; species Vicia faba. The sequence continues at coordinate 351,774 of CATIWC010002417.1, forward strand.
TCAAAGTTTCCTAAAAAGTCTCAAATATCCTTTCAAATAAAACCAAATAAATCTTCATTGTTCCTAATAAAATATTCTTGACCAGTGAAAGTCAGTGAAATATATCCAAGAGGATCTCACAAATTCAAATCAAATTTGTCAAGAAAAATAATAGTAGTACATGTTATACAGTAGGCCAAGATGTCAAGACATCTGGCTCATCATCTGTCTAATATTCATGACGGTAAAACATGTCATGACAGTTGGTCAAGATGTTGTGACATCTTGCTCAACATCATCTAAGAACCAAGTTTTAGAAAAATTTATGCCAACCATAAAATCATGGATCTAACAATCTCCCCCTTTGGCAAATTTTGGCTAAAATAACCTTAGCACAATCAAACTGGAGAGAGGAGTAAAACCACAAACAAAAAACACAAGCTACATGAAAAACATGTAAACTTTGTACAAACTGCAAACAGAAAAATATACCAGAGATACATTGCAATTACAGAGAGACCCAGTCTCACACACAAATCTTCTTTAAACTCCAAAAGCAGATGTCAAAACATGTGGTCTGACATCACACAACATAGCTCCACCACAACACTTCAGACAAGTTCATTACTTCCCTTATCACACATAACCAATACTCCCCCTTAAAGGGAAAACCCAAATCACCGGAAAATCTAAAATACCAAATATGAGATATACAAGTTCACACATCAGAGGCACATGCAACAGAAGAAAAATAAGCCTCACATCATAATTATCCATAAAAACACGAGGCAAGATGTCAGAACATATGGTAAGACATCATGCACACATATTTCACATCACTAGTAGCAGCAGCAAAAAAAACAAACAAGCATAATAGACTATCATGCTCCCCCTAAATAGTTGCTTATAACAAGCAACCACAATAACTATTCTTCCCATAGCAGTAACACAATCCTATCACAATGTTAGTCAACATGTCAAGACACGTGACATGACATCAGGACAAACAGAAACACACTAACACTTTACTCCCCTTTTTTAGCCAAAAATAGACAAAATTAGAGTAAATGTAAAAACAAATTGGAAGCACATAATGCATACAAGGAATAAACACAGATGGAAGCATAAACATTAGTAATGGAAACACAAAAACTCTAGATGGAAACAAACAACTTCTTGAACATCTTCAGGTGGTATTCCACCTCTTGCCCTTATCAAAGACTATTATGCACCTCTTGTTGTTGTAACCAGCCTTTTGACCTTGCAGAGATCTTTTGTTCCATCCTTTAACAATAGCAACTTGCTTAGGCTTTCCAAGCATCAGAAATTAGCGGAAATATGCAGTATATATTGCATTCTTCTATACCTAGAATTGCTATAACTCCTAAATAGTGTAGGTTCCAATCCTACTGCTTATGTCCTCAATTTGATTTTCTTTAAACATAACAGTAAGTTGTTCCTTGTTGTCTATATACTCCATAATAACAACCTTTCCTTCAACAAGATTCTTGATTATTTGATTATGACTATCAAGGTTCTTATTCCAGCCGTGTTGAATGAGATATCTGATAACATTCAGATTTGCACAGTGTAATGTCATGACATCCTTCTTGACATTATACTAATTCAACATTTGTTCCACCCTTATTAGTTTAGAGAAACTTCCTCTTGTTCCAATGATGCAATTCAGTTCAGAGGTACTTATAGGACTTATCCTTGGTTCAAGCTTAGAAATAAGATATGAATTTGATATTTCCTTATTGATTATTGTGATGATTGGTTCATTAGAGTGTCTTGTAATGATCTTCTTGAGTTTTTCTATCTGAACTCTAACTTCAGAGTTATCTGAATCAACACTTGTGGACTCATATGTTACTTATTTTCCTAACTCCCCAATCTGCACAGAAGATGTTCTAACACTGTCTTCGACATCCATCTCTCTTTTAGTGATTGAATCATCAATTACTACACTTGTGGATTCCATATAAGCTTTAGTTCTAGAGTTAAAAACTATATAAGCTCTTCTATTTGATGAGTAACCCAGAAATATCCCTTCATTTCTTATGAGATCCTTCTTACCATTTTGATCTTTGTTAGTCAAGACACAACAATTACTTCAAAAGATATGAAAATATTTTACTTTAGGCTTTCTTCCTTTACATAGCTCATAGATAATGGTTGAAGTACCTATTTTCAAAGTGACCCTGTTATGAATATAGCATGCAGTATTCATAGCTTCATCCTAAAACTCCATTGGAAATTGCTTAGCATGAAGCATGACTCTAGTTGATTCTTGTATAGCTCTAGTCTTTTGTTCAACAACTCCATCTTGTTGAGAAGTGATGGAACAAGAGAATGAATGAATAATACCTTCAAAATCATAAAATTCAAATAATTTTGCATTCTCAAACTCCTTGTTATGGTCACTTCTAACCTTGATAATCACTATTATTCTCCTCCTGAATACTTTGACACAAATATTTGAAGACTTCAAAAGTATATGTTTTTTATCTAGGAAAGTCCATCCGAGTATACCCATAAAAATCATATATAACCACATACCTTTTCCACCCAGACTTTATATTTGCATTGGTCCCATTATATACATATGAAGAAGTTCCAACACTTTGGAAGTATTATGATGTTGCAACATTGGGTGTGACATCATGGTTTGTTTTCCAATTTTACACTCATCAGAAACTTTCTTTCTTTCCTTTTAGATGAAGGTGTCCAAGCTTTTGGTGTTATAGCTTTACTTCATCTTCATTGGTTATCAAGCATGTGGAAGAATAAGCAGTAATTTAAGATTCCCACAGATAATAGTTATCTTTAGACCTAATGCCCTTAATCAGAATAACATATTTCTTATCTTTGACCAGACATTTTGACTTTAAGAAGTTGACTAACAGTCCTTAGTCACACAATTGACTATTTCTAATAAGATTAGCAGTTAATCTTTTCACAAGAAGATCATCTTCTAAAATAGGAGAACCAACACACATCAACTTTCCAACTCCTTTTATTTCACCTTTAAACCCATCACCAAATCTAAGAGAACCCGTGGGATGAGATTTACCATCCACTAACAACTTCTGGACAACTTTCATATGTCTAGAGAATCCACTATCAAAGTACCAGTCTTCACAAGTTGAGTCTTTCAAGGAAGTATGAGCTATAAGGTTAATATCCTTATCCTTAACACTTCTCTTTTTACTCACTTGATTAGCCTTAGATTAAACTGAAGACATTTGATCTCCATATAATTTAAAACAAAAAGGCTTTATATGACTATACTTACCACTATAATGACATCTCCGAGTTGAGGATTGAGATTTGTATCAAGTTACATCATGTTTGTTAGGATGCTGTAACATTTGGTTGGACATGATGATCATTCTCTTCTTTTCATAAGGAAATAAATTTTCTACTGGCCTTTTCTTTTGTTGATTATTAGAAAGATAACTAACTCTTGTATCTTCAGCCTCTTTTAACATATTCCATTCTCCATCACTCTCAAGGAATTTTTTAAGTTGTCAAGCTTGGAATTTAAGAGAGTTACCTCATTTTGTAGATGAGAAACCGTACATAGAAGTTCCTTCTTCTCATTCTCCAATTCAGTTATGATATTTCTCTGTTCTTCCTCTGTCTTATGACTTTATTCACACTTGTCACAAGTATCCTTGTAAGACACATCCATATCTTCATAGAGATGATTCTCATCACAAGCTTCTACTTCATCTGTCCATCTGTCATAGAGATCCATAATAAGTTTGTCAGTCTCAGAGTTAGATTCAACTTTAGACTCATCATCATCATACCAAGATACAATATAGCCCTTTTTTCTGCTTCTTGAGAAAGGTGGGACATTCTAGTCTAATGTGATCAAAGCCTTCACACTTATAGCATTGAATACCTTTTCTTTGATTGGACTTCTCTTCAGTTTTGATATTTTGAGAATCATAGTTATTACTGATGTCAGATGAGATGTTCTTGACATTTGGTCTTCCTCTTCTATCTATTCTCTTTATAATTCTATTGAATTGCTTCCCAAGTAACACAATGGTATTGGACAGTCCTTCATCAGTGTCCAGATTAGCTTGACCTTCTTCATCTTCAGCATTGGATACAAAAGTTATGCCCTTGTTCTTTTTCTCAGACTTGTTACTAATAGCCAATTTAAAAGTTTGAAGTGAGCCAACAAGTTCATCCACCCTTATTTTGCTGATATCATGAGCTTCGTCAATGGTTGTCACCTTCATGTGAAATTTCCTAGGTAAAGACCTATGAATATTTCTGACAAGCTTTTCTTCTGACACCTTTATCCTAAGGCACTAAATGCATTTGCTATTTCAAGTACTTTCATATGATAGTCCTGAATGGTCTCATCATTATTCATATTTAGATTCTCAAATGTAGTTGTGAGAAGATGAAGTCTTGACATCTTCACTTTAGATGTACTTTCATGAGTTGTCTTAAGAATTTCCCAAGAATCCTTGACTATAGTACATGTATTAATCAACCTGAACATATTCTTGTCCACTCCATTAAATAGAGAATTTAAAGCCTTAGAATTTCCAAAATATAATTTATCATCTTCTTCAGATGAATCTTCCTCTGGCTTCAAGAACTTGTTATCATCTCTGTCCTTCACAATAGGATGACTCCATCCTTTAAAAACAGCCTTCCAAGATTTGTTGTCCATGGATTGCAGAAAAGCCACCTTTCTAACTTTCCACCCGTCATAATTGAAACCATCTAATAGAGGTGGTTTGTTGTTTTATCCTCCTTCCTTATCCATAGTACCTGAAATTATTCTCCCTGGAGCTCACCCAATAGACAGAACATGGTGCCTGCTCTGATACCGATTGAAATGCTGGCACTTTAAAGACATATGTCATGATTGATGTCTCAACACCAAAACATAATGTCAAGACAAATGTTATGACATCATATGTTGATAGAAAACACTTTTACCAAAATAGAAATTATGCAGAATTAAATTGCAGAAGGTAAAAGAGCACAATCAATTATTAACCCAATTCGATGCAACTCGCCTACTCTGGGGGCTACCAAGCCAGGAAGGAAATCTAATATAATAGTATTATTTCAAAGCCTAAACAATCATAGTTTACAACTTATCACCTAATCATTATCCTATGCAATTTCTACCTAGGAACCTCCTTAATATGAGAATCCATCTCACCCATAATTATCTTAGTGATAAAAACCAGTCACAAACCAATGATAAGAACAAAAGAACCAAATAGAAGATTACACTTAAAATACAATACTCAACTCTTTGCTTAAAAGCTCATGAGTAAGAATAATACTTAATCTTGCTTAAAAGCTTTTAACTAAGTACAATTAGTCAATCTTAAGTATCAAAGATAATGAGTGACATACAAAAAAAAATACAAAAACTCTAAAAGACTCCGAAAACCCAAAACCCTTATACACCCACGGTTTCTTGTTGTGAATTCTTGCTATTTTAAGTTTAGAAAGTCCTTATTTATAGACTTTTGCAAAATGGGCCTGGACTCTTCCAACAAATTCAATCTTCTAATTTTAAATCAGCTGCAAGATCTTTACACAAAAATAGGAACAAATATTCAAAGTTTCCTAAAAAGTCTTAAAGATACTTTTTAGTGAAACCAAATCAAATATACATTGTTCCTAATAAAATATTCTTGACCTAAAAAAATCTGTGAGATATATCCAAGAGGATCTCACAAGCTCAAATCAAATATGTCAAGAAAAATAACAGTAGCACGTTGTTGTACCCTAAAATTTTCCCTCCCATTCTACGGAATACATGCTCATTAGGATCTTCTATTTCTCAAGGTTGACCAAGAATTGATCAGATAAATTCTCTTCCTAAGCATTGGATTTCCAGCTAGGGTTACACAAGTTTTGAATAACTGACACTGGATCAAAGAGAGAATAGTTTAAAAAAACGTGTGAGGAGGCTTTACGAAGTCTTCGATTGATGAATTTCGAACGTGTGAGGAGGCTTTTATGAAGTATTTGAATTGTTGAATTTCAAATGTGTTTGGAGGCTGTTAAGAAGTCTTCGATTGATGAAGATCTGAAGCAACTTTGACCAGTCAAAATGAAGAAGTGCTACTTCGATTGGTCGAATTAAAGTAAAGGAGATCGAAAAGAGCAGAAGCAGCATCGACCAGGCATAATTAACAAAGTGATGCTTTGACTGGTAGAAGGATCGAAGAATCACCTGTGTAGAAGGATCAAAGAGCCACCTATGCATAAGAAAAGGAGATCGAAAAGAGAAGAAGCAGCTTCGACCAGGCATAATGAACAAATTGATGCTTCGACTAGTAGAAGGATCTAAGAATCACTTGTGTAGAAGGATCGAAGAACCACCTATGAAGAAGAAAAGGAGATCGAAAAGAACAAGAACTGAGTTCGATTAGGCTGATTGGATATGAGAGGTTTCCAAAATCAATCAATGCAGATGGTGACTAAATCGAAGAAGCTTTAATGATGAAGCCTTGAGCAATTCGAGTTGGAATTCAGAGCCATCAAAGAGAACAATGCTCTGATGAGGAAAGCCTTGAGCAATTTGAATTGGAATTCAGAGTCATCGAAGAGAAAAATACTCTAATGAGGAAAGCTCTGAGCAATTCGAATTGGAATTCAGAGTCATCAAAGAGAACAATGCTTGGGAGCTTGTCGAAAGAATCAATCAATGCAGATAGAGACTAAATCGAAGAAGCTCTGATGAGGAAAGCTCTGAGTGATTCAAATTCGTGCAAGGCGCCAACCATAACCTTTCCAAGTTCACTCAAAGCTCAAAATGGCATGAAATTATCAAAATAGAAACTTTTCAAATCTTTTGATTCTGCTTTCAAAACCATGATTAATGGCTGATTCATGCCATATTTGTTCACCATCACACTCCTATAAATACCAAACTAAATCATAAGCAAGGGGAGATCATACATTGCCTATCGAAGTTGCTTATACACTGCCTCAGAAAGCCACACCAAAAATCTCAAAATCTTCACAAAGTGATCCAAAATTGAAGCAACCTTTCCAGGCCTCTTCAATCTAAAACAAGCGCTCCACTCACTCCCTGAAGGTTCCAGGAGACGTTTTCAAGCACTAGGCAGGTCCAACGCACGCAGGAGAATCACTCACACAATCTCTCCGTTGATAATTTGCTTTCGATCTTAAACTAGCTAAGTATGAAGTTTTACATTCATATTAATCATACATTCATGTTATTACTGATGTTTGTGATTGTTTCCATGTGTTACATACAAGTTTAAGTGCAGGGATAAGATCGTGCCATTGCAAGGGAACAATCTGTATCTTCCTTCGAATCTCATGATTCATGATGTTTCAAGACAAAATAACTTTCGATTCAGACTCAGGGGATTCAAACTAGGATGATGCAGCCACAGGCTGTCGAATCCAAGACCAGATTCGACCCAAGTCTAGGATTTTGTTTTATTTCTCTAACGAATTTCCTGCAGATCCAGTGTTCCCAGATCGAAGGAGTATATCATACACTATCATTCCCCTGCTTCCAGATGCTGGCCAATCCAGATCCAATGCCCCCAAATATGCAGTCCATCATGCACCTTCGACCGACTTCTTCATTGGATCGAAAGGCAGCTATAGGCCTCTTTTCGATTCGGGTATGCATTCTACAATTTGCACCCTTTCTTTTTTTACTGCTTGGTCCATTTATTTTTGTTATTTTATTTCTTTTAGTTTTAATCAACATTAAAATCAAAAATCATAAAAAAAACAGTATGCTTAGTGTTTTCTTTTTGAATTAAATTTTGTTAATTAATTAATTAATTATTTATTTTAACCTTTTATTTAATTTAAAACTAAATAGACTTAGGATTTTAATTAAATCATTTTCCCAAAATAAAAACAAACAAAAAGATTTCCTTTCACTTAGGATTTAGACGTTATTTTCAATTTGCGCGCATTTATTTACTTTCGCACTTTTTCATATTATTGTAACTGCTTATTGGCTTGTAATAGTTTAATCTAGGACTTTTACTTTATTTGCTTTATTTTCTTCCCCATTTGGACTTGTAAATTCCCCCTCCCCGAAGCCTTGTAATAGTGTATATTTAAACTCCCGCATTTTTATTTTCTCTACATATATTATCTGTTTAGATGTATGATTAATAGGATTCTATGGCAAGAAATTAAAAACAAAACGTTAGAAAACCTAACATCAAGATAAATAACTGAAACACAATACAATTGCACATTCCCACCTTTAGGGTACTCCCACTTTGGTTGCCTTCAGAAAACAGTCACAACTCTCGAAACGTGAGAGATTTTAGTGGCTACCCTCCGGTTTGAAAGATCATAAGTCCCTCGATGACCCTCTCGACATTGCCTCAGTAAAAAATAATCTTAAAACCTTAGGGTAGTTACTAATATTTCTTTCCCAGTTGCCTTTGTGACTATAAACGTCCCTTCGAATGTCCCTCAAAACATCCAACGATAGGGCTACCTACTCACTAATAGTAGGATAGCACTGTCTAAAAGAAAAGAGGAAAATAACGACCCTTTCGAGTAAAAGTAGATAGTTCCTAGATGCTTGCTCAAAAACAAATTTTTTCACATACACAAAACAATTTCAAAAACATTTTCAAATGCTTTATCAACACTCTTGAGGACTGATACAAGAGTTATCATAAAGCAAATCGCCTTACTATTGGAATTTCAAAATACATTTCAAAAACACATAAAGCACAAGGTATTTCAAAATGAGCTAAGTATCTAAGAGCCCGTAGAAAACTACGGATGGAAAGGGTGCTAACACCTTCCCTTTCCATAATCTACCCCCTTACTCAGAAAACTCTCGAAAGGTCTTTTTCTGTTTTTTTTCACCCTTTCCTTTGTTGGATAAAAGAAAAGTCGATGGTGACTCTTGCTTACCGTAACATTTGTGAATACAAACACAAAACCAGTATAACAGTCAGTTCTTCCACTGTATCACAGAATTGGAGACTCTACTAGGGAATTATTAAAAAGTGGGGTTACCTTAGATCTTAGTTCATTTTTAAATTGCTTTACATTGTGTGTTTGTATGCTTTATCTTTAAGGGTTTGTTTGGGTTTACTTGTAAAAATCCTACACCCGGATCTGGGGCACCTTTTAGGTAAGTAGCAATAGATCGTGGAGACTGTATGGCATAAACCGATATGGTTGAAACGATAGTTACGTTAGTGTGACACATTTGTTGGTACCGGTATCCCTTGTGTTAAATCAAGAAGAATACGGGCCACTGTGTGGTGTCATAAAGAACTAACGGACCATAGAACCTTAGTTGAACAAACTTGGCCATTAGGAAGTAGTGAGATAGTCGGCCTCGATATAAAGCTGAGGATTGGTTGATACTCGATGCTACACTCACTAAGATCGGACTTTCGGGATATTTCAGTCGCGAGGAAAGATCGCCTGAGCTGAAACAATGCCTGATAAAGAAAGATCAGTGATATTGAGACTCCTTAGAACCCGATTACTTTTATAAGACAGGTTGAGCCAACTAAAACTTCAAGAGGGTACTTACTTGCAAACCCCATGAAAGCCTAAACCTAAGGCTACTTGTGTGACTTATTTGATTTCATTATCTAACAACATGAATTCTTTGCAGGACTTGTTTATAGTCATCTGAACTTCTTGCAAGACTCACTTGTCTTCACCACCTTGCACTTTTGCTTGGTGCATAGCATACACATCATAACATCATTCCATAGCATTTCCTTAACCATTTCAACGATCTCAAGGGTATGTGATACAGTTCATGATGAACCATACGTCTAGCAAGGGGCAAGAGGATTTAATTTCCTCTAGCCAATGCCATCAAAAGACCAAAACACGATAACTTGAGTCTGAGACTATAACCCACTCGACATGGTGAGCTTGATTCTTGTAGAAGGACCTTCAATGATACGAAGTTCTTTAATCAAAGCTGCAGTAGGATTCTAACAATTTCTTATGTTTACACCACGAGATCCTTGAAAACATTGCATGCATATCATTACATAAGAGGTCTTTCAATATAGGTTTCTCATTTTCTCGCTGTTTATTTCAGCAAGGAAAATGGCTCTCAAACAAAACGACAGAGATCTCCAAACTCATGATTCTAAGTTCAAGGAAATTTTCCTGAATCTATCCAAGGGGCAAGAAGAATTGAAAGCACTCCTCGTTGGGAACCTGACGAAGAAAAATATTGACAACAACAAGGATGACCAGTTGAAACAACTGCGAGTTGAGATGGAAGGGATGAGAATCCAGATGAATAGTCAGATGGCTCTTATCGAAAATTTAACTCGGGAACAAGAAGAGTTAAGGGTTCTCATCAGCAAGCTTCATCAAGACAGATACGACCGTCTGGGTCAAACTGCTAGAGCCGGGGGCCTAATTAATGATCATTCTCTCTTGACAGATAGGGAATTGGGTGACATGTTCATATGGGAGCATGTTGAAAATAAACTCAGAAGTGATGAAATTCAGGGGACTACATCTTCAAGTACAATCAAGAAACCCTTCACTGGGAAGAAAGAGGTCAGTACTGCTTATGACTAGAGAAACCAGGGTAAGACTGAACACCGTCCAAAGTTGAGAGCGGTGTTAATTTCTAATCCTGCACCAGTTCAACAACGACAGGGAAATAGGAGTAGGAAAAAATTTCAGGAAAGGAAGTTTACTAAGACTAATATACCTTTATCTCAGGCACTGCAACACTTGCTGAAAGCTGAACTCATCTTTCTACGGGATCCTCCTACAAATCCCAACACCGCCTCTCCAATGTACAATCCAATTGCAAGATATGCGTACCACTCCAACTGTCCTGGACATGACACTAATAGTTGTTGGATGTTGAAAAATAAGATTCAGGACTTGATCGACGAAGGAGTGCTGGAGTTCACACGAGATGGTCAGACTGAATTCTTCTGCCATCCCTCAAAGGCACACCACCTGAAGTGTCAAGTTCAGACAGAGAGGCTTTTTGTTTGTTATTATTTTCAAATTGTAATTTTCTTTTGATTGTTCAAACACTTATTTATGTCAAACTTTGTTATTTCATTAATGCATTGCATATATTTGTCTTGAATTAATCCAATCGCTTTCACTTGCTTTTACTTCCTTTCTGGTGACATCCAACTCTCGATTAAAAATCTATAAGCCTTTAGAGGGAGGATGACGAAAAAGATACCATAATCTCTATAATATGCTTTTGAACAGACCTTGCTAAAGATGTACAAGCGTTGTTTCAAATCCTAAACAATGGAGTTATAAGGAGGATAATCCCTAGTCAACCCCTTTGAGCCTAAGAAGTAGGAGTTCTGTTTTTCATGCAAATTGAAACCATTAATCATAACTTAGGGGCAGGGTAGTTTCTCAATTAGTTCAAAGGTGCATTCAATCGCAAGCTTTCTCTTCATACACGACGGATGGTGTTGAAGACGCCCTTCCAAAACAAAAGATGGTGATGGTCCCACATAATCATTAAAATAGGCAGTCATTGTCTCTCAAAATAAAATCCCGCTAAGTCAAAACCTATGAAGGAGACTTGAGGAAAAACTGGGGCATCCCGCTGACTCTAATCACAAAAGAAATAGTTCAGGCAAAAAGCAGGTGTGATACGCTGGCAGAACCGACTGTTAATACTGGTTTGCGCTTTTTGTTCGCAAAATGTCGCGATAAGCAAGAGTCGCCACCGACTTTTATTTTATCCAATCAGGAAAAGGAAAAAGAACAGAAAAAACTTTTTGAGATGTTTATGAGTACGGGGGGTAGATTATAGAAAGGGAAGATGTTAGCACCCTTTCTATCAATGGTTTTCAATGGGCTCTTAGGTACTTGCTCATTTTGAAAACTGCTTGTGTGTGCTTTGTTTTGAAAAGTTTTGTTTTACTCCGTTTTAACCCTTATTTATGTCCTCAAGAGTGTTACGAAGTTATTTTTTGAAAACTTTTTTGAAAAGTGTTGGTTTGAAAAAAAAATTGTTTGTTTGAGCAAGTATTTAAGAACTAATCTACCTACTCGAAAAAAGTATGTTCCTTTTCCTTTTAGACAATTCTATGCCATTATTGAGAAATAGGTAGCATCGTCGTTGGAGTTTTTTAGGGACATTTGAAGGGACAAATACGATCACAAAAGCAATGTTAGGAAATGTTAGTAATCATCCTAAATCCTTAAAGATCTTTTTTCGAGGCAACGTCTGAATGGATCATTTTAGATCTTTCAGGGCAAGAAGACGACCACTAAGAAACCCTATACTTCATGACTGTTTACCGAAGGCAACCGAAGTGGGGCAAACCCTAGGAGTGAGCATGTGCGAGTGTATGGTTTCAGTTAATTATCTTTGCACCTTTAGGGTTTTCTACTGTATTAGTTCTCAGTTAGTCTTTCCATACAATCCTATTAACATTCATCTAAGCAGTTTATAGTTTGTGGAAATTAAAGCGAGAAAGTTAAAGTCCTAGCTATTACAGGGCTTTCGCAGATACTTAATTATTTTGACCAAAAATAAAGATGCGGAATTTAAACCCTAATTACTATTACAAACTCGGAGCAGTTACAATAATAATAAAAAGGAAATCAAAAAATGCGCGCGGCGAATTAAATGTGAGAATAATTAGAAAACCTAAAAATTCTTAGTTGAAAAAATAATTAGGTTATTTTTTGAGAAAAGATTAAATTATATACAAATTAACCCTAATTTCTAATTAATTTAAATTATGAAAAAAGGAATTAAATTGCCCTAAATTAAATTAATCTAATTAATTAAGGAAATAAAATATTTTTTACGAAAAAATGATTTTTATGTTTTTTTGTGATTTTGTGATTTAATGATTAAAAATGATTTTTGTGTTATTTGTAAAAAGAAAATAATTAATAAGATAATTAAAATAAAGGAAATAAAATAAAGAAAAGAAATTGGGCCTGTATTGCTGAAAGGGTGGGCCCTTGCCACTGGACCACCTGTCTGAATTGTTAATACAATAACAACAATTAATAATATATGAAAAACAAGTGGATAACTGAATAAAAGAAAACGCGCGCCAGCCATTCAAATGGTCCAATACTATGGTGCCAAGTCATCGTCTCCTTCGTTGAGACCGTCGTCTTAGACCAAGACTTTTACCTACAGAAAAACGTCTGTAGCCATAACCTGTGCACTTCAAAAATCGCATTTAAGCAACATAAATAAAATCAAATACAATGGATCAATTGGATTTGACCCTCTGATCATAATGGTATCCTTCATTAGGGCAAATTGTTCTTGCATTTGAAAGCCCTAAAATGACAAGGTAAACCCTAGCAATGGCAAATATGCATACAGGCATCAAAATGCAAAATTAATTAAACCAAAACATTCCAAATGATGATACAAATACAATGCTATGCTTAAGAGTGGTTAATCATGCATGAATAATCAAACTCAGATTCAAGAGATAAGCCAAACCGTGAGGATCGTGTAGGCTGATTCTGGGCTCGTGGAGGCGTGCAATTGATTGTGTTAGCTTTTGGGAAGGTCCAGGAATTGATTATGATCTTTGGAATGGCTTGAATTGATCTCTAGGTTAGAAAACGAATCACCACTTTCTTGCCAATTTTTTAGTTTTATTTTGGGGTTCCCACGACTGCAATCCTTCCTCTTGCGCATTGTTCTTGTTCAGCATATATAGTGTGGTGAATTAGGGCAACAAAAACAATTTAAATCTTTGTGAATAATGAAAATTTGATTTGATTTTGCTCTTGTATTATATCTTTCCAAAACAAGCATAATCATGCCAATTTTTGCTTCAATCATCCCTTGTGCGATTTGATATGCTATGCCAGCCTAGTTGGATTTGATTCCTACAAAAAATCAGATCAAAACCAATCTTTTTAAATTTTTTGCAATTTATTTGATTTAATTTAACTTTTAAATAATAAAGAATCAAAATAAATAAATAAATAAAGCAAAAATGTGTGGATGCTGATTTGGGTCGTGGACCATGTCACAAGCAAGATGCAAGCATAAAAAGTTAGGCCCATTTGACAAAAAAATGTATTTTTGAGCATATTTGACTTTTGGCAATTTTGTAAAAATGGTTAACTTTGACATGGCATATCTCCTCCAATTTTAACCCTAGAGAGGTGTTCTTTGACTTTTTAGAAAGCTTAGCGTGTCCCCTAAACAACCCTTTTGGTTTCATCTCAATTGGGTCTTCCATGTTCATGTAAGAAGCTTTGACCCAAAAGGTGTTTTTGTTGACTTTTCAAAAGGACCTATAATATAGAAATTCATATCCTTTGATGAGTGCATATTTTAAACTTGTGGGATGAATATGAGTTATAGGGAATTTCATCCTCTTCAAAGTGAGCCTTGGATGGAAACTTTCTGATAAAGTATGAAGAAGTTATGCTTGGTCAAAGTTTGGTTGACTTTTCCTATGAAACCCTAATTTAGCAACTTTTGGGTTTTGATGAAATTGGGGAATTCCTTGAGTAATCATGATCAACCCTTGATCAAATGATGGATATCTCTTCAAAATGTTGATGTTGACCAAAAATCTTGAAGTTTGACTATATGTGGGCCACATTTGACTTTTGACCTAATATAATTGACTTCCAAGCATCTGAGCAATTGACTGAGCAAACTTCTTGTGCAAGGCATGAAACTTGACATGGATGATATTGAGAACATATTGGGACCATGGAAGGAATTTGGGACCTTTGGAGTTCCCACACCCTGATGAAAATGGAAACCCTAGTTTGAGGTACATTGTCTTAAGAGTGAGTTTGTCTGGTCAACTCTTGGGCATCCTTGAGCAAGTTGAAGACCTCAATGGGCATGTGTTTAATAAAATGAGAGGGAAAATTTTGGGGTACAACAGCTGCCCCTGTTCAATCTTCTTAAACCTGAGGATGTAGATTGGTTGTCTGCCTTTCGTAATCTGAAGGTGGAAAATGATTGAACACTAGAGTGCCCAGAAATTTGCACTCGTCTGAGATGGTACTGGCTGTGTAGGTAGTATCGGGAATGGGCTTACAAATGCTATTTGGAAAAGATGACAGAAGATCGTCAAAGATGGGCTTAAAGATGCCATCTGGAGAATCTTCGAAGATGGGCTTAAAGATGCCATCTAGAGGATATGACAGAGAATCGTTGGAGATGGGCTTAAAGATGCCATCTAGAGGATGTTGATTTCCAGAGATATTACTTTGATGAGAATTCCTGTTCCTGTCGTTAAGGAGGAATCTGCTGAGGAATGTCGGTCTCTGTCTTGGGAGAAATGGAATTTTAGGAACTTCAATTGTCCGTTACTCTACTAGGGAATCATCTCTTAGCCGAGGAGATGAAAATGAACTGTTATCTAGTCGTGCTCCAGGCCTTACAGTGATTTACTGGGGAGATGAGATTAAACTTGATATTTGGTAATGCTCCAGGCTTTGCAATCTCAAAAACCATTATCTGGTCGTGCTCTAGGTTTCAGAAGGAATTAAGTGGTTATTCGGTCGCATATGGGTTTCAACTTGAATTTAAGGCATACTAATATCTGGTCGTTTCCAGGCTTCATAGTAATTGGCCGAGTAAACTGCTATCTGGTCGAATTCCAAGCTTCGCAGTACCTCATACTGTTATCTGGTCGTGCTCCAGGTTTCACAGTGTCTCTTGCCGCTATCTGGTCGTATTCCAGACTTCACAGCGTCTCATACCGTTATCTGGTCGTGTCCCAGGCTTCAGTAATTTGGGGAAATTAAGATATCATCCGGTCGATTTTTGGGCTTCATAGATTGAATTTGAGATATACCACTATCTGGTCGATTCCAGGCTTCGTAGTATTTTAAAGAAATTAAGATATTATCCGGTCGATTTTCAGGCTTCATAGCTTAAAGTTGAGATATACCACTATCTGGTCGATTCCAGGCTTCGTAGTATTTTATACTGTTATCCGGTCGTGTCCCAGGCTTCAGTAATTAAGATATTGAGATATTATCTGGTCGATTTCCTGGCTTCATAGCTTGAATTTGAGATATACCACTATCTGGTCGATTCCAGGCTTCGTAGTATTTTGTATTGTTATCCGGTCGTGCTCCAGGTTTCACAATATGATGTATTATTGGTTGACTATTATTCGGTCAGTTTCGGGGCTTCATATATTTTGAATTGGAATAGAAATCTTAGTATCGGTTTGACTGAACCAGGGAAAGGTCTCGAGTTGTCTTCAACTGGGAGATAAATCTTAGTATCAATTTGACTGAACCCGGGAGAGGTCTTGGATTAACTTTGACTGGCATAGAAATCAGGGGAATCTTAGCGACGATTCGGCTGACCCAGATGAAAGTCTTAGAACATATTCAACTATAATAGAAACCTTACTTTCAGTTTGACTGAACCAGAGAAAATATTGAAAAGTGTTGGAATATCTTCAACTAGAATAGAAACCTTGGTGTCGGTTTGACTGAACCAGAGAGAACTTGTGAGAACTTGATTGCATCTTTCCCTGAAAGGTAAAGAGTTAGTCATATGTAATGTCCTGATGTATGAAATGTATTGAGTAATGATGTTCTCAAAATAAATGAGATTATGTTGTATAATATGTATGCACATGCCATGATGTATGGATATACAATGCAATTGTGATATTCTCTTGCTGGGGAAAATAAATCCTGGACTGCTGTTGGAGAGTATAAGGAGTTGAGTTCTCCGTTTCCTGCTGGGGATAGTGACCGAAGATGATTAGCTGGGGATTTACATCCATTCTGCTTGAGAACATTCTGCCGAAGGAGACTCTGTTTGAGAGTAATCCTGCGGGGGAATGACTCTGTGGGGAAGAGAGATACTCTGTTGGAAGATCTGCTGATTTGGAGAAATAAAATCAGTTGGGGATGAACTTCCATTGCTGGAGAGAAGAGCTCTATTAGAGATTGAGCTTCCACCATCAGAGAAATAAACTCTGCTTTGGAGAAAAACTTTATAAACTGTTCATGGTTATAAAACTCAGCTGGGGAATGCATATATCATCTTTCTGAAGCAACCTGCTGGGGAAGGAATTCCTGCTTGGGGATACGGAGATCGGACCTTGGTTGTCTCGGCTCTGTGGGGAATATAGGTATTACTGGCTTGTATGTGATAGTGACTTTGCTTCCAACTGTCTCTTCCCCTTGTACCATGATGGATGGGGTAACTGTCGGTATTTAGGTTTTGTACCAGTTTCTTTGAGTTCTTAGTAATTGTCTTTCTGTTTTATATGCAGATATTTGTGACCAGTAATTATATTCAAATGCATATGTCAAGAATAAAACATTGGACGTTTTTTGCAAAACAATATGAAAAACGGAAAAAACAAACAGAGTTTTGTACTCAAAAGACGATTTATATTGATTTGAACTTTGCCTATAACAGGCGTCTTTTACAAGGAGGCTGATGCTCTAGTAAGAGAACGCCGCTGTAGAAATGGAAATTATTACAGAAATTTGTGTACAAAAAGAAAACAGCTATGTGTAGTGATCCCATTGAGTTTCAATTATGCTATTGCCCCTATGTCTTCGAGCGTCTCATCACTTTGCTGCTTTTCCGAAGCTGACTAGATTGATCGGTACCATTTGAGCTTGATATCTGATTATTGAGGTCTGATTGCAAGGTGATCCAATGGTACGTGGTGATACGCTATAATCCCTAATTTTTGCCTGGACCGCCCTTTCGGGTTTTCAGTCCACCGGGATACCCTTTTTTTCCCAAGCCGCCCTTTCGGGTTTTCGACTTGCCGGGTGAACAGATTTTTTCATTTTTTATCCCTAATTTTTGCCCGAACCCTTTTGGTTCGCCGGGATGCCCTTATTTTTGCCTAGGTATGTCAACCTAGTGGGTCTTTATTATGCGTAGTATCTTTTCACAATGTCCGCATTGACAGGGTGTGGAAGGTCGTCACCATCCATGGTGGTCAGAATCATGGCTCCACCGGAAAATATGTTCTTGACTACAAATGGTCCCTCATAAGTGGGAGTCCATTTTCCCCTGGGATCACCTTGCGGAAGTATGATGCGTTTGATTACCATATCCCCTACTTGTTACACTTGTTGTCTGACTTTCTTGTTGAAGGTGTTGATCATCCATTTCTGATACATTTGACCATGGCAGACAACAATAAGTCTTTTCTCATTGATTAAGTTCAATTGGTCAAGTCGAGTCTGGGTCCAATCGTCTTTGATCAAACTCGCATCCTTCATAATCCGTAGAGAAGGGATCTGGACCTCCATGGGTAGGACAACCTCCATGCCATATACCAGAGAAAAGGGTGTTGCCCCTGTCGACGTACGTGCTAAAGTACGGTACCCGTGAAAAGCAAACGGTAACATCTTGTGCCAGTCTTTGTATGTCACCGTCATTTTATGTATGATATTTTTAATATTCTTATTAGCAGCTTCGACAGCCCCATTCATCTTCGGCCAGTAAGGAGAAGAGTTGTGATGTTGAATCTTGAATTATTTACAGAGATCGGTGATCATTGAATTGTTGAGATTGGTACCATTTTCCGTGATGATTCTCTCAGAGATACCATAACGACAAACCAAGTTATGCTTGATGAACCGTGCCACCGCATTCTTGGTAACCATAGCAAAGAAGGAAGCCTCAACCCGCTTCGTGAAGTAATCAATGGCCACTAGGATGAAGCGATGCCCGTTGGATGCAGTAGGTCTGATCTCGCCGATCATATCAATGCCCCATATTGCAAAGGGCCAGGGGGGCGTCAAAACATTCAAGGGAACTAGAGGTATATGCACCTAATCAATGTAGATTTGGCACTTGTGACAAGTTCAAGAATGCTGATAACAGTCGGCTTCCATAGTGAACCAGTAGTATCCTTCCCGTAGGATCTTCTTTCCCATGGTATGTCCACTGGAATGAGTGCCAAATGTACCTTCGTGTAGGTCTTCCATGATCCTCTCTGCTTCGCTCTTATCTACACACCGCGGTAAGGTAGAGTCATGATTGCGCTTATAGAGGATTCCATTGCTGAGGAAGAACTTTGCAGCAAACCTTCTCAAGAATTTCTTGTCATTGACAAATGCCTCCTCGGGGTATTCTTGAGCCTCGAGATACCTTTTCACCTCATGAAACCAAGGTTTATCGGCTACCTCCTCAGTATCGATCTCACATCAGTATGTTGGTTCATCCAACCTCTCAATAGTGATTCGGGGAGCTTCATTGTCCCACCTAACCTTGAACATTGACGACATAGTAGCTAGCACATCCGCTAACTGATTCTCTTCTCGTGGGAAATGTTCAAAGGTGATCTCTTCAAAATGCGGAAGCAGTGCCAGTACATGTTCTCTGTAAGGGATAAGGTTCGGGTGTTTCGTATCCCATTCGCCTTTGATCTGACTTAACACCAAAGCGGAATCCCCGAATACACTCAAGAACTTGATCCTTAGGTCAATAGCAGCTCTAAAACCCATGATGCATGCTTCATACTCTGCCATGTTGTTGGTACAGTTGAAACATAATCAGGCAGTGAACGGAGTATGACAGCCCTCGGGAGATATGATTACAACACCAATGTCGTTACCCAGTGCGTTTAAGGCTCCATCAAAAAACATAAACCATCGGGATCCTTCCTCAGGTCTTTCATCCGGTCCAGGTTCTTCACAGTTGGTTACTAACATGATGTTTTCATCCGGGAACTCAAAATTCATGGATTGGTAGTCATCCGCGGCTTGATGTGCCAAATGATCGGCTAACACACTTCCCTTGATTGCTTTTTGGGTTGTGTATTGGATTTCATACTCGGTTAAGATCACTTTCCATCTTTCTATTCTTCCGGAGAGAGCGGGCTTCTCGAAAATGTACTTGATCGAATCCATCTTAGATATCAACAAAGTAGTGTGGGTCAACATATACTGTCTCAGTCGGGGAGCAGTCCATGCAAAAGCGCAACAAGTTTTCTCGAGCAGTGAGTATCGTGTTTCACAGTCGGTAAACTTTTTGCTAAGGTAGTATATTGCGTGCTCTTTTCGACCAGACTCGTCATGCTGCCCCAGCACACACCCCATTGAATTATCTAGCACTGTTAATTACATTATCAAAGGTCTTCCTTCAGTCGGAGGCATCAGAATAGGAGGCTCTTGGAGATATTGTTTGATTCTTCTGTCAAAGGCTACCTGGCATTCGTCATTCCACTTTACCACTTGATATTTCTTCAGAAGCTTGAAGACCGGCTCACAAGTAGCAGTCAGATGTGAAATGAACTTGGCAATCTAATTCAGGCGTCCCAAGAAACCTCTAACTTCCTTCTCAGTGTGGGGAGCCGACATCTCTTGTATGGCCTTCACCTTTGTAGGGTCTACTTGAATACCTTTGTCACTGACGATGAATACCAGAAGCTTACCAGACCTTACACCGAAGGTGCACTTGTTCGGAATTAACCTCAGCTTGTACGTCTTTAACCTATCAAACAGCTTTTGTAGATGATCAAGATGTTCTTTCTCAGTTTGAGACATTGATATCATGTCATCGACGTAAACCTCTATCTCATGGTGAATCATGTCATGGAACAGAGCTACCATAGCTCGCTGATAAGTTTCCCCAGCATTCTTCAAGCCAAACAACATCACCTTGTAGCAGAAAGTGCCCCACTGTGTAACAAAGGTTGTCTTCTCCATGTCTTCAGGTGCCATCTTGATCTGATTGTAGCCAGAGAAACCGTCCATGAAGGAAAAGACTTTGTGTTGTGCAGTGTTGTTAACTAGAACATCAATGTGGGGAAGCAGGAAGTCATCCTTGGGGCTTGCCCTGTTCAGGTCTCTGTAATCCACACACATTCGTACTTTACCATCTTTCTTAGGTACTGGAACCACATTAGCAACCCACTGCGGATAGGAGGTGACAACTAAGAACCCTGTGTTGAACTACTTCATAACCTCTACTTTAATCTTCTCTGACATCTCAGGGTGCATACGACGGACCTTTTGCTTTACCGGAGGGCAGTCTTCTTTAGTCGGCAGACGATGAACCACTATATTCGTGTCTAGTCCTGGCATGTCTTCATATGACCAGGCGAAGATTTCAACATACTCATGCAACATCTCTACCAACCGTTGTTTGACACTAAGCTCCAGTTTTGCACCTATCTTAACCTCTTTTCTGTCTTCATATGTACCCAAGTTCACTGTATCAACCGACTCTTCATGAGGTTGTATGGCCCTTTCTTCCTGCTTTAATAGTCTAGCAAGTTCTCTGGGTACCTCACAATCTTCCTCACCTTCGTCCTCGGCTTGGTTGATCGGATTTTCAAATTCATAATGAGCAATATCAGATCTGTTATCAATGGGATCCAGAGTGGATATGGATTTGCATTTGGATATGTGAGTGTGTGTAAGAGCATAGTTGTATAGACAGAATAAAAGAAAAGAAAGACAGAGAGCGCAAAGTTTGTATGCAAACGTCCAATGCTTTATTGATGTCATATGAAAATGAAACATGATAACCCTCACAAATAGAACCATTGTGCCCCGGGTAAGACACATGGCTATAGAGTTTATATTGTTTTTAAATTACATATTCGAAAAAATCAGAAAGACAATTACTCCTGAACAAAAGTAATCGGTACAAAGTCCTTGGCAGTCCAGTTACTGAGTCCGTCGTTGGTAGTCGAGAAGATCCAGCTGTCAGTGTCGGAATCACCATCACTGTCTTCAAGCGCATTGACCTCAGGATTGCTATGCGTATGGGAGGTCCTCCAGCCCGAGCACGACGAACAGCCCTTTGAGCACCTGTAATGAATCCCAAACTAGATTTGTCAGACTTGTAATGAATAACCGGGAGCTGACCCCAAATGGTAGACCCACCTTCTTCAACCACTGCTCGTGCATCCTTGAGAGAAGCCATCTTCAAGGGAGATTTGGTGACCTTCGGAGGACTGGTGGTAGTTTCTGCTATAGCCATAATCTGAGGTACCTCTTCAAAGTTCTGGCATGGAGTCTCGATGAACTCGCCATCCATTTCCATGTACCTGAAGGAGTTCAAGTGACTGATCATATACTCCTCTTCACCATGCATAGTGACAATCTTTCCTCTTACTGGGTACTTTAACATTTGGTGGAGGGTAGAAGTAACAGCCCCAGCCCCATGTATCCAAGGGCGTCCCAACAAGCAAGAATATGATGGTTTGATATCCATTACGTAGAAAGTGGAGTCGAAGGTCTGGGAACCAACTTTGATAGGGACATCCACTTCCCCGTGCACCATCCTCTTCGAACCATCGAAAGCTCTCACTACTATATTGCTAGGCTTCAAGGTCAAGCCTTCGCAGTACAATCTGTCCAGAGCATTTTTAGGTATCACATTCAACGAGGAGCCAGTATCTACCAAAATATGAGCCAGAGTCGTGCCCCTTCATTCAACGGAAACATGAAGAGCATCATTATGCTTCCTCCCTCTTGGTGTCAGATCCGCGTCAGAAAAACCCAAACCATTATCAGCAGTCAGACTAGCCACACAATCTTCGAATTGATCAGCAGATGTCTCTTGTGGAACGTGAGCCGTCTTCAAAAACTTAACCAAAGCCTTTGCATGGGCCTCGGAACACAACAACAAAGCCAACATAGAAATTTTAGATGGGGTTTATCCCAACTGCTCGGCCATATTGTAGTCTCTCTTCTTTATTACCTTCAAAATTTCTTCCATTTTTTTCTTGGAAGTGTTGTACCCCAATTTCCCCCCCCCCCCCCCCCCCCCCCCTAAGATCCCTTCATCATACCATATTGTTTCACTCACAACAAGATCACACTAGGGTTCTTGGTTCCCCTCCCTAAATTTAGTTTTGCTCCTTTTGAGGGGTTACCAAGCACCTTGACTTATGTTCCTTTTGTGATCATGAATATTGTTATGATTTCTTCACTTAACTAATAAAATACAATGTTGGCTTGTCTTGCTTGTCATCCATGTAGGTAAGGGCAATGAGATTTAACAAGTTACTCCATGGGTTCATGAGTTTATTTCTATGCCCTGGTCAATATAGATTGAGAAGTTCAAACCTCACCATTGGATTGGTTTTTGAAGAATTGGCATGGCAAGGTTACTTTGGTTCATCACATTTCAAGGTTATTAGATTTGACTCTAAAGTACAAGGGGTTGATTGGAGAAATTGTCATGTTTGAACAAGGCCTTGTTCCTATTGGTCACAAGAGCATATTTCTCTCAAATTTCAAGATATGAAAGTGGTTTTGGTGGCTATGAGTCCTCATCATCTTCAACAACTTCTATTCACAAAGCAAGAATATTGGCACAAGAAGTTTGTTCAAACTTGTCAAAGTTCCTCAAGGCATTCTCTTGATCTAGAAGCTAGGGTTTTGAACTTCAAAGGAGCATATCTTGCTCACCTTTTGGTATTTTTGTGTAATTCCAAAGACATCCTTCTCTTCAAAGGTTATCAACAAATCACTTCAAAAGTTCCAAGGAGTTTTCATGTGGAAGGAACTTGGTGAAGAAGAAAGATTACAAGTCATCTAGATGAATCCACAATTTTCCATGTGTGACTTCAAATGGTCATAACTTGGTCAATTTTTATCACCTTGAGTCCATTCTTTTTCCATAATGATCTTGAAGATGTTTACTTTATGCCTTATTTTATGTGCAAAGTGATAAAATGGACGGAAGTTGCCTTAAATATGCAAAAGATTATAGGTCATTACATGATTTTTGGCCAACTTCAACAAGTCATAACTTGCTCAATTTTTGGATATTTTGAGTGGTTCAATTTTCAAAAAGTCATTCAATAGATCTACTTCATTCCATATTTTTTGGTCAAGAGTAAATTCCAAGTGGAAGGCCATGTTTGGATGCAAAAGATTATAGGTCATTTTTGAAGAAGAATTGGAAATATTTCTATGTATGGAAAGTCAACCCATTTTCTTCAACTTTGACTCAATGCAACTTTCATCTCAAGTAGCCATTTAACTCCATTCTTTTTCCATTTCAAAGCTTGTAACTTCATATTTCTAAAGCATCAAGAATCATGCCCTAAGACCCCTTGAGTTGGAAATGCCATGGATTTGAATTTGGTAACTTGAAACTGAATTTTCCATAAAGTCAGAATTTTGAAATCCAAAACGTGACTTCTAAACACAAGATTTATGCGTGTTTTTGATTTAGACTTGATTAGCAGACTTACCCGAAGTGATTAGCACCCCCAAAACACAAGATTTTGTTGAGTTTTGATGGAAATGAAGTCACACTTCACTCGTGCTCGACCTTCACTCAATTTCCCTTCAAACTTCCTTGTTTCTTCAAATTTTCATTCCCATTCACTTCCCTATAAATAGAGGGTCATTCCCCATTCATTTCTTCAACCTTTGAGAGCCAAAAACACTCTGCCAAAACTTCACACGAACCCACCTTTTTTGAATCCAGTTTATGAGATTTAAGCTCCATTTTCAAAAATTCTGTGTGCATTCATCATCCTTGATCATCATATAAACTCTCCAGCACTTAAACCAATCAAAACGAGCAATAATTCAAGCTACAGAAGTCTGGTTTCAGAGCTTATTTCTTGAACTTCGAAAAGGTAGAATTCTCAATCATTTAGATCCAAATCAAGCACTAATCTATTCTACTCCTTCTCCTGATTCTAATGCTGCTTACAATTTTTAAATCCATTGAGAACTGAGAGAGAAATCTCAAATTGAAGGTGCTCACTATTTTCTGGGTTTTTGATTCATATCTCTCTTCATACCTTATATAAATTTGGCGCGATGGTTGTGTTAGAATCGTCTTGAAGAGACGAGTTCAATGATGCTAGCCTGGGATCCTAATTTTTCCATTTGAAAGATCTCACAAAATCCCCATTGCAGGGTGTCTGGAGGTTGAAGATGATGACATGTCTCGTCTCAGCCAATGATAGCGTGCCAAACGTTTTAATTTCATTGGTTGCCCTTTTTCTGATCCTATGCATATCTCACTAAGGTCCATATCAAGCATAGCACGTCTGGTCCACTGGATTAGCTTACTAACGCGTTTTTGCTATGATCTGATGGTCTACATTTTTTTTGGTTTTATTTTATTTTCTGATTTTATATTTTTTATTGATTAAATTTTCAAAAATCCATAACTCTTTTATTTTTTATCCAAAAATTATAAAAAAAATTCACAAAAATACTTTGAATTATTTCTGATCTCATGACTATTTTATCACATTTTTATTTTGACATTTGGTATTTTTTAATATTTTTTATTTATTTTATTCCTTTTAATTACTTAAAAAAACATACTTTCTGATATTTTTTAAGTCTGAAAAAATTCATAAATATTATTTTGCATATTTTTGACTTTCTGAAAATTTTATGGAATTTTATGTTGAGGTTTACTATTTTTGACCTATTTTATGTTTGTTTGAACAATTTTAAATAGTTTAAAAATAGTTTCAGACTTTTAAAAATTACCAAAAATTTTATAAAAATATTTGGATCCATTTCTGATTTTCCTATGGCCTTGCTTTTTCTTTCTTGATTAATTTGAACATAGTTAATATTTTTATCCTTTCTTTTGATTTTTAAACATTTTTTTAAACCCTTTTAATGTATATTATAAATATAATATTATTTTGTGATTATTTTCTGGCTAATCTTGGGTTAAGTTTTGGATCATGAACATTATTAACATCATTGGATCCATGGTGTTGAGTTTAACTCCACAAAAATGGATGAATGATTTTAATAATAGTTTGATTAAAACTTAATTCAAATGTGGTTTATATTTTTTCCTCATCCCTCTTCATCTCATTCCCTTCTTATTGCATTAAATGTTGTTGGAGAATGATCTCTATATCATGTCTCAAAACTAATGGTGCATAAATTGGTATTGACCGGCCTCAAAATAGGTGCGACTTCTATATAAGTCCACTTATGATTGCTTAACATAGCGCTAAATTTTGTCCCGATTCGAATAAATGATCATTCGTGGCCCAAACTTATGATTGCAAGTCCAAGTATGTTAATTTGATCTCTTTGATCCAATAACCTTGAGATTAATTTTGTGGAGGCTTTGGTTCTACCAATCCTCTAATGGATCTACAAAACCTTTAGTATACGCAGATCACTTAAACACCGTTGATCATTAAATGGTACTTATGAGAATTCCAAATAGATGATATACTTGACAAAAAAGCAAATGCAACTTGTTGTGTGGAGGCTTTGGTTCTACCAATCCTCTAATGAGTTCCAAATGCAAGTTTCAAGATGGTCATCCAACTAACCACTAATTATTGACTTGTCTTACCTTATGCTTTTATTCTTTTTTATGCTTTATGTACTATTTCTTTTTAGCATTTACATTTCATGCCATTTTCATCTTTTCTCATTTGAGCATTTATTTTTCTTGCCATTTGTACTTTTCTTTCTTGAGCTTTTTCTTTTCCTTTCTTAAGATACTTAATAATCAACATAAACCCTAAAAAATCTTTAATGGTACTTGGCCTATTTGGTTATTATCCTTGGCATTATGGAGCATGGGACTTTTCTTGGACTTAGGATTAGAAACCTTGACCTATCTTAGAGATCTTATCTGATTATTTTGTCTGGAGTTCTTGAGGTTTACCTCAAGACATTAGGTTGCTTGTTTGTTTTGTGTGCAGGTTTTTGTGATTACATCCTCTCTTTGTGATCTAGAACTCAACCATATACAGCCGTTACTCTGCCCAATTTTTGTGAAGACTTAATACACTTAAAGTTTAGTTCTCTCAAGAAGTCTAGGTTTTCTTTGCTTGATTCGTTTCAATCCATGGAATGGGAATTCTGTCTTGGCTTATAATGTCAAGTTTTGGCTTCTTGTTGGTTAGATGGTTCTTATCCCTAACTTTTACCTTATGCTTTAGGATAGCCTCTTCTTCTCCTCCCCTCTTCCTTAATTTCAAAAAATCTTCTTCCTCCTTTTGAAAACTCTTCTTGTTTTGAAACTTGAACCATTTTCATATTAAACTTGGACTTATGTCCATGCATTTTCAAAACATTTCATAAATAAATTCCAATCAATTTAATAATATCTTGACATTTTTTGTGAGAAGACTAAAAGTCAATCAATCTCATTCAAACCATTTTTTCCACTTTGGCTTTTACTTTAAGCTTTTCTCAAAAGATTAAACTCTTGTCAATTATTTTAGTGATGCAAACAACTATACTTCTACAATATGTAGTGAAGAGAGATATTTTCCACTTAGGTGTTGAGTGAGGCATTGTTGATTTTAAAATCCAAGCTATATCCTCCACTTTGAGATGATGCAAATTCTCCTTTCCCATGATTGTGGGTAGTAGGTATATTATCCACACGGACAATGATGATGATGTTTTTATCTCATAAAATTGACCAACGCATTTGTGTTTCAAATTTTTAAGAGAGGAACTACGTGTACCCTGATCCCCTATTGCATGAAAGGTGGTACGTAGGCACTAAAGGTTCGCAACCGCGGAGGGTGCAAAAATCATAAAAAATATTTCTTTTCTCACCTCCACCATCCATTTTATATACAACAATTTTTGTATAGCCAAAATATACAGATTTTACAAAGAGGCTTCTGCGGAGTACCGTAGATGTTTAGGGTGATAATTCCTTCCCTTTGCATAACCAACCCCCTTACCTTGAATCTTTTCCCCTCTTTTTGGGTTATTCGCTCTTTTCTCATTCCTTTGGAAACAATAAAGCGTGGTGGAGATTTTTATTTTGATTTGTATAAAGTCTACTCAATCCAATGGCTTAGTCTTGAGCATTTCTACCACTCCAGAAAAATGGAGACTTCACTGGGGAAAGATTGACCTCATGCTGGTCCATCCCTAAGTGGGTTAAGCCTATCTTTGTTTATATATGTATATGTGTTATTACTATTTTTGTGTTATATGTTATATATATGTTTGTCTGGATTTTCCTAGTTTTCAGGGTGCTTGGTGATTACTCATAAGTCCTATATCCGGACTTAGGCAAACTTCAAGATAGGACAGGCGGTATAGTCATGTTAACTTTGAGGGAGTAATCTCAAAAAAGGAGGCATGAGATCCCACACTCAGTGGAGACCTCTTTGACTGTAGTGTTGTTTACCGAGTAATTGAAAAGACGTACTGCTTTCGACCTGGGAGCCTGCTGAAACTGAGGACCGTAGAATACCTAACCCCTCTTGGCCTTTTAGGTGTAGTGCGGAAGATATGACGGAGTAATCTGGAAATAGTTGTCACGCAATACTATGCTCGGACAAGTCTTTCTTGAGAATATTACTAATTACCGAGTTAATCGGGAAGTTGGTAATATCCGAAGGAAGGATGTAGACTATGGGAACCTCTAGAACCTTGTTCAGCAGGTGATAACTTTTTACACCAATACCTTATGGGTAGTACCTTTGACCTCATGCTCATGACGTTGAACCTATGAACCCTATATGTGTGATCTTGTGTGTGATTGTTGCATCATGCATCCATGCACTCATGAGCATCTTTTGAAGAAAACCATATTTCAAGGGATTTAAAGGTTGACTATTTGTGAATATCTAAGGTACTTTTAACCATGGATTCTGGAAAGATAAAGACCGAAAAATACAGTTTCAAGGATCCTAAGATAGATGAGTTGATCAGTCTAATTCCCGAGATCGAGTGTTCTGCAGACTTTTGAAAGAAGTATGGGTCCATTATTTCTCTCATGAAGCTGAAGATGAAGGAGGGTATTCTCTTGACCGTGGTCCAGTTCTATAATCCGATGTATCATTGCTTTAATTTTCCCGACTATCAATTGATGCCTACACTGGAGGAATATTCTTATCTATTGGATTTACTTGTTACCGATCGTGTTCCTTTTACTGGTTTGGAGGGCGAGCCAAAACCACATGAGATTGCTTCTTTGATTCACCTAGGAAAGTCTGAGGTCGAAGCCCATATGACTACTAAAGGAGGGATTAGAGGATTACCAGCTCAGTTCTTATTGGAGAAAGCTCGTTACTTTGCCAGAATGAAGAGTACAGTTGCTTTTGAGGCCATCTTTGCTCTACTTTCTTACGGGTTATTCTTATTTCCTAATGTGGACAAGTTTGTCGACATTAATGCTATCAGGATATTCATGATTGAAAACCCGGTTCATACACTGTTAGGTGATGCTTATTACTCTATTCATCTTCAGAATTCTTATCATGGGGGGATGATTATCTGTTGCACGCCTCTGTTGTGCCGGTGGTTCATCTCTCATATGCCTCAGTCTGATGCTTTTTGGGATGTCAAGAAGGAACCCCGTTAGGCTCCTAAGATCATGGCACTTACTCACTCGGATATTGATTGGTATCATCGAGCTTACCAGGATGTAGAGATTATTGACAATTGCGGTAGTTTCCCTAATGTACCTCTTCTTGGTACGAAGGGAGGAATTAACTATAACCTTGTTCTTGCACGACGACAACTTGGTTATCCGATGAGGGATAAACCGAATAGTATTCTTTTGAGTAGTTTCTTTCTGAAGGAAGGGGAAGACCATAGGGAAGCTAGGGAGCAGATTGCGAAGGCCTGGCATCACATTCATAAGAAGAGTATGAAGGATTTGGGACCTAGGGGTGTTGTTTCTTTGGAGCCATATCTTCAATGGATCCGATCGAGAGCTATTCAGTTAAAGATGTCGTATACCCAGAAGACACCCATGCCTGATCTATTTGGGAAGACCACTCCTCCCTTATTAGATGACCTAGAAGAGCTGCAACTTGCTTTGGTTAGGATGCAACAGGAAATGGATGCTTGGAAGAACAAGTTCCAAACTTTAGAAAATTCCTACAGAGCAGGCCTGAAGGAGAAAGACGACTTGATTGAGATTCTTGAGAGTCGAGCGGTAGAGTCCATGGAGAGGCAAGGGGATTTATTTTCTCCCAGGCCTCAATCAGATGTTGATCACTTACTTCCTGATTCAGATGATTGGAAGGAGGTTGCCATCAGACATGTGGAAGAAAACCAGAGGTTGAAGGCTCAGGTTTCCAGGCTCACAAGGAAGCTCCAGTGTACAGATTGATCTCCATCAGTTCTTTTTGTCAGGATTTTAGATTGTATTTCCATCTTGTACTTGAGATCATTGAAACTTGTAATCCATTTTGGAGTTATTATAATTAAAAAAATTGTATTTCAAAAAGCTTTATTACTTTGATGTTTGCAATACGTCTATAAACCTTAAATCCCTTGAAATATTAAATAATGAAGCAAAAATAATCATATGCATTGCATATCATGCATCATATTGCACATGTTTCTTGCATTTATTATGCATATCCAGGTGTCTTACCCATCTTTCTACTTCGTTCAGCAAGCTGACTCATCACTATAACACTCGGGCTAATTTCAAAAAGAAGATGGACAACTTAGAACAGGAGAATCACGAGCTGTGCGAAGAAGTTTCTGCTTTGAAGGCCGGCATGGACAATTTGACTACTCTGATGGAAGCTCTGGTGGCTGCTCAGAATCAGCCACCGAGCGTTCAACCTCAACCAATAAGGGTAAATACTGAAGTTCCAACTGCTCCCGTATCTGTTACTCCGGCTGTTGTTCAAAACCGTATGCCTCAAGGTTATCCATGGGGAATGCCAGAGAATTTCGCACCTGAAGGTTTCAATCTTGGTCCTCAAGATACTCCAGTTGTTCAGACTATTGTTACTTCGGCACCTCCTGTGGTGCATGCTGTTCCAGTTGCACCTCCTTCAGTGAATATGGTTCGGTTTGTTAATGATGATGTGTGTTGTCCTTTCCCTCCACCGAGTGAAGACTTGGGTCTTTATGACAGAATGGATGATTTTCAAGACCAGTTTGATAAGATGCAAAGAGAGATGAAGGCTCTTAGGGGAAAAGAGCTATTTGGGCAGAATGTTAATGAGCTATGTTTGGTCCCGAATGTTAAGATACCTGTTAAGTTCAAAGTACCGAAATTTGAGAAGTATAAGGGCAACACTTGCCCTCGTGCTCATCTAGTGATGTACGTGAGAAGAATGTCTACCCATACTAATGATCAGCGTCTGTTGATTCACTTTTTTCTGGATAGTTTGACTGGTGTTGTGTTGAAGTGGTATATGAGTTTGGACAGTGCCAATATCCATACTTTTAATGATTTGGGAGAAGCATTCATCAAACAATACAAGTACAATGTGGACATGGCGCCTGATCGTGACCAACTTAGGGCCATGGTTCATAAAGACAAGGAATCATTCAAAGAGTATGCGCAGAGATGGTGTGAAGTAGCTTCCCAAATGATTCCTCCCATGGAATAGAAGGAGATGACTAAGATTTTCTTAAAGACGCTGGGTGCTTTCTACTACGAGCGGATGGTAGCAAGCGCGCCAAGTGACTTTACTGAGATGGTAGGAATGGGTATCCGCTTGGAAGAGGCTATAAGAGAAGGTCGTTTGATGAAGATTGAAGGATCTGGAGGTGCGAAGAAGCGATCAGCAAGTTGCCTCAGTTACTCCTGTTATGAATGCCTCTCCGACTACCGTTGCTTATCAGAGACCGTCTCAGCAGGGGAATCAAGGGTATAATCTAAGAAGGGAGAGTTATAACCCTATTCCCATGAGCTATACAGAGCTACTACCAACATTGATTCAGAAAAAGTTGGTCCAGACACGACCACCTCCCGTCGTACCATCACCATTGCCTTGGTATTACAAGGCAGACCAAACGTGTGCTTTTCATCAGGGAGCACCAGGGCATAGTGTTGAGAATTGTTATCCTTTGAAGACTGAAGTGCAAAAGTTTGTGAAGTATGGAATTCTATCTTTCAAGGACATGGGACCTAATGTGAAAGATAACCCTCTACCCAAGCACGGGGGAGTAAATGCTGTAAATATGGTGGCCGGTTGTCCAGGCGACTTCCGGATTTTTGACATTAATCTGATTAGAGGAGATTTGGTGAAAATGCAAGCAGACCTCTGAATTCAGCTACTACACGTATGACCATGCCGGTTGTGCTACTTGCAGTACAGATATACAGGTTTGCGATAAGATAAAGGCTGATTTATAGGAGATGATGGATAAGGGCCTCATCCACATAATCAGGCCCAGGGCAGAGTATGAAGAGGAAGTGAATATGGTTTCTGGATGTCCTGGTGAATTCGGAATTTTTGATGTGGAGTATTTGAATGAGTATCTCGTGTAGTTGCATGCTACCTTCTATCATACGGCTGGTCAGGTGGAACACCAATATGGATCTTGCCTAGTTTGTTATCGAAATCCCCGAGGATGTTCAATCGTGAGGGAGGGTGTTCAGTTCCTGTTAGACAATGGAACTATCAAGATCACATGTCAGAGGGATGATTATCATGTGGTTGATATGGTTGAAGTTTGTTTAATAGAAGAAGAGTCAGAGGAAGAGTATGCCTCTGCAGATGAGTATTTCTCTTCAGACGAAGATTTATTTCCCAGAAATGACTTTTTGATGACTGATTATGTTGAAGAAGGGGTAAACGTCATTGTGCCTTGTTATGGTGCACCCGCTCATTTTTAAGTGGAGTACCATAGCAAGCCAGCTGTTACCCCATCGATAATTAGATTTCCAGGTCCCATCCCCTACAAATCAGATAAGGTTGTGCCTTACAAATACAATGCTAGAATCTTAGAAGATGGGGTGGAAATTCCCATCCATCCAATGCCCGATGTTGGAAATATAGCTGAAAATAGCAGGGTGACCCGTAGCGGTCGTGTGTTTACGCCGGTTGTTTGGAGAGATGTTGCTGCTGGAAAGAAAATTGTTGAGAATGGTGAACCTAAGAAGGCTACAGGAGAGACTAGTGTAGCTACATTATAGAAATAAGTGGATGATATTTTGAAGATAATTAAGATGAGCGACTACAGAATTGTAGATCAGCTACTGTAGACTCCTTCAAAGATATCTATCTTAACTTTATTAATAAACTCCTCTGCTCATAGAGAATCCTTGATGAGAGTAATAGACCAAGCTTTTGTGGAGAGACATGCCAATAGATCAATTCAGCAGCGTAATTAGAAACATTACGTCATGTAATAATTTGAGTTTCTGTGATGATGAATTACCAGATGAAGGGAGGAATCACAACCTGGCCCTCCACATATCTATGAACTACAAGAATGATTCGCTATCTAATGTGCTAATTGATAATGGATCCGCGTTGAATGTTATACCGAGGAGTACTCTCATGAAGTTGAAATATCAAGGAGCACCTATGCGCCCGAGTGGCATCATTGTGAAAGCATTTGATGGGTCGAGGAAATCTGTCATCGGTGAAGTGGACTTACCCATCCATATAGGACCACATTTGTTCCAGATAACCTTTCAGGTCATGGACATTATTCCCGCATATAGTTGTTTGCTAGGATGACCATGGATACATGAAGCAGGGGTTGTCACTTCAACTTTACATCAGAAGCTAAAGTTTGTGCGTGAAGGGAAGGTGGTGATCATAAATGGGGAGCAGGCGTTGCTGATATCTCATTTGTCCTCTTTCAGTATTGTAGAAGCGGATGAGGCTGCTGTCGGAACCCAGTTCCAAGCCTTATCCATTGACAACATAAGGAGAAATGAGAATTTCATGGTTTTGCTGAAGGACGCACAACAGGTTGTGCGCAATGGTCATAATACAATTTGGGGATGAATTATGGATCCACCCGTGAATAAGAACAGAACTGGTTTGGGTTTATCTTCGAAGAATGGCAAAGGTGAAAGTTTGAAGTCAAAGTCTACTATGAGCAGTTATCATGATGTTTTCCGCAGTGGAGGTTACCTCCATCCAACTGATTATGGAATTAATGTTGTTGAGGAGGATGAAGCAGAGCAGGAAATGCCGAGCTATGTGACGCATGGAGTCAGGGTTCAGAACTGGGTCACCATTGATGTTCCCTCTTGCATACATGTTTAAAAGTAATTTTATTTGTTAATCTTTCTTTTGAAAAGCTTTCACTCTGCCCAAGGTGGAAGTATTAATGTTGTAGGGCTTATCTGTTTGTTGTGACTGTTAAGATCAATAATAAAAGTTGTCTTTGTTTCCCGAATTATGTTTTTATTTCCTGCTTTTTCTTGGAAAATGGTAATCAGAAAAAAAACCTTTCAAAGTAAATAATAACTGAAAATCAATTTGCATGATCACTTGTTATATGTGTCAGGTTCTAAAAGCAATCATAAAATCATATGTGCAAATTAATTAAAAAAAACCCGTTGAATACAATGACCCTACACCCTCTCCCAACTTTGAATGTCCTGTGTTTGGGGCTGAAGAAGAAGATTATGACGAGATTCTAGAAGAGGTCTCACGGTTGCTTAAGCACGAGGAAAATACCATTCAGCCATATAAAGAGCCTTTGGAAGTGATCAATTTGGGTTCAGAAGAAGATCCGAAGGAAGTCAAAATTGGAGCATTATTATATCCTGATGTAAAGAGAAGGTTGATTGAGTTATTGAAAGAGTATGTGGATATTTTTGCTTGGTCTTACCAAGATATGCCTAGTCTAGATACATATATTGTCGAGCACCGTTTGCTGTTGAAGCCAGAGTGTCCGCCAATTAAACACAAGTTGAGAAGAACTCACACAGATATGGCAGTAAAGATCAAAGAGGAGGTTCTAAAGCAGATTAATGTTGGTTTTCTTGTGATGTCAGTGTATCCTCAATGGATTGCCAATATTGTCCCAGTCCCGAAAAAAGACGGAAAAGTCCGCATGTGCGTAGATTACAGAGATCTAAATAAAGCTAGTACAAAAGATGATTTTCCATTGCCATACATCGACATGTTAGTGGATAGCACAGCAAAATTCAAAGTATTCTCGTTCATGGACGGATTTTGCGGGTATAATCACATAATAATGGCTCCATAGGACGTGGAAAAAACAACGTTTATCACACCCTGGGGAACATTATGTTACATAGTGATGCCCTTCGGGTTGAAGAACGCTGGTGCAACGTACCAGAGGGCTATGACAACCCTATTCCATGATCTGATGCATAAGGAAATCAAAGTATATGTTGATGGTATGATTGCCAAATCCCAGACTGACGAAGGGCATATAGAAGATTTGTTGAAGTTGTTTCAGTGTTTGAGGAAGTATCGTCTCCGCTTGAATCCAAATAAATGCACCTTCGGTGTTCGATCGGGGAAGTTGTTGGGTTTCATTGTTAGCCAGAAAGGAATCGAAGTTGACCCTGATAAAGTCAAAGCAATTCAAGAAATGCCAGCACCAAGAACTGAAAAGCAAGTCAGAGGTTTCCTCGGTCGTTTGAATTATATTTCCAGATTTATTTCCCACATGACTACAACATGTGAACCGATATTTAAGTTGTTAAAGAAAGATCAAGGTTGTGTGTGGACGTATGACTGCCAAAGGGCATTTGAGATTATTAAAGAATATCTGCTTGAACCTCCTATCTTGCTTCCTCCCATAGAAGGAAGACGGTTGATTATGTATCTGACAGTGTTAGATAAATCCATGGGTTGTATTCTGGGGCAACAGGATGAAACAGGGAAGAAGGAGTTCGCCATTTATTATCTCAGTAAAAAATTCACTGATTGTGAGTCGTGGTATTCCATGGTGGAAAAAACATGTTGTGCTTTGGCCTGGGTGGAAAAACGTTTGCGGCAGTATATGTTGAATCACACTACTTGGTTGATCTCCAAAATGGATCCAATCAAGTATATTTTCAAAAAGTATGCTCTTACTGGGAGAATTGCCCGCTAGCAGATGTTGCTATCTGAATATGATATCGAATATCGCACTCAAAAGGTCATTAAAAGTAGTGTGTTGGCGGATTATGTTGCTCACCAACCAGTGGAGGATCACCAGTCTGCAGAATATGAATTCCTCAACGAGGATGTGATGTTCCTTAAAGTGAAAGATTATGATGATCCGTTGCCTAAGGAAGGCCCTGACCCTAAATCTCATTGGAGTATGATATTTGATGGAGCTATGAATGCTTATGGTAAAGGAATTGGTGATGTGATTGTCTCTCCTCATGGATCTCACATTCCTTTTACTGCAAGGTTAACATTTGATTGCACTAATAATATGGCAGAATATGAGGCTTGCCTCATGGGTCTCGAGGAAGCTATTGATCTCAGAATCAAAATTCTAGATGTGTATGGTGATTCAGCTTTGGTAATAAATCAGATTAAAGGAGAATAGGACACTCGTCACCTTGGCTTGATCCCTTACAAAGATTATGCTAGAAGATTATTATCATTTTTCAATAAAGTTTAATTCCATCTCATCCCTAGAGATGAAAATCAAATGGACGATGCTCTGGAAACTCTGGTTTCCATGTACCAAGTGAATACTTGGAATGATATACCCTGAATTACAGTTTGACGACTAAATAGGCCCGCTCATGTGTTCACAATAGAGGAGGTAGTAGATGAAAAACCCTGGTATTATGATATCAAGCATTTTCTTCAGACTCAGGAATACCCGATCGTTGCGTCGAGGAAAGATAGAAAGACATTGAGAAGATTGGCAAGCAGTTTCTTCCTCAGTGAAAATGTGTTATACAAGAGAAATTATGACATGGTCTTGCTCAGATGCGTGGATAGACATGAAGCATACATGTTGATGCATGAGATTCATGAAGGTTCATTTGGCACTCATGCCAATGGATATTCGATGGCTAAAAAGATTCTAAGGACATGTTATTATTGGCTGACAATGGAATCTGACTGTTACAAGTTTGCAAAGAAGTGCCATAAATGCCAGATTTATGCAGACAAGGTCCATGTGCCTCCGACACTTCTCAATGTGATTTCCTCCCCATGGCCATTCTCTATGTGGGGTATTGACATGATTGGGATGATAGAACCCAAAGCTTCGAATAGGCACCATTTTATCTTGGTAGCAATTGACTACTTCACCAAATGGGTGGAGGCTGCTTCATATGCCAATGTTACCAAACATGTGGTTGTGTGTTTCATCAAAAATAATCTTATATGCTGGTATGGTATGCCGAGCAGAATCATCACCGACAACGGCTCGAATTTGAACAACAAGATGATGACAGAACTGTGTGAAGAATTCAAGATTGTCCATCACAACTCATCTCCATACAGGTCAAAGATGAATGGGGATGTTGAAGCCACTAATAAGAATATCAAGAGAATTATCCAGAAGATGGTAATTACTTATAAGGATTGGCATGAAATTCTCCCTTTTGCTCTGCATGGATATCGAACATCTGTCTGCACTTCAACAGGAGCAACCCCGTTCTCCCTGGTGTATGGAATGGAAGTTGTACTCCCAGTCGGGGTAGAGATTCCCTCATTACGCGTGATAAGGGAAACCAAGTTGTCAGAGGCTGAATGGGTCCAGAACAGGTTTGACCAATTGAATTTGATTGAAGAGAAGAGAATGACAGCTTTGTGTCATGGGCAGTTATATCAAAAGAGAATGAAGAAAGCGTTTGATAAAAAGGTCAAACCTCGTGAATTCAGAGAAGGCGACCTCGTGCTCAGGAAGATCATGTCTTTCAACACCGATTCTAGGAGCAAGTGGACTCCCAATTTTGAAGGCCTGTATGTTGTTAAGAAAGCCTTCTCTGGAGACGCGTTAATTCTTGAAACTATTGATGGCGAGGAGTTCCCACGTCCCATGAATACTGACGCAGTCAAGAAATACTTCGCCTAAAGAAACAAACGAACAACTCACTAAGTTAAAAACCCGAAAGGGCGGCTTAGGAAAAAAGGAGCTTCTCGGTAGGCCAAAAACTTGAAAGGGAGGTCTAGGATAAAATTAGAGACATAAACAGAATAAATTTCCCGCTGAGTTGAAAACCCGCAAGGGCAACTTAGGAAAAAGTTAGGGATTTTCTTGGCAAGTAACTACCTCAGACAAGACTTGATCGTTGAAGCAACAATCTTCTCGGATCCTCACCATACTTCAACAAAATATGTTGCTCAGGATTTCAAAAGTTATTATGGGAGATAATGGACATTGTATCTCAATGTATCTTTTCCATTATGTATTACCATTTCCCAAACTTTGTAATCATCTATAGAGTCTCGCCATTCGCAGACTACCATTCTATTAATGAAATTCGATCTTTTACCCAATTCTTTGTGTTCTTATTTTATTTAGCTTGCAAAGACTCCATTTATTACTGATAATAACTTTCAAAGCAAAAAGATTAAATAAAAATTTTGATTTTTCAAAAAACATTTTTTACAATTTACTTTTACTTTGGGGTTTTTGATGAAACAATGACAATAAAAATGGTGATTGCAGGAATGGACAAACTCCGGTTGTTTTGAGAAGTTTTGTTCCCCTCGGGAAGGTCTACTCGGGTTTTTTCGTTGTATTGGGTTTATGGTTCAGGTATCCTCGGTCAAGTTTAGATTCATTTCTCCTCTTTTCTGAGTTTTCATGATGTAAAGTTTCAATCCGCATTTTCTCCAGGGAAGTAGGCTTAAATTCCCTAGCAAAGTTTGATTGTGTCGGTGTCAGTCTGCTCTATTTGAGACTGGTCTTGCAATCTCCAGTAGGCATGTTACTTTTGAGAAACACTGGTTTCCCCAATGAAGCCAGAAGAAGGATGTTCTACCCCGGTATCTGTTTGATTTGGCTACCTCCAGATTATGTTTCTCCTCAGTAAAGTTAAGGAAGGCAGTAGGTTTGGTTTCCGCAGCTGGCCTTTACCTTTCTTGGAATGATCATCTTGGTCGAAGCTTAGCCGAGTGTTGTTAGTGCCCGAGGCAGTTTTGCTTGGTTATTCCCAAGGATTGTGTATCTATTTTGTCAGCATACGCACGATAACACTCATACGTTCATACATGCATCATGCATAGCTAAAATTGACAAATCATTGATCATTGACATTTGTTAATATTTTTGTTGACATATTACCCTATTTTGCATAGATAAGTTACCCTCTTTTCATTAGAGCATAGGTCTTAAGCAGAAAACGTATATTCTTTCAATTTCCCTACTGAGTTGTCCCTCATAGAAGATTTTTGCTTTAAACCTTCCGGTATAGCTCCTTGTTTGGATAAATTTGGTTTTCCCTCTTGAGTTTATTTCTCAAAGGATGAATTCAGGTTGACTGTTTCGTTCCAGTTTATTTCTGGTTTGGATGTGTGGCTCCCTGGCAATGTTATTTACTTTGAAATTCTGGAGAAAAAAACTCCAAGCTTTGGTTAGTGCATTTATTTTGCACAAGAAGACTTTATCCCCTTAGCAAGAATATCATGGAATACCCCCAGGAAGTCATACCTCTTTCCCCAAAAAAGTCATTTCCTTTTACAATCCTCCGTGACCACAAATAGCAAGTCTCTTTATTTGAGACAGCTTATGTGTTATCCTTTCCAGGAGGAGTGCCTTGGTTAAAGAAGAAGTTGAGACCCATTCTAGGAGAAACACCAGAATCTTGGGGAAACTTGTTATCTTTTTGCTACCCTCAGTGAATGTTGGTAGTTTATCGTCAGTGAACGGTGGTGATATGATATATTCTCTTTCTACCTTCATCGAAAGTTGGTAGACCATCGGCAGTGAACGTCGGTGTTTGTTATCTTTTTGCTACCCTTAGTGAACGTTGGTAGTTTATCGTTAGTGAACGACAGTGATATGATATATTATCTTTCTACCTTCAGTGAAAGTTGGTAGACCATCGGCAGTGAACGTCGGTGTTTGTTATCTTTTTTCTACTCTCAGTGAATGTTGGCAGTTCATCATTAGTGAATGGAGGTGATATGATATATTCTCTTTCTACCTTCAGTGAAAGTTGGTAGACCATCGCCATTGAACATCGGTGTTTGTTATCTTTTTGTTACCCTCAGTGAATGTTGGTAGTTCATCGTCAGTGAACGGCGGTGATATGATATATTTTATTTCTACCTTCAGTGAAAGTTGGTAGACCATCGGCAGTGAACGTCGGTGTTTGTTATCATTTTTCTACCCTCGGTGAACGTTGGTAGTTCATCATCAGTGAATGGCGGTGATATGATATATTCTCTTTCTACCTTCAGTGAAAGTTGGTAGACCATTGGCAGTGAACGTCAGTGTTTGTTATCTTTTTGCTACCCTTGGTGAATGTTGGTAGTCCATCATCAGTGAACGGAGGTGATATGATATATTCTATTTCTACCTTTAGTGAAAGTTGGTAGACCATCGGCAGTGAACGTCGGTGTTTGTTATCTTTTTGCTACCCCCAATGAATGTTGGTAGTTCATCGTCAGTGAACAGCGGTGATATGATATATTCTCTTTCTACCTTCAGTGAAAGTTGGTAGACCATCGACAGTGAACGTCGATGTTTGTTATCTTTTTGCTACCCTCAGTGAACGTTGCTAGTTCATCGTCAGTGAACGGTGGTGATATGATATATTCTCTTTCTACCTTCAGTGAAAGTTGGTAGACCATCGGCAGTGAACGTCGGTGTTTGTTATCCTTTGATCACCTGTAATGAAGCCCAAACCAGATTTGTCAGACTTGTAATGAATAACCAGGAGCTGACCCCAAATGGTAGACCCACCTTCTTCAACCACTGCTCGTGCATCCTTGAGAGAAGCCATCTTCAAGGGAGATTTGGTGACCTTCGGAGGACTGGTGGTAGTTTCTGCTATAGCCATAATCTGAGGTACCTCTTCAAAGTTCTGGCATGGAGTCTCGATGAACTCGCCATCCATTTCCACGTACCTGAAGGAGTTCAAGTGACTGATCATATACTCCTCTTCACCATGCACGGTGACAATCTTTCCTCTTACTGGGTACTTCAACATTTGGTGGAGGGTATAAGTAACATCCCCAGCCCCATGTATCCAAGGGCGTCCCAACAAGCAAGAATATGATGGTTTGATATCCATTACGCAGAAAGTGGAGTCGATGGTCTGGGACCAACTTTGATAGGGATATCCACTTCCCCGTGCACCATCCTCTTCGAACCATCGAAAGCTCTCACTACTATATTGCTGGGCTTCAAGGTAAAGCCTTCACAGTCCAATCTGTCCAGAGCTTTTTTAGGTAGCACATTCAACGAGGAGCCAGTATCTACCCAAACATAGGCTAGAGTCGTGCCCCTGCATTCAACGGAAACATGAAGAGCATCATTACGCTTCCTCCCTTTTGGTGTCAGATCCGCGTCAAAAAAACCCAAACCATTATCAATAGTCAAACTAGCCACACAATCTTCAAACTGATCAGCAGATGTCTCTTGTGGCACGTGAGCCATCTTCAGAAACTTAACCAAAGCCTTCGCATGGGCCTCGGAACACAACAACAAAGCCAGCATAGAAATTTTAGATGGGGTATGTCCCAACTGCTCGACCACATTGTAGTCGCTCTTCTTTATTATCTACAAAATTTCTTCCAATTCTTTCTTGGAAGTGTTGTACCCCAATTTTTTCCCCTAAGATCCCTTCATCATACCATGTTGTTTCACTCACAACAAGATCACACTAGGATTCTTGGT
Source organism: Vicia faba (assembly GCA_948472305.1). NCBI lineage: Eukaryota > Viridiplantae > Streptophyta > Magnoliopsida > Fabales > Fabaceae > Vicia > Vicia faba. The sequence continues at coordinate 393,144 of CATIWC010002417.1, forward strand.
TCCCCTCCCTACATTTAGTTTTGCTCCTTTTGAGGGGTTACCAAGCACCTTGACTTATGTTCCTTTTGTGATCATGAATATTGTTTTGATTTCTTCACTTAAATAATAAAATACAATGTTGGCTTGTCTTGCTTGTCATCCATGTAGGTAAGGGCAATGAGATTTAACAAGTTACTCCATGGGTTCATGAGTTTATTTCGATGCCCTATTCAATATAGCTTGAGAAGTACAAACCTCACCATTGGATTGGTTTTTGAAGAATTGGCATGGCAAGGTTACTTTAGTTCATCACATTTCAAGGTTATTAGATTTGACTCAAAAGTACAAGGGGTTGATTGGAGAAGTTGTCATGTTTGAACAAGGCCTTGTTCCTATTGTTCACAAGAGCATATTTCTCTCAAATTTCAAGATATGGAAGTGGTTTTGGTGGCTATGAGTCCTTATCATCATCCTCAACAACTTCTATTCACAAAGCAAGAATATTTTCACAAGAAGTTTGTTCAAACTTGTCAAAGTTCCTCACGGCATTCTCTTGATCTAGAAGCTAGGGTTTTGAACTTCAAAGGAGCATATCTTGCTCACATTTTGGTATTTTTGAGTAATTCCAAAGACATCCTTCTCTTAAAAGGGTTATCAATAAATCACTTCAAAAGTTACAAGGATTTTTCATGTGGAAGGAACTTGGTGAGGAAGAAAGATTACAAGTCATCTAGATGAATCCACAATTTTCCATGTGTGACTTCAAATGGTCATAACTTGGTCAATTTTTATCACCTTAAGTCCATTCTTTTTCCATAATTATCTTGAAGATGTGTACTTTATGCCTTCTTTTATGTTCAAAGTGAGAAAATGGATTGAAGTTTCCTTAAATATGCAAAAGATTCTAGGTCATTTCATGATTTTTGGCCAACTTCAACAAGTCATAACTTGCTCAATTATAGGTCATTTTTGAAGAAGAATTGGAAATATTTCTAAGTATGGAAATTCAACCCTTTTTATTCAAATTTGACTCAATGCAACTTTCATCTCAAGTATCCATTTAACTTCATTCTTTTTCCATTGCAAAGCTTGTAACTTCATCTTTCTAAAGCATCAAGGATCATGCCCTAAGATCCCTTGAGTTGGAAATGCCATGGATTTGAATTTGGTAACTTGAAACTGAATTTTCCACAAAGTCATAATTTTGAAATCCATAATGTGATTTCTAAACACAAGATTTATGCGTGTTTTTGATTTAAACTTGATTAACGGACTTACCAGAAGTGATTAGCACCCCAAAATGCAAGATTGGGTTGAGTTTTGATGGAAATGAAGTCACACTTCACTCGTGCTCGACCTTCACTCAATTTCCCTCCAAACTTCCTTGTTTCATCAAAATTTAATTCCCATTCACTTCCCTATAAATAGAGGGTCATTCCCCATTCATTTCTTCAAGCTTTGAGAGCCAAAAACACCCTGCCAAAACTTCACACGAACCCATATTTTTTTAATCCAGTTTGAGATTTAAGCTCCCTTTTCCAAAATTCTTTGTGCATTCATCATCCTTGATCATCAAATAAACTCTCCAGTACTTAAACCAATCAAAACAAGCCATAATTCAAGCTATAGAAGTCCAGTTTCAGAGCTTTTTTCTTGAACTTCGAAAAGGTAGAATTCTCCACCATTTGGATCCAAATCAAGCACTAATTTATTCTACTCCTTCTCCTGATTCTAATGCTGCTTACAATTTTTAAATCCATTAAGAATTGAGAGAGAAATCTCAAATTGAAGGTGCTCGCTATTTTCTGGGTTTTTTATTCATATCTCTCTTCATACCTTATATAAATTTGGCGCGACAGTTGTGTTAGAATCGTCTTGAAGAGACGAGTTCAATGATGCTAGCCTGGGATCCTAATTTTTCCATTTGAAGGATCTCACAAAATCCCCATTGCAGGGTGTCTGGAGGGTGAAGACGATGACATGTCTCGTCCCAGCCAATGATAGTGTGTCAATTGTTTTAATTTCATTGGTTGCCCTTTTTCTGATCCTATGTGTATGTCACTAAGGTCCATATCAAGCACAGCGCGTATGGTCCACTGGATTAGCTTACTAACGTGTTTTGACTATGATTTGATGGTCCACATTTTTTTTGCTTTTATTTTATTTTCTGATTTAATATTTTTTATTGATTAAATTTTCAAAAATTCATAACTCTTTTTTTTTATCCAAAAATTATAAAAAAAAATCACAAAAATACTTTGAATTATTTCTGATCTATTTTTTCACATTTTTATTTTAACATTTGGTATTTTTTTGTATTTTTTGTATTATTTGCTTTCTTTTAATTACTTAAAAAAATACTTTCTGATATTTTTTAATTCTGAAAAAATTCATAAATATTATTTTACATATTTTTGACTTTCTGAAAATTTTATGGAATTTTATGTTGAGGTTTACTATTTTTTACCTATTTTATGTTTGTTTGAACAATTTTAAATAGTTTAAAAATAGTTTCTGATTTTTAAAAATTACCAAAAAATTTATAAAAGTATTTGGATCTATTTCTAATTTTTCTATGGCCTTGCTTTTTCTTTCTTGATTAATTTGAACATAGTTGATATTTTTCTCCTTTATTTTGATTTTTAAACATTTTTTTAAACCCTTTTAATGTATATATTAAATATAATATTATTTTGTGATTATTTTCTGGCTAATCTTGGGTTAGGTTATGGATCATGAACTTTATTAACATCATTGAATCCATGGTGTTGAGTTTAACTCCACAAAAATGGATGAATGATTTTAATAATAGTTTGATTAAGATTTAATTCAAATGTGGTTTGTATTTTTCCCCATCCCTCTTCATCTCATTCCCTTCTTATTGCACTAAATGTTGTTGGAGCATGATCTCTATATCATGTCTCAAAACAAATGGTGCATAAATTGCTATTGACCGGCCTCAAAATAGGTGCGACTTCTATATAAGTCCACTTACGATTGCTTAACATAGCGCTAAATTCTGTCCCGATTCGAATAAATGATCATTCGTGGCCCAAACTTATGATTGCAAGCCCAAGTATGTTAATTTGATCTCTTTGATCCAATAACCTTGAGATTCATTGTGTGAAGGCTTTGGTTCTAGCAATCCTCTAATGGATCTACAACACCTTTGGTCAACGCGGATCACTTAAACATTGTTGATCATTAAATGGTACTTATGAGAATTCCAAATGGATGATATACTTGACAAAAAAGCAACTGCAACTTGTTGTGTGGAGGATTTGGTTCTACCAATCCTCTAATGAGTTCCAAATGCAAGTTTCAAGATGTTCATCCAACTAACCACTAATTATTGACTTGTCTTACCTTATGCTTTTATTCTTTTTTATGCTTTATATACTATTTCTTTTTAGCATTTACATTTCATGCCATTTTCATCTTTTCTCATTTGAGCATTTATTTTTCTTGCCATTTGTACTTTGCTCTCTTGATCTTTTTCTTTTCCTTTATTAAGATACTTAATAATCAACATAAACCCTAAAAAATCTTTAATGGTACTTGGACTATTTGGTTACTATCCTTGGCATTATGGAGCATGGGACTTTTCTTGGACTTAGGATTAGAAACCTTGACCTATCTTGGAGATCTTATCTGATTATTTTGTCAGGAGTTCTTGAGGTTTACCTCGAGACATTGGGTTGCTTGTTTGTTTTGTGTGCAGGTTTTTATGATTACATCCTCTGTTTGTGATCTGGAATTCACCCGTATACAACTGTTACTCTGCCCAATTTTTGTGAAGACTTAATACACTAAAAGTTTAGTTCTCTCAAGAAGTCTAGTTTTTCTTTACTTGATTGGGTTCAATCCAGGGAATGAGAATTTTGTCTTGGCTTATAATGTCAAGTTTTGGCTTCTTGTTGGTTAGATGGTTCTTATCCCTAACTTTTACCTTATGCTTTAGGATAGCCTCTTCTTCTCCTCCCCTCTTCTTTAATTTCAAAAAATCTTCTTCCTCCTTTTGAAAACTCTTCTTGTTTTGAAACTTGAACCATTTTCATAATAAACTTGGACTTATGTCCATGCATTTTCAAAACATTTTCATAAATAAATTCCAATAAATTTAATAATATCTTGACATTTTTTGTGAGAATACTAAAAGTCAATCAATCTCATTCAAACCATTTTTGCCACTTTGGCTTTTACTTTAAGCTTTTCTCAAGAGATTAAACTCTTGTCAATTCTTGTAGTGATGCAAACAACTATACTTCTACAATATATAGTGAAAAGAGATATTTTCCACTTAGGTGTTGAGTGAGGCATTGTTGATTTTAAAATCCAAGTTATATCCTCCACTTTGAGATGATGCAAATTCTCCTTTCCCATGATTGTGGATAGTAGGTATGTTTTCCACACGGACAATGACGATGATGTTTTTATCTCATAAAATTGACCAACGCATTTGTGTTTCAAATTTTTAAGAGAGGAACTACGTATACCCTGATCCCCTATTGCACGAAAGATAGTACGTAGGCACTAAAGATTCGCAACCGCGGCGAGTGCAAAAATCATAAAAAATATTTCTTTTCTCACATCCACCATCCATTTTATATACAACCGTTTTTTTATAACCAAAATATACAGATTTTACAAAGAGGCTCCTACAGAGTACCGTAGATGTTTAGGGTGCTAATACCTTCCCTTTTCATAACCAACCCCCTTACCTTGAATCTTTCCCCCTCTTTTTGGGTTATTCGCTCTTTTCCCATTCCTTTGGAAACAATAAAGCGCGGTGGCGATTTTTATTTTGATTTGTATAAAGTCTAGTCAACCCAATGGCTTAGTCTTGAGCATTTCTACCGCTACATGAAGCTTCTGGTATGGTTACAGAATTGGCCTTTGTCAGGACATGCTCAATCAGTATGTCTTTGCCTCGAGTCTCGGCCGACTCGGTGATGGGAGGGTCAACAAGAGTGATTACTGGAATTGCAGTAGTAGTCTTAGGTGGAACCACAGCGGGAATGATCACAGGATCGTTAGCAGTCTTTGGAGGATAAATCTCAGAGGAGAAAACTCTTCCACTTCTTGTTATTTTACTGGTTCCGGAAATATTGAAGATGTTGGAATCAGCATTTTCAGCAATCTTGTCTTCAATGGCTAGCATGTCCTTCTTTACGTCGTGGTAATAGACGTCGGCCCCGTAGTTCCAAGGAACAAATTTATTCGAGGAGTATGGGATTGGTCCAGGCATGGTTATGATTAATGGAGTCACCTTCAGAACTGATATAATCCTGATGGGTCTCTTAGCGGAGGCCCTGGGAGGATTGGCGGAAATGGTTATGATATCAACGTCTTCACATGAAACAGTCGGAACAAGGGTCTTCTCAAACAGAATCTCTTTGTCATCCATCAGGCGCTGAACACCTGCCTTCAACAAAGGGAAACCAGTCGGTAGAAATGAACAAAAGTAACAACCTTCACCATAACCCAGAATTAAACCAGCCTTCAACAAATTCCCCTTGATAGTCATGAGTGGGGTCACCAATTCTTCCACAGAGGTCACAAACACACCTTCTTCAACGGCATTAACACTCCGACCATGTTTCGGCATAGGAGCAGTGATAATGTTGGGAGTCTCCGGGGGATCAAATTCAATCTCCTTAGCATCAATCAGATCCTGTACTTTGTTCTTTAAAACCCAGCAGTCATTGGTATCATGGCCTGAACTTTCCAAATGGTAAGCACAACGAGCATTAAGTTTTATTGTAGGGAGAGGTGGTGTTTGGATTCTTCGGAGCTTCCCTCTGAGTAACCAGATTGGACTTCAGCAAATGAGGTAACACCTGAGACATCGTCATGTTGATCTGAGTGAACTGTCTAGTTGGTCTTTCTGCTCTTGGCTGATTATTTCTTTGCTGAGCGGGTGCAGGTTTAGGAATCATAACAACCCCTACCGCCGGATGGCGCTCGGTTCGATTCTGATTATTTTGGTTATAGACAGCACTGACTTCCTTTTTACCTACAAACGGCTTCCTTGCAGCATTAGAAGAGGCATCCTTCTGAATTTTTCCACTTCGGATTCCAGCTTCCACTCTTTCTCCTATCAAGATCAGTTCAGTAAAACCCGCCGATGAACTTCCAATCAGATGGTTGAAGAATGGCCCAGTTAAAGTTCCCATAAACATATCCATGAGCTCCCTGTCAGCCAAGGGAGGTTGAACTCTTCCAGCCAAATCTCTCCACTTTTGAGCATAATCCTTGAAACCCTCGTTCGGACCCATAGACAGATTTTGGAGTTGTGTACGGGTGGGAGCAAGGTCTTCATTATACTGATATTTCTTATAAAATGCAGCAGCAAGGTCTTCCCAATTACGAACATTGTCTCTTTCCAACTGATAGAACCAATCCAGCTATGTTCCAGACAGGCTGTCTTGGAAGAAGTGAACCCACAAGTCTTTGTCAGTAGTATGAGGTTGTATCTTCCTCACATAGGAACGGAGATGCATTTTAGGACAAGAGACCCCATCATACTTTGCAAATACCGATGCCTTGAATTTTAGGGGGATGACAACCCCAGAGACCAGACTCAACTCTTCAAAATCCAGCTCAGGAACCTTTTGGATTTCCATAGCACTCAGGGGCTCTTCTAACTGCTTATAGTTTTCATCATCCGAAGGGTACTGCTCCTCATTATAATCAGTTTCATTGTCATACTCTTTAGGACTAGGGTCCTCTTCTCTGGCTTCACCCTCTTGATTCTCTCCCTCTTTAGATGAAGAAGTTAAATCAACAACCCGTCTTGGCGGCCCTTTGAACCTTCTGCTCATATGTGCCACATCGGCTGTCCTCTTAGTCTTCTTAGTGTTCTTCTTAACAATCAGAGCCTTCAGCTCTTCCTGTCCTTTGGCCAGAGCCACAATCATTTCCTGGAACAGTGTGTTCTGAGTTTGAAGATCTGTCAGGGTTTGTTCAAGAGCCATTGCTGAAATAAACAGCGGAGGAGTTGAGAAACCTGTTATGAATCCTGTTATGAAATGATATGTATGCAATGTTTTCAAGGGTTCTTAAAGGCTCAAATTTGCTTAAACAAAAAGGAACAAACGCGAATTGTATTAGTAAACTTGAATTGTTACAAAGAATGTATTTTGAGAGTACAATTAAGCAAAATAAAACAAAAAGAAGACTAGGTTTCCCATGAGCGCATCCTCTTTGGCGCGATGTAGGCGTTGATATTCCTATCTTCATGAAGTAGCCTAGTGAGTTCTAAGACCTTCTTCTCGCTGGCGTAGAATTGGGCTTCAAACGTATCCTGCTCCTCTTTAAGCTGAACCCAGTACTTCTGTAACTCTGCGTGATCAGTTGGCATGTCTGGATGAAGAACAAGACGAGGAGTGTCTCCCTCGGCAACTGGTTCCATAATCATAGGTCGGATAGCGGGATAAGGCATCATAAGAGTTTGAGCGCGGGCTCGTACCCATATGAGATAAGGCTCGAGAGGTATGGAATTCTTATGCCCAATTGTCTTGTTGTCAATCCTATGTACCATACTCCAAGCCCGTATAAACCTTTTGCGGTAACCCTAAGCATCATTCTCATAGTTGAAGGTGATTCCTTGAATAAGTGTATCATGAGGACCATCCCTTCTCGCATAACCAAACTGTCGTAATGCTAATCAAGGGTCATAAGTGATTCCTCCTCTAATGCCTAAGAGAGGGACATTAGGGAATTCACCATAGTGATCAATGATAGTAACATCTTCCGAGAACTGTGAATACCAATGAATGTCTGAATGCATAAGGGACATCAGTCGATGAGACCATCTTTTACCCTGTTCATTCTTCAAAGTAGATCTGGGTAGGTGCAAAATAAACCACCTAGCCAATAGAGGAGTGCAACATTGGAGGGTCCCCCCTTCTTTTTAGAGTGCGAGCATGCAGAGAGTGTAGAATATCCCCGAGTAATGTAGGTACTGGATTATGAGACGGAAAAACCTTAATAGTGTTCACATCTACGAGTTGATCTGTATTAGGGAAAAGTACCGTCCCGTAAATGAGAAGTGCCAGCACCTATTCGAAAGCTTGTAAATCTAAGGTATCCCAAAAATTGTAAGCCTTCTCGAATAGAAACTTAACCAGAATTCCTTGGACACTCCCTCTAGTATCCCAATTTGTTACTATGTCAGACCGTTGTAAGGACAAAGCTCTAGCAATCTCTTCAGGCTTTGGATGTTCTTCTGTACCGTTGAAAGGTAACTAGTCAAGAATAGGTACCTCCAACAACTGAGAAAATTCCTCCATAGTAGGTACTAGCTGGTAATCCAGGAAGGTGAAACAATGGAGCACAAGATCGAAGAACTAAAACAACACTTTTAATAATTCTTCATCAGGTTTTGCAGTGACCAATTTAAAAAACTGACCATGCTTTTTAGTGAAATGAGAACTTTCAAGAACCCTTAATTCCAGGTCTTTTAGTTGGAGAGACACTTTCACAAGGTTGATTTGTATAGTGTTCCTACGGGCGGATGCCATGTCCTACAAAACAAAACAAAGATGAGCCCTATGAAATCCTTGAAATGGTTAGTCATGACATGCCATGCTTATGATGTCATGATTATGTTAGAAAATCACAGGTATAGCAAACAACAAACAAGTCACACCAAGTCCTTAGGTTTAAGGCTTGCATGAGTTTTAAGGTCATACCCTCTTGAAGTTGGATTTGTTCAACCTATCCTATAAATAGTAACCGAGTTCTAAGGGATCTCAATCTCATTGATATTTCCCCCAGCTTCGTTCAATAGGCGATTGACTCGCAACCAAACAAAACTCAAAAGTCAAACCTCAATGAGTGTAGCATCGAGTATCTGTCGACCTTGGGCATACACCAAAGCCAGCCATCACACTACGTCCAACTGGCCAAGTTGTGCAATTAAAAGGTTCTAAGGTCAATTGATGTTTTATGACACCACACGGCGGCCCCGTACATCTCCTTGATTGACTCAAGGGTTATAGGTACCAACCAAAGTGCCACATTAACGTAGCTACTGCTTCAACTGTGTCGGTATATACCAGCACAGCTCCCTCATAGTTTATTGCTACTTACCTAAAAGGTGTTTCCCGATCCAGGTGTAGGATCAAATAACCCAAATAGTTCCTATAAATATAAAGCAAGAAAGACAATCAAGAGAAAGCAATTAAATATGACCAAGATCCTAAGGTTTACCCCACTTTATATTTTATATCCCCAGCAGAGTCGCCAGTTCTTTGATACGGTGGAAGAACCGACTGTTAATACTTGTTTGCATTTTTTGTTTGCAAAATGTCGCGGTAAGCAAGAGTCGCCACCGACTTTTATTTTAGCCAATCATGAAAAGGAAAGAGAACAGAAAAACCCTTTTTCGATATGTTTCTGAGTACGGGGGGTTGATTATAGAAAGGGAAGTTGTTAGCACCCTTTCTATCTGTGGTTTTCCACGGGCTCTTAGGTACTTGCTCATTTTGAAAACTGCTTTTGTGTGCTTTGTTTTGAAAATTTTTGTTTTACTTCGTTTTAACCCTTGTTTCTGTCCTCAAGAGTGTTACGAAGTTATTTTTTGAAAACGTTTTTTGAAAAGTGTTGGTGTGAAAAAGTTTTTGTTTGTTTGAGCAAGTATTTAATAACTAATCTACCTACTCGAAAAAAATTTGTTTGTTTTCCTTTTAGACAATGCTATCCCATTATTGAGAAATAGGTAGCGTCGTTGTTGGAGTTTTTTAGGGACATTCGAAGGGACAAATACGATCACAAAAGAAATGTTAGGAAATGTTAGTAATCATCCTAAAGCCTTAAAGATCTTTTTTCGAGGCAACATCTGAATGGGTCATTTTAGATCTTTGGGGCTAGAGGACGACCACTAACAAACCCTATAATTCATGACCGTTTACCGAAGGCAACCGGAGTGGGGCAAACCCTAGGAGTGAGCATGTGCGAGTGTATATTTTTAGTTAATTATCTTTGCACCTTTAGGGTTTTCTACTGTATTAATTTTCAGTTAGTCTTTCCATACAATCCTATTAACATTCATCTAAGCAGTTTATAGTTTGCGGAAATTAAAGCGAGAAACTTAAAGTCTTAGCTATTACAGGGCTTTTGCAGATACATAATTATTTTGACCGAAAATAAAGACGTGGAATTGAAACCCTAATTACTATTACAAACTCGGAGCAGTTACAATAATAATAAAAAGGAAATTAAAAAATGCGCGTGGCGAATTAAATGTGTGAATAATTAGAAAACCTAAAAAATCTTAGTTGAAAAAATAATTAGGTTATTTTTTGAGAAAAGATTAAATTATATACAAATTAACCCTAATTTCTAATTAATTTAAATTATGAAAAAAGGAATTAAGTTGCCCTAAATTAAATTAATCTAATTAATTAAGGAAATAAAATATTTTTTATGAAAAAAATGTTTTTTATGTTTTTTTGTGATTTTTGATTTAATGATAAAAATGATTTTTGTGTTATTTGTAAAAAGAAAATAATTAATGAGATAATTAAAATAAAGGAAATAAAATAAAGAAAAGAAATTGGGCTTGTATTGCTGAAAGGGGGGTGTGATGTTGAATTTTTAAGGCCCAAAGAACTGCTGAGCTCATTCCACGTTTGATTCAGTACTGGTCCTTGTTGATGGTGCACCATGGTCATCCCTTGATGGGCGTTAGATCTGGCTAGGCAATGATCCATTGGCTGGATCAATGGGGTGCATGGAAGGCGCTTGGTAAGGAGATGCATGGGAACTGTTAAAATAAAGTTAGAAAAATAAAATTCTTGGGACCTGGGGTCGAACCCATGTCCTTTCACTTTCAAACGTGCGCCCTTGCCAATGGACCACCTGTCTGAATTGTTAATACAATAACAACAATTAATAATATATGAAAAACAAGTGGATAACTGAATAAAAGAAAATGCACTCCATCCATTCAAATGGTCCAATACTATGGTGCCAAGTCATTGTCTCCTTCGTTGAGACCGTCGTCTTAGACCAAGACTTTTACCTACTGACAAACGTCTGTAGCCATAACCTGTGCACTTCAAAAATCACATTTAAGAAACATAAATAAAATCAAAGACCATGGATCAATTGGATTTGACCCTCTGATCATAATGGTGTCCTTCATTAGGGCCAATTGTTCCTGCATTTGAAAGCCCTAAAACGACAAGGTAAACCCTAGCAATGGAAAATATGCATACAGGCATCAAAATGCAAAATTAATTAAACAAAAACATTCCAAATGATGATACATATACAATGCTATGCTTAAAAGTGGTTAATCATGCGTGAATAATAAAACTCAGATTCAAGAGATAAGCCAAACCGTGAGGATCGTGTAGGCTGATTCTGGGCTCGTGGAGGCGTGCAATTGATCGTGTTAGCTTCTGGGAAGGTCCAGGAATCGATTATGAGCTTTGGAATGGCTTGAATTGATCTCTAGGTTAGAAAATGAATCACCACTTTCTTGCCAATTTTTGAGTTTTGTTCTGGGGTTCCCACGACTGCAATCCTTCCTCTTGCGCATTGTTCTTGTTCAACATATATAGTATGATGAATTAGGGAAACAAAAATAATTTAAATCTTTGTGAATCATGAAAATTTGATTTGATTTTGCTCTTGTATTTTATCTTTCCAAAACAAGCATAACCATGCCATTTTTTGCTTCAATCATCCCTTGTGCAATTTGATATGCTATGCCAGCCTAATTGGATTTGATTCCTACAAAAAATCAGATCAAACCCAATCATTTTATATTTTTTGCAATTTATTTGATTTAATTAAACTTTTAAATAATAAAAAATCAAAATAAATAAATAAATAAATAAAGCAAAAAATGTGTGGATGTTGATTTGGGTCGTGGACCATGTCACAAGCAAGATGCAAGCATAAAAAGTTAGGCCCATTTGACAAAAAAATGTATTTTTGAGCACATTTGACTTTTGGCAATTTTGCAAAAATGGTCAACTTTGATAAGGCATATCTCCTCCAATTTTAACTCTAGAGAGGTATTCTTTGACTTTTTGGAAAGCTTAGGATGTCCCCTAAACAACCCTTTTTGTTTCATCTCAATTGGGTCTTCCATATTCATGTAAGAATCTTTTACCCAAAAGGTGTGTTTGTTGACTTTTCAAAAGGACCTATAATGTAGAAATTCATATCTTTTGATGAGTGCATATTTTGAACTTGTGGGATGAAGATAAGTTGTAGGGAATTGCATCCTCTTAAAAATGAGCCTTGGATGGAAAATTTATGATAAAGTATGAAGAAGTTATGCTTGGTCAAAGTTTGGTTGACTTTTCCTATGAAACCCTAATTTAGCAACTTTTGGGTTTTGATGAAATTGGGGCATTCCTTGAGGAATCATGATCAACCCTTGATCAAATGATGGATATCTCTTCAAAATTTTGATGTTGACCAAAAATCTTGAAGTTTGACTGTATGTGGGCCACAGTTGACTTTTGACCTAGTATAGTTGATTTCCAGGCATCTGAGCAATTGACTGAGCAAACTTCTTGTGCAAGACATGAAACTTGACATGGATGATCTTGAGAACATATTGGGACCATGGAAGGAATTTGGGACCTTTGGAGTTCCCACACCCTGATGAAAATGGAAACCCTGGTTTGAGGTACATTGCCTTAGGAGAGAGTTTGTCTTGTCAACTATTGGGCATCCTTGAGCAAGTTGAAGACCTCAATGGGCGTGTGTTGAATAAAATGAGACGGAAAATTTTGGGGTACAACAGCATGGATAATTAAAAAAAATAGGTCGCTACAAATTCTCAACAAAAGGAAAAGGTTACAAAAATGATTGCCTTCTCAAATAAACTTTCAGTATCCGAACCATCACCATAATATCAGGGACAAGATTCCAGAACTCAATTGGGATCTAAATGCACAGTTAACTGAGTATAGGACTGAAGATCATCATGAAGAACGAGTTGGGTACAAATAAATTTTAAGCCTTTAGCTTTTGTTTCATGAACCGTGAACCAGGCCAGGTTACAACCCTTAAAAGTCCTAACTGAAGCATGGGTCAGTTTGAAAGCATAATGTTACAAAAAGGTATCCTGACTCCTGTAAGGTTTGCTATAAATCCTGAGTTGATATCACATTCTTGCAAATTTTGTTTTACTAAAAAAATGAATTTTCAAAAACTTCAAGACAGACATAAGCTTTGCATTTTTTTTAAAATACCATGGTTTGCATATGATTATTTGTTCAACAATAGAGAAATTCGCACAACGGATATTCGGTGAAAAAAATCCTCTCAATGAACAAAATCACCTCAGATGGAAAGACATTTCCAGTAACAAGCCTTTCATAATCAAGGGGGCATGGCATGGTGTCTAGCTGATCCGGGGAAGTCAAGTCGAGATTCAAGGAATCTCTCAAAAGTGTCAAATAGCCAAAGGCAGATCTCCATCTGAATCAATTGGGGAATTGGACATGAATTCCAGCAAAGGTCCATGTGCAATCAAGCGAACATATTTCTGGTAGTGCTACAACACTTACTACTGTAGACAGTGACAATTTTCCGCACCCTGTGAACATGGACATAGTCGGAAAATACAACGCATGAAAAAAGACCCGCTAGGTTGACTAGCCTAGGAAAAAGTAAGGGCATCCTGACGAACCAAAGGAGTTCGGGAAAAAATTAGGGACATATGATTAAGTTGTACACTCGTCAACTCGAAAATCTGAAAAGGCAGCTTGGGTGAAAAAGGGTATCCCGGTGGACTGAAAATATGAAAGGACAGTCCAGGAAAAAGTTAGGGATTAAAGCGTACGATGATGTCCTATCATCTCGTCACCGGCCTATCAGTAGAAGACTTATCGCCCTGATCAGCATTCACCACGGGCTCTAGAAGTTGAGATACTTTCTCCAGTTGGTACAAAGATGTCCTCCTACAAAGTCTTTGCTACATTTTCAGCATACAGCCTAATGATGTCAGGTGTTCGAATACCCCCGACAGAACAATAATCTCCAATTATTGTCCTGACATCTCAAAGAATTCCTTATCCTGGTTCACAAGCTTCTTAGGTTTACCAGCAGGATTATATAAAAATCCCCAAGCGGATTACGGAGTTTCCCTTCTTCAACAAAGTTTATTTCTCTAACAACGGAAATTCGTCTCTCAGCATTTTGACTTTAACAAAATTTGAAGACTTACATTCTTCATCCCCAGCAAAAATCAGGGATTTATTTTCCCTAGTTCAACAACACTGCAGTAGAATAACCGATACATTCATACATTGCATTCATACATCATTCTACAACATCATAGCATATACAGCACAAATGCATATATCACAATCTCATTTATTTTGAGAACATCATTACCCAATGCATCTCATGCATCATGACACTGCATACAACTGACTCTTTACCTTTTTCAAGAAAGTTAGCAAGCAGACAAATATCATCACCAATTTTCAACAGTTCTAGATTAATTCCTGAAACCAAACAGGACAACTATCTTTGAACGAATGATTGTAGATTAATACCTGAAACCAGACAGGACAACTATCTACATGAGCAGATTGGAGATTAACTCTCGAAACAAGACGAGGAAACTATCTACAAGACCAGGTTAGATATTAATTCCTGAAACAAGACAGGGCAACTATCTCAACAACCAACAAAGCAAGTTCCAGATTAATACCTGAAACAAGACATGACAACTATATGTGAACGACTTATTGTAGATTAATACCTGAAACCAGATAGGACAATTGTCTACATGAACAGATTGAAGATTAACTCCCGAAACAGGACAAACTATCTTTCTTTCTCTAAGGTCAGAGATTAATTCCTGAAACAAGACAAGGCAATTCTCTCAATGACCAATAAAAGCAAGTTCCAGATTAATTCCTGAAGCTAGATAGGGCAACTATTTATGAACGACTGATTGTAGATCAATTCCAAAAATAAGACGGGGCGACTATCTACAAGACCAGGTTAGAGATTAATTCTTGAAAAATACAGGGCAACTATCTCAACGACCAACAAAAGCAAGTTCAAGATTAATTCCTGAAACTAGACAGGGAAACTATCCGCGAACAACTGATTATGGATCAATTCCTGAAACCAGACAGGATAACTATCTCAACGACCAACAAAACCAAGTTCCAGATTAATACCTGAAACAAGACAGGACAACTATTTGTGGGTGATTGATTGTAGATTAATACTTGGAACCAGACAGGAAAACTATCTACGTAAGCATATTGAAGATTAAATCCTGAAACAAGATGGGGAAACTATCCTTCTTTCTCTTAGGTCAAAGATTAATTCTTGAAACCAGACAGAGAAACTATCTCAATGACCAACAAAAGAAAATCCCATATTAATACCTGAAGCAAGACAAGACAACTATCTGTGAACAACTGAATGTGGATCAATTCCCTAAACAAGACGGGGTGACTATCCACACGATCATCCTGAAGCAATCTTACATGGGTTCCTTCTCATTATCTTTGGATGCAGCTTTATACGGGCTCATCATGAAGCAATCTTACACGGATTCCTTCTCAATTTCCAAATGCATCTTTACACGGGCTCATCTTGAAGAAATCTTACACGGATTCCTTCTCATCCTGAAATACAGCTTTACACGGGCTCATCTTGAAGCAATCTTACACGAGTTTCTTCTCACAGTCTCTAGGAGAAGTTTAACAAGGACTCTTCCTAAAGCAGCCCTACACAGGCTCCTTCTAATGCATTTCCAGATAACGGTTAATTTCATTCTCCCCAGTAAGTTACTGTGAAGCCTGGATTTCAACTAGAAAACAATTAACTTTCATCTCTCCAGTCCATAGATGATTCCGCAGTAGAGCCACGGACAACTAAAGCTCCTAGACGCTACCCCCCACAGAGTTTTCCTCAAGAGGGAGAACAACAAAAATCAACATTCCCCAGCGGAGTCCTCCTCAAACAATAGGAACAAGAATCCCCATAAAGAGACCTCTTATGAAGTCAGCATCTACTCTGGATGACATCTTTAAGCCCATATCCGATAACTCTCAGTCCTATTCTCTAAATGTCATATGTAATCCCATTCCCGACATCATCAACCAACGACGTTACTTCATACGAGTGCAAATTTATGGGCACTTTAGTGTTCAATCATCTTCCACGTTCAGATCACGAAAAGCAGACGAGCCAATCTAAATCCTCAAGTTTAAGAAGATTGAACATGGGCAACTGTTGTACCCCAAAATTTTCCCTCCCATTCTACGCAATACATGCTCATTAGGATCCTCAATTGCTCAAGGTTGACCAAGAATTGATCAGATAAATTCTCCTCCTAAGCATTGGATTTCCAACTAGGGTTACACAAGTTTTAAATAACTGACACTGGATCAAAGAGAGAATAGTTTGAAAGAATGTGTGAGGAGGATTTTATGAAGTTTTCGATTGATGAATTTCGAACGCGTGAGGAGGCTTTTATGAAGTCTTCGATTTGTTAAATTTCTAATGTGTGAGGAGGATGTTAAGAAGTCTTCGATTGATGAAGAGCTGAAGCAACTTCGACCAGTCAAAATGAAGAAGTTCTACTTTGATTGGTCGAATTGAAGGAAAGGAGATCGAAAAGAGCATAAGCATCTTTGACCAGGCATAATGAACAAAGTGATGCTTTGATTGGTAGAAGGATCAAAGAATCACCTGTGGAAGGATCGAAGAACCACTTATGCAGAAGAAAAGGAGATCAAAAAGAACAGAAGCAGCTTCGACCAAGCATAATGAACAAAGTGATGCTTCGACTGGTAGAAGGATCGAAGAATCACCTGTGTAGAAGGATCGAAGAACCACCTATGCAGAAGAAAAGGAGATCGAAAATAACAAGAACTGAGTTCAATTAGGCTGATTGGATATGAGAGGTTTCTAGAATCAATCAATGTAGATGGTGACTAAATCGAAGAAGCTTTGATGATGAAGCCTTAAGCAATTTGAATTGGAATTCAGAGCCATCGAAGAGAACAATGCTCTGATGAGGAAAGCCTTGAGAAATTCAAATTGGAATTCAGAGCCATCGAAGAGAACAATGCTCTGATGAGGAAACTCTGAGAAATTCGAATTGAAATTCAGAGCCATCGAAGAGAATAATGTTTGGGAGCTTGTTGAAAGAATCAATCAATGCAAATAGTGACTAAATCGAAGAAGCTCTGATGAGGAAAGCTCTGAGCGATTCGAATTCGTGCTAACACCTTCCCTTTCCATAATCTACCCCCCTTACTCAGAAAACTCTCGAAAGGTCTTTTTCTATTTTTTTCGCCCTTTCCTTTGTTGGATAAAAGAAAAGTCGGTGGCGACTCTTGCTTACCGCAACACTTGCGAATACAAATGCAAAACCAGTATAACAGTCAGTTCTCTCACCATATCACACGCGTGATATACAATAGGCCAAGATGTCAATACATCTCGCTCAACATCTGTCTGATATTCATGACAATAGAACATGTCATGACAGTTGGTCAAGATGTTGTGACATCTTGCTCAACATCAGCTAAGAACCATGTATTAGCAAAATGTATGCCAATGATAAAACCATGGATCTTACAACACCCCTAAAGATTCTCAACCTAATTTATAATTCAATAATCTAAATAGGACGCTATTGTCGTAACCAGCAAAAAATATAGAGTCGCCACCATTAATTTTTATCCTAAGGAAGGGAATATAACGCATAAACCTAATTTGATAAGAGATTCTAATTTCTTAACTCACTTTAGACACATGGAAGGTGTTAGTCACCCCCCATCTACCTTGTTCAGAAGGATACTGGGGTTTAGGTTTAAAGTTTAGGAATAGGATTTTAATTTTAATTAAGGGAACTCGCCACGATTTTAAGTCGCGTGCCTACGTATCCTCTTATGAGGAATCAGAGTCCCAATTCGTAGTTCATAGTTGTTTTGTTAGTTTTTTTTATGGATTAATAAAATATCTCGAATTCTCCTTGAACCAACTCTGGGTGTGTGAATAGCGGAATTTGTAGACGTAGTTCACAGTTGATAAGAAATATCTTCATAATCCTTTTTTGAAAATAATGTAAATTGAATTAAGTTAGTATAAAATCGTTAGTAATTTATTAGTTAGATGTTTTCGAGTATATGATGCAATATGTAAAAAAATATTTTAATGCATGAGAAAAGTATTTTAATGCAATTAAGATATTTAAAAAGGTATTAGTGTTTAAAAGCGATTTTTGATTAATAAATGACTATTAAAAATATATCAAGTATTTTTAATAAAAATATTATAATTATTTGCTAATTATACAAAATTATATATTCATGCAATAAATTAAAAAAAAGGTAGTAAATAAACAAATAAATAAATAAATGAAATTATAAAAATAAATTAATTTTATTTAAAAATGCAAGGGGGTGCAAAATTAGTTGGCTAGTAAAATGTTTGAGTGTGAATAACAGGCCAAGCGCATGGAGGTGTCGTTTAAGAACGTAATGGCAAAATTGAGGGTGTAGGAAATAAGGGTTCAAGTCCAGATGTTGGACTTGGCCCACTAGCACAGGAGGGGTGTGTTTTTCAGCATAGTAGCAAAATAAATAAAAACAAGGAGGTGTGATTAAGAATGGGTTTGGCCTAGAGTTGAATCAGATAAAGGCCCGTTTGGATCGTGTATGGCTAGTGCATGGGATTACAATGAGGTCGCGATTTTAGAGCGTCTGATTAAAATTAAAAGGGTGTGATTGAGGGTGCACAGTAAGGAGGATGTACCTGAGTACGGAGAGTATTTATAAAAGAGGATTTTCGGGCTTGAGGCCCATTTTCTTCTCTAATTTCTCTCTCTAACAGAACGAAACAAACCTTCTTCTATATTCTAGAGAGAGATGATCTCGCCTTTCTCTAGAAAGGTAACACCGGAAATTTCCCCACCCTGGGCTCCATTGGCCGGAAATTGCTTCCGCTAGTGGCCACTCCAGGGCACCACCACCTTCATCCAAAAACCACTGCGAGGAACCCAGAACCTTGAAGATCTTCATCCAACCCTTAGAAACCTAACCCTATGTTCAAAAAAACCCTGAAACCCAAGAACCCTAGGGTTCTAGGATGAACCCTAACCTAACTCCAAGAACCCTAAGAACCCTAGGAATCCAGAAATTCAAAATCAAACCTTAATCATGCAATAAAACATCAATCATCAGACGATTAAAACCCTAAAAGCTAAGTGGTTTTGGGCTTACTTGAATTTGTAGCTCACTTTTTCGTTCTGCTTCTGGTTTCTCCTCATAATTCCTCCTTTTCTTTCTTTGATTCATAGGTACAAGATTGAAGATGGAAATTGTGACGATAGTGGCGTAACTCGGATCTAGGGTTTCAGAAATTGAAACCCAGATCCCTCTTCTTCTCCTTGATCTCTTTTTTTGTTTGCCAATTTCCTCTTCTTCCCCCTTTAGAATTTTTAAGATTCTATTTATAGGCTTAGGTTAAAGAAAGATTAGGAAGTTTTGTTTATGATTGCCATTAAAAATTGTAATTGATTTAGGAATTAGGAAGACATAGATTTGATTAGAGATTTGTTTGTAAATTAGAGATTTGAGATTGATTATGTATAATATTGATTTGAGTATGATTATTTTGTAAAGATTTGATTATTGTTTGAATTTATTATAATGTTTGATTTGATTGTGATTTGTTTCCGGATCTCTATAGTAATTGTTTTTTTTTGGACTACTTGGGCCGCCGCTGAGTTTGATCAATTAGGGTTTCAAAACCCTTTTTGGATTTGGTTGACTTCGGTCAAAATTATTCAACAACAAAAACAAAAATAATAATAAAATTAATAATAAGTTAATATTGATTAAGTAATATAAATAATAACGGTTTTAATCAAAAATAAAAATAATAATAACTACCATATTAATAGCAGTAATAATTATATAACTAAAAAGTCAGAAGTTAACATCTGGTCAACAAATCTAAAAACAATAAAAATTATTTTGATAATAATAAACAATAATAAAAATGATGATGTTGAAAAATATCTGATTTTAATAAAAAAATAATAATTATAAAATGAAAATGAATGTTGACTTGGTCAACATCCTTACCAAAAAATTAGAAAAAGAAGCTTGTTGGGCTTCTAACTTATTGGGCTAGACATATTTAATTCAAATCTCATAAAACCCACACACCCCTTCTTATTATTAAACAAAAACATACACCCCCTTACTAAGAACTTAGAAAAAGTTAATATAAAAATACTAACACCAATAATAATGAAAAGGCGACTAGCTATAACTTAACCACTAATGCTAGTAGGGTAAAATTTAGGGTATGACAGTTGCCCCTATTTAATTACTCTTTAATTTAATAGTGAAAGAACATGCAGGTCTCGCACCTTCAAATCGGAGATTTATTAAATAATAGAAAACCCTAAAATTTGACCAAAAGATTTATAAGGATACACTATGCAGCATTCTCAAGAGTACGAAAAAGAGGAAATAGATGATGATGTATCATCTTACCAGAGTTTGAACAACAAGTTTTGATTCGACTTGGATACGAAGATGCGGATAACTCGTCAATACCTGAAAAAGAGATCGTAGATTTTTTGTGTATTTACCATAACCTAGGAGGTAAATAACACCAGTTTGAAAATTGACTTACTAATGCTTCGAGACTAACATCGTAAGCTTATAACGTATATTTTGTTTATTCATAATAGCCTAGGGGATGAATAAAACAAAGTTGATAATCCATTGCTGCATGGAGACTAACACAATGAGTTATATCACATATTTCTTATATTTACTATAACCTAGAGAGTAAACAATATGAGGATGAACCTATACATTTATCACGACCTAGAGGATAAATGACACAGGGATAGGCTTATGCATTCATCATGACCTAGAGGATAAATAGTATAACCCTGATAATTTGTATACCTACCACAATCTAAAGGATAGATAATACGAAGAAAAACTTGTTCATTTATCACGACCTAGAGGATAAACGACATGAGAATAGACTTATGTATTCATCACGACCTAGAGGATGAATAACATAAATCCTAAAATTTGCATACCTACCACAACCTAGAGGATAGATATTTGAAAAGTTTGTGCGTTTATCACGACCTAAAGGATAAACGGAAAAAGATAGGCTTACGTATTTATCACGACCTAGAGGATAAAGAATGTAAGCCAGATAATTCGCATATATACCACAACCTAGAGGGTAGATACTTGAAAAGTGTTTTGATAATCAAATCTTAGACAACTAGACCAAAGATAAGATCATACTTTTCCGGTTGTGTCCGTTCTCAACCAAGGTATTCGTTTGTTTTGTGGAACATATAATCCAATGATGGGCCCCAAGAAAGTTCGTAGTTTAACCAAAATGAATTTGAAAAATGCCATGTATAATGCATATTGCTTTAAGTTGATATGGAACCCCAAAATGTATATGCACTGAGTGTTTTGTACATGCCCCAAATGTTTGTATATGCACCAAATGTTTGTATATGCCCCAAATGTTTTTTTGTAAATGTTTTAATATTTTCTCCTTTTAAACCATTAGTTTTGTGCCACCGACTCTCCAACGTCGTATGTTGCATTGTCGTGTTATTTTTGAGTTGATTTGAATAAGACGAATAAGTGTCAGCAGGAATTTGATATTTGTATCGCATGTGTAGGCTTGGCCATAGTTATGGACATAGGCATGGACATAGGTGTGAATTTTCTTTTGATGTTTTTCTAACCAAAATGCTCTTTGATATTTTATCAAATACTTCTATTTCTTTGTCTAATCCCCAAAATGATTTCAACACCGTATTCACAAGAAATTATCGTAGTATTTTGCAAACAAGTCGGAAAAGAAAAAACATAATTGAAAGATTGAAAAAGTAAATGTTTTATTGATAATCATGCCTTTGAACAGGTGAAAGTAAAAGGTGCAATTCCTAGAAAGAGGTCATTTACACAAAGTTTTAACACAAATTGAAAAATGGCAATGAAAATGATAATTGTTATTGTTGTTTCTCCAATGTCCTTTTGATAACTCCAATCTCCTTCACTTCCGAGTCATATGATTTGGATTAATCCTTCTCCTTCGTGGTCGTAGTCGTGGTTCTCAGATTGCAGTGTATTTGTTCTTTATTTTGAGTAGGATCCCTAACTTTTGCCTAGACCGTCCTTTCGGGTTTTCAATCCACCGAGATAATTTTTTTTGTTTATGTCCCTAATTTTTTCTTGGATCTCCCTTTAGGGTTTTCAATCCATTGGGATGCTCCTTTTTTCATAAGTCGCTCGTCTAAGGTTCTAACTTAGAGAGCTTTTTTATACATAGTATTTTTTTACTGCGTTTGAATTTGTTGAATGTGGCAGTTCTTCCCCATCCATTGTTGTGTGGAAAAGACCGCCACCCAAGAATATTGTGCCTTCGTAGTTGGGTGTCCATTTACCATGTGAATCAAGGCGAGGTAGTAGAATCTTTTTTATTACCAAATCTCCTTCTTTAAACACTCGAGGTCGGACCTTCTTGTTGAATGCTTTCTTCATCCTATTTTTGTACAACTGACTGTGGCACAAAGTTGTCAAGCGCTTTTCTTCAATGAGGTTAAGCTGATCAAGTCGCGTATGAACCCACTTTTATTCTTCAAGGTTTGTTTCCATTAGAACCTATAGTGATGGAATCTCTACTTTGATAAGGAGTAGCGCCTCTATGCCATATACGAGATAGAAAGGATTTGCACCTATTGACGTACATACAGAAGTACGATAGCCATGTAGAGAGAAAGGGAGCACTTAGTGCCAATATTTGTATGTCTTCACCATTTTCTAAATGATTTTCTTGATATTAATATTGGAAGCTTTAACAGCCCAATTCATCTTGGGTCGATATGGTGAGAAATTATGATGCTCAATTTTGAAGTCATCGTATAACTCCTTCATCATTTTGTTGTTCAAATTGGACCCATTATCTGTAATGATTCTTCTAGGAACTGTTGTACCCCAATTTCCCCCCTAAGATCCCTCATCACACTTTGTACATTTCGCACATAGCATTGGTCTCATGGTTATAAGATCGAAACATTTTGGCATTAGGGTTTCTCTCTCTGAATGGAGGTTGGTCGCTTCAAATGCAAGGTGACTAGAATCTGTGGATTTAATTGAGATTGAGGTACATAACCTTCATTAGGTCATCTGACGCATCATGCATCATTAGTCGATAGTTTGGCTTGGGATCAGGGATTTCGAGGAATTAGGTTTGTTGTATGGCTTTAAGGCCCTTATCTTTGCACAAGCTTGTTTCGGTAGATTTCTCCATCAATCATTTGTTCAAATTAGGATTTTATTTCCTGGACTTCTTTATCAGCAAACTACAGAGATATTCTCTCTCCTCAACTTCAGGTTGCAATCTTTCTTCAATGCTTAAGAATTAGGGTTTTCTTCTATTATGCTTTCAACTGGGGGCCATTGGATTAGGGCTCGATCTTGTGGTTATCTTGAGCTTCTCCTTCTTCAACGTTGTGGACTTGTTTTGAATGATACAGTTTTTGGTTCTCATCAAATACTTGTTATTTAGATTGCAAGTTAACTTGGGCTATTGAGAGAAATGACTAGTGACTTGGATTCGTTGAAACTTCTAATCGTGCTCAGAGTTAATATTGATTCAAGGGCTTATTAAGTTCATGAATTTGTTAACGGTTGATTCAAGATAGGGTCAGGAGCTTATTTAGCTCATTTTATCAAATAAAAGATGTTTGTTTAAAATGCAAGATGACTAGAATTTATGGATCCAATTGAGATTAAGGTTCATTGACCAAGCATGCCATTTGAAGTCAACTGAGTTTCGACTTGTCATGAATGTTTTAGTTACATTAAGGATCGATTTAAGATGAACATGGAATAGAAGTTTTTAATGTGATTCAAGGATAAGTCATTTAACTTGCTTAAAGGACAAGATATATGCGAGAGATGTTACAGGACTTGTGGATAATTTTCCTAGTTTTCTTGTACTCATAATATAAGTGATTCATCAATTGGATTTGTTTAGAATTTGGATTATGTTTGAGATAAAAAAAGAAGATGTTGAACTTAAGGTTAAATAAGGGATCACAATTCATTCAAGATACATTTTGAGAAGATGTAAGCATAAGAGAATAAATTCAAAGACAAGTGAATTAATTCAAAGTCTCTTTTCTTGATTCAACCATGGCTATTACAAAATCAAGAACTAGAACATTTACACTTTCAACCATTCAAAATTACATAAAAGTGACAATTTCAATCCAATTTATGAATATATTACATCAAAGTCCATAAAACTCCATGTCATCAAGATTTTTGTTGACGTAATGTTCAAATCTGTAGCTGCCTGCATCAAAACAGTGCAATCCAAAACCATAAAACCTGTCATGAAGATGACCATGCATCAAGAGAATACCTTCATATCATCAATACCATAACCTTAAACCATTCAAAATACATACAATGCCAAGGAAATTTTGATAATATGTGGTGCAACACAAGTCCAAAAGGCATCAAACCTTTGTTTTATACTTACAGAGCAGACATGATATTTAGGATCAACTTAGAAAAATCATAACTCGAAACAAAAGTCAAAAAGCTTCATACCAACACATCAATCCAAAGTTCGAAAAGCTAAATTCAGAAAATATGACTCAGAGTGTGGAGTGAGCAACAACAAGACCTAAGAGACCGAGGTCGAGGTCGAGGACGGGCTAGTCAAAGAGAGGGACATCATCAGGAGACTGAGTTTGATGCCTTTCCTTCTATTCAGCAAGTTATCCAGCCGATTACAGATACGACTGTGATTATACATGTTATCTTAGAACCAAGGGAGTTACCAAAGGAGAATATTGTCGCTCCTGTTGAAAACTCCGAATCACTCCATAATATTGATCTGAAAGCCAATATGATCGTAAGTGATGACAAAAAGACCAGCACAATTGCAAATCTTGTAGTCTCTATTCCAGGAAGCCACTATTCCTGCAGCCGTTATTCCTGAAGCCTCTAACTCTGATGCTGCTAAATCTGATGCTGCTAATCCTGCAGCCGCGATTCCTGAAGCCAGTGTTCCCTCATTGTCTGAACCTGCTCCAACTGACAGCATGCATCATGAAGAAATTCCAGGTTGGTCTCTTTCTGAGGTGGACAAGATGGCCATTGATACAATGCAGCTTGCACAGCGAATGGAAGAGGATGATGAAGATTACGACGAGGAGGATGAGTGAATTGTAGCGTTTCGAAGAAGGATTACTAAAAAATGATCCTGAAAAATCACGTCAAAAAAACAGTTAATTCAATAACCCTCTAACAGAATCCAACCACCTGAACAAAATTCCCTATTTGTTCTAACTGTTAACAGAACTTTAAACCAACCTATAACCAACTCTAATAAACTTCTAACGGATATCTATAAACAGAAAAACTTCCAGCCAACAGAAGAAAAAAAGAGAAAATCAAAAAGAGGAGAGGAGGATACGATTCATTCTAAGAAATCAGAGGGACTCACCTTTGGAACCTGGGCTCTCTCTCTAAACTTCTTTTCGGAAAAGACTACCGAGACATCTTCATCCTCTTCTCCACAACCTTCGCTCTTCTGTATATCTTCATCAATTCATCTTCTGCAAATTGGATAGCTCTGAAACTTCATTGCCCATTGCTTCAACCACCTTGAATTCTCTACTGCATACTCTCCTCTCCGTCTAAAAAACTACAACAATACTGATTCAAGATCATCGTTGATTCTTCATCGTCCTGCAATTTCTGCAAACGGCTCGGTATCTTCAATCAACATCGACAACGCCTCTTCAATCTGCATCTACATCAAATCTGCAACAAATTCATCGCTAATTATCATCAATGAAAATTCACATCCTATCATCGCAATATCACAAACAACGACATCTCTCTACTCTCTGCAATACAACACAAAGTGTATCATGAAAGTGCAATTGCGGAAACGAAGAGAATAAAAGAAGAGGTAGCAAAGGAAGAAATGGAAGCAAGAAGGAGGAGAAGAATACCTTAGTAGTGACGGTCGTAGGTTATGCCATCACATTGGAGCTTCGCGGATTCTGTTCGAGCGAATCCCTGATTTCTTCGAATTTAGGGTTCCAAAGTCATTTCTTCAATTAGGCCTCTTCTTGAAATTTCACAAGAAATTAACGTGGGATTTGAAATTGGGAGGTGATTTGAGTCGAGTTTGGTTCACGTTGTGTTGCAATGGGAAGTAGTTTGGGTGGTGATTAAGGCGACGACAACGGCACCGCCGCATGCAACTGTGAAGAAGACGAGAACAAGTTTGACAGCGACAATGTTGTGTTTTGTTCATCATAGGAGAAGAGCGAGATGAAGAGATTGAAGATCGTGTAGTTCACGGTGGCCCTGTGCTGATGGTGGAAAAGGGGAAACTGCAGCGAAGAATATGAAGCCATCGCGCCGTGTCTGAAGAAGAAGAGATTAAGTTCTCTTTATAACCATAATCCCCTTTTTAATATGATTCCTTTACCTAATTTATTTATGAGTAATTGTTTAATTCATAAGATAAAATGCAATTTTGTTGGAATGTTGATTCAATGGTTGGGTGGACTGAATCATCTCTTGGTCTTGGCCCAAAAGGTTGTCTTTTTTTACAGCTTCTTGGTTTGTCAACAAAAAAGGCATGGTGGGCTCAATTTTAATGGGCCTAGCGCTCAGAGTCTCATTGTTAGACAAACACCACTATCTCAGCCCACACCTCCTGATGCATTTTTCATACTTGTTTCAATCTCATTTTTTATTTAATTTTGAGGATTGAAATTTTTGTGTGGTGGTATTGGAAAATAAAAGGGATTTTGTTGAGGAGTTCGGGGAGTTACAAAGCAAATTAAGAGCTTAATCATCATCAAGAAAATTCAAGGAAGCTTCATGTAGAGTTTTCTTATCATTTGCATGGTTTTGAAGAGGCAACAGACCTTCTCCGTTAGATTTTCAAGAGGTTGCAAAGTATTTAGAAGCCTAATCTTCACCAAAGAAATTCAAGGAGGCTTCTGTAGAGTTTTCTTATTGCTTGTGTGATTATGAAGAGGCAACGGACCTTCTCCGTTCGGTATCACCTCCACTTTATTTTATTCCTCATTTCCGCATGTTATCGCTTTCTAGATATCATGTGAAGTAGGAAATAAAGAGCATGCACTCGAAGGCGTTGTTTAAAGACTTGTAGCAGGCATTCCGCACTTCATTTGCTATATGTGGCGTGCTTGTGTTTGTTTCTTTGTTGATTGATCAATGAGTCACTCAATTTAGAAATTGAGATCACGACTTCGCTCTCAGTGCATGCTCCCTATAGGATTTTATCGCTTTCCTTTAATTCTTGTTGATCGATGAGTCACACAATTTAGAAATTGAGATAACGACTTCGCTCTCATTGCATGTTCCCTATAGGATAGTTTTGTTATACTTTCTTTGGCATGCTAACCTAGATAGGGTCTCTCTAGGTGTGCTCTCTTGAGTTTACTAGCTTGCTTGCTTTATCCTTGTACTTACCATGTTCCCTTAGGATGCGCTTGCTCCATTCGGACACAAGTTATACCTTAGGTTATAAACCATGCATACTAACATTAGGTAGACGTTTCCCTTTTGTTCATCCTTAACATAGGACTACCATTGTATGATAACATTAGGTTAGAGATAGGTTAGTCTCCCTTAGATGTTTTCTTCTCATTTTTGCATAATTACATTTAAAACTAAAACTTCCTCTTTCTTGGCAAATGTATAAAGAATGATAAGCATACAAAAATACTTTTCATGATAAAAAATACCAACCAATCCATTTCTTTTCGCCATTCGGCTTTTCTCTTCTAAGAGCATGTTAGCTCCTTTCCACTACAGGTCATAAGTCTCCAAAGGTCGAGCAGCGGTGGAATGATTGAATGTAATATTGCTCGTTTAAAAAATACAAACAAACAAAATATATGAGCCGAACTACGGTAGCTCTGATTCCTCAAAAAGGATACGTAGGCATTAGGGTAGGGCCCGAGCGAGTACAACTTTATTTTCCCTACATTCTTTCTTTTTTCGTTGCATGCATTCTCTCTTAGTTTATAACCCTTAAGCATTATATTGAACACACCCTTTGATTAGAATAACGAGAGTGGAACCCGTAGAGTACTATGGACGTGCGGGGTGTTAATACCTTTCCCTCGCGTAATCGACTCCCTTACCCAATCTTTCGATCACAAGACCTTGATTTCCCCTTTAGGTTTTATTCTATGATTTTCCTTTCCCTTTCATATGGGATAAATAAATACTCGATGGCGACTTCATTGATTTTACTGCTACAGAAAAATGGCGACTTCACTGGGGAGTACATGTCGACCTATTGTTGGTCCATCCCATGAGTCACTCCTAGCTCCCGTTTTTCCTTTCTTATGGTGTTTGTCTTTATGCTTTTATGGATTATTACTTTGTATATGTTTGAGCATATGTTTGCATTGCATCTTTATTATTATTTGTTATATTGTTGTTGTGCTGGTTTCTCTGTTTGGTGGGATGTTACTATGAGGTAAAAGGCCCAATACCCAGGCCAAGTGGAAACAATAGGAACACTAGGAATAGAGTGGAACATGAACGGCTAGTTGACTTAGGTTTCACTATGCCGCCATGTCGTCCATGCTCAGATGAGGTACAAATGAGGGGCTATCATTTTCACGTAGGTGATATGGCGATAGTTTTTCAGGAGTACCCTCGATTCTGAGTTACCATTGACCTTACCATGACCTAGTCATTACCCGTGAGTGGTGAGGGAATAATCTATACAGGTACATATGGTGACTATACATGTTCTATTAGTGATTCTGATTATACTAATGATTTTGATCCTTGGTATTCTGATATTGGTCCGGACCTTTGATCTTATTACATATGACAGTGGTTCTATTATCAGTTCAGCAGTTATCCAGTATCGCAGAAGCTTTGATCCCACATGTTTGCATACATAGCATGTTAACATAATTATCAGCATACATGTTTTTTGTTTCCAAACAGTACTTCCTTGATTCCAATTGTTAAGACATTCTGATTATACTAATGACTTTGATCCTTGGTATTCTGATATTGGTCCGGACCTTTGATCTTATTACATATGACAGTGGTTCTATTATCAGTTCAGCAGTTATCCAGTATCGCAGAAGCTTTGATCCCACATGTTTGCATACATAGCATGTTAACATAATTATCAGCATACATGTTTTTTGTTTCCAAACAGTACTTCCTTGATTCCAATTGTTAAGACAAAAAATAAACATAAATATATATATATATATATATATATATATATATATATATATATATATATATATATATATATATATATATATATATATATATATATATATATATATATATATATATATATATATATATATATATATATATATATATATATATATATATATATATATATATATATATATATATATATATATATATATATATATATATATATATATAATAAATACATGAAAAAAGGATATATAATAACATTGTGGCTTAATAACCGAAATCAAAGTGTATGAACTTTTGGAAATAAGAATATGGAATTTGCATTACATATCATGTATCATGTCACATTTTACTATGCATCTCATGAGTTCCACGGAATTCTTACTCAAGGTCCGCTGGTCTCCAGAATCAAGTTGTCTCATCAGTGCAATGCCCGTGCTAAGGGAAGATGGAAAGCATTAAGCAAGAGATCTTTGAACTTCACAAAGAAATAACTACTTTGAAGGCTTATATGGAATATCTAACTGCTTTGGTTAAAACTTTGGTTGCCGCCTAATTCAATCCTTCTAGGGAGGAAGAAGAGATGGAAAAAGTCTTCACAAAAACTCTGAAATCATTCTTTCATGAGAAGGTGATAGTCAACGCATCCGTTGAATTCCCAGAAAAGGCGAATGTGGGAGTGCTTCTGGAAGAGGATGTCTGAAAGGAATGTTTGTCTGAAGACAGTGGCACAACTAGTGGTGTGAAAAAGTTTGATAATAATTTTTCTAAAAAGAGAACCAGAAGAAGAAACAATCAGCATCATAATCAGCATGTTCCTTCAGTCAACCCTGTGTTCAATTTACCTCTTGTCGCTCCAGTTTGGCGACAGAATCAACAAGTTTCTAATCAGAAGAAAGCTCAGTTTGATCCAATTCCAATTCCTTATGCAGATTTATTTCCTATCCTAATGGAGAAGAATTTTGTTCAAACCCGACCTCCACCGAAGATTCCTGAGAAGATACCTTGGTACTACAAAGCTGATTTGACTTGTGTCTTTCATCAGGGATCCCCTGGGCATAGTATTGAACAATGTCATCCATTAAAAGCTGAAGTCCAGAAATTGGTCAGAAGTGGTATCTTGTCACTTGACGGTATTTGTCTTGAAGATCAAGCCAAGTCTTTGTCGAAGAATAAATGTGATTGAAAGACACCCTGGATTTTAAGGATGATTAGTCTTCTCATGTTTACTAGCAATTTTACTGATTTCTCATTTGTAATTCTTCTTGTTAATCATTATACGGCTTGCATAAAAGAACTTGTTTACATTTGAATGATTATATTAATACAATAAATATGTTTGTCTTGAAGAAATCCATTCATTTCACTCGTATTTATTTTTAATTTTAAATTGCTTTCTGCATTATGATACCAACTTGTTATCCATTCTATTGCCTAAGCATAGATTGGAGGGAGGATGATGAATTTAAAATGCAAAATTTATGGTTGTATGCTTTTGAATAAAACCATGTTGACGATATACAGGCATTGTTTCAAATTCCCAAACACCGGAGATATAAGGGAGTGAAACCCTTGTTAACCCCTTTGAGCCTTGAAGCAGGAGTTTCTTTTCTATTTTATAAAAACCCTCATTTTTAACCATGGGCAGGGTAGTGTTCAATTAATTTGATCAAGCATTCGGAACTCATCAGAAATGTGCATCTAAGGATACAACAATGGTTATCCTTCAAAAGGTTGATGAAACCCAAAATTATAATGGCTAACCTTCACTTATTAAGAGTGGGCGTCAATTGAGGATACCCCAATGAGTATCACTCACACATCATAAAGTCAGTAGACGATGATACAACAATGGTTATCCCTCATTTTCCAAGAAATGGGGCAGTCACAATTCTTCCAACAAGTCGAAAATGACTCAACATCACGCGACATGTTCAAAAAGAAAGTAAGGGTAATGTAAAAATAAATGAAAAAATGAAATGAATAAGAAGTGATTAAATAAAAATACAAAAAGCCCCGCTAAGTCGAAACTTGAAAAAAAAGCTCACTTAGGCAAAAGTCAGGGCATCCCACTGGGCTTCATAGTCAAATTCAAAAAGAATTTGTCCAAGCAAAAGTTAGGGAAAATGATGGAAAGCCTGAAAGACAAAAAAGGATTAAAAAATGGATATCCTTAGAAAAGAAATATGTCGTGTGATTAGACAATAAAAGTAAAAAATAAAGTGATTGTCGTGTCCAAAGAAAACCTTGGTTGGTTCCTCAACTGTCTCGAAATTTCTTTTGAGAGATGAATGTTTAGGTCGAGTTAACTGAACTTAGGACCGGAGAACATCATGAAGGGGGTGGGCACCAAATAATTTTGAGCCTTAAAACCCATTTTTTCTAAAACCGTGAACCAGGCCACGTTACAACCCTCAAAAGTCCTAATTGAAACAAGGTTTATTTCGAAAGCATACTTCAACGAGATAGCATTTTCTGACTCTCATGAATTTTGATAAAAAATTTATGTTGATATCATATGCTTTTGTTATTTTTGATGAAAATAAAAATAAAAAAAATCAATTTCGCGTCCTGGCTAGTGATTCATTCAGAAGGTTTTGCGAAATATCTTCACAAAAAAAATCTTCAAGACTTACATAATTGTTGCATTAGAATTATCATTCTTAGAATAAACATTATTCTGCTTGTAAAACCATTGCATGATATCAAAGCTTACATTTGAGTATAAGCAAAGGGCACGTAACTAAGAAGAAGTTGTCAAGTAAAGAAGATGCAACATTCGGCTAATCTAGGGAAGTTACATCGAGATTCGACGAATCTCTAGAAACTTTTTTGGTCAGGCAGATTATCCTAAAAGCAGACAGCCAATGGCAAGTCGTGAAAAGATATCTCGACCAGTATGGTAAACTTGGGACAGCAAATTTGTTTCCAAGGGCATTTCCAGATTTTTTTAGACAATTACTAGGTTCTTCCACGAGCCGAAGATTTTCCTCAAGCAATTTTGTTTCTGATGATCTGCATAATAGAGGTGTGCATGATTCCCTCTACAGTAACTGACAAGCTAATACATGGTGTGGCATTTGGGCCCGTGTTCCCATCTTTCCCCAGTTAAGTTTTGGTTCAGATTGTCTTCAAGCAGCTATTTGATGGTGGATTTATAATCCCATCCTCCCCAGTCAGGTCCTGATTCAGATTTCTCCGACCGAGTGTAATTGTCTTTTGTGGTCAAAAGATGATCAAGCGGAGGTTGCGAAGTTACGATGCATGTGTTTGATTGTTGAACTCTTTCTCCCTTCGTGTTGAGAAGTAATCTTTATGCCCTCCAGTTATGATATTGTTGTTGTATTGTGCTTCTAAACAACCAGACAAGGGCAATATACATTCTAAGAAGTTTTGAGATAAGTGGCCACTCCTTGGGTTTTCTCTCGCTATATGCTGAGTTTGATTTAAAATCCCCACTAGCTGACCCATTGTTGGTGTTGTCAACTTCTTAATTCTCCAGATGTTTCAAATATGATACTTCCCTATGAAGTTGTTATCCCATGAAATTTCATGATTTCCCTCCCAGAGAATTTTACATAACTTTTATGCCTGACATTGAAGACTGTATCCAGGCTCTCTTTGGTGTGTGTGGCTTCTTTTTCCCCAATGAAGTTAGCATAACGATCCCCAGTTGAAGTATCAACGATGTAGTTTTGCATCTTCCCCGGTAAAGTCTGTATTGACATCCCCAGTTGAAGTCTCGACAACATGATTTTCATCTTCCTCTAGTGAAGTTAGTTTTGGAATCTCCAGTGAAGTCTAGACGATGAAGTTTCCTCTTCCTTTATCGAAGTACGTATTGGTATTCCCCGGCGAGACATAGAAGAGTTTATGGTATTCCCGCAACTTTATTTGTTGTTAGTTATGTGGTTCTTTGATTGTTTTCGAGCCTTGTTTTTCCCATCAAAGTTAAGCCGTGAAATAGGACTTTGTTTCCTCTGTTGATGCTTACCCTCTCGTGGAATCTAATCTTCATCCTGCACGTAACTTGACCGCGTGTTGGCTTCACCCAAGTTAGATTTGTCTGGTTATCCCCAGTGCATTATGGTTGTTTTGTCAGCATGCACACAATAACATCCATACATTCATACACATCATGCATAGATGAATTTAGAACTCATCATTCATTTGCATTCATTAATGTTTTGTCAGCATGTTATCCTTTTTGCAAAGTTATGTTACTCTCTCGCCAATAGAGTTGTCGATGTTAAACATAAAGTGTATATATCCTTTCAATTTCCCTAACGAGTTATCACTCTTGGAAGAATTCTTGCTCCATCCTTCCTGTTCAGTTCATTATCTGGATGGAGTGTGATCCCCTTTTGAGTTTATTTCTCATCGGGTGCTTACTTGGTTGATTATTTCATTCCAGCTTATTTTTGGTTTGAGTCTGTAGTCCCCAACAACATTATTATTCTGATTTTTGTAGGCTTCGTGCCTTGATTTGAGAATGTGCATTTATTTTGCATGCAAAGACTTTTTTCCCCCAACAGGGATGTATTGGTATTTCCCCGGGAAATCAAGCTTCATTTCTCGCCAGTCTTATTACAATTCCTTCTTAAAACAGCAAGTGGTGGTTCTCTTTATTTGAGCAACCTGTCCTTCCCAGTAAGTCTGTTAATGTAAGAAGATATTTTTTCCAATGAATGGCATCTCTTCGAGGAAGTTTCACAAGAGAAGTTTGTTGTGAAATCTTTACAAGTGGCAGTCTCTTTATTTAAGATAGCTTGTGTTTTTACCCTTTCCAGGTGAAATGTCTTGGTTAAAGATGAAACTGAGACCAGTTCGTGGCTTATAGTCAAGATCGAGGGGGAGTTTATCCGATTCTCCATCAAATGGAATCTCTTTGAGGAAGTTTCGTAAGAGAAGTTTGTTGTGAAATCTTTACAAGTGGTAGTCTCTTTATTTGAGATAGCTTGTATTTTTACTCGTTCTAGGAAGAACGCCGGGATTTTGGGAAGTTTGTTATTACTCTTTGAGACGTCACCTTCAGTAAAAATTGGTGCATTCTCTTTTTCTCCACCTTCAGTAAACGTCAGTGTATTTTCTGTTTCTTTACCTTCAATAAAAGTCAGTATTGTCCTATGTTTGTTTTTTTACCCTCATTCTTGAGTAGGTAGTTCATTACCATTCTTAGGTAAGATTGATCTTTTCTTATTAACGATTGCCGATCTCATGTGTTGATGTTATTCTCTTTTTTCTATCTCCTCTATGAGTGGATAGTTTGCAGCTATCGGTTAATTGTTGTCGTCCATTACCTTTTCTCTCAGTTTTCGAGGCTATGTTATTTTTGTCTCCTCTCTGGATCTTACCCTAGTAAGGTTGAGTTTTCTTTCCCCCAGCGGAACCAATTTGTCTCCAATGGATTCAAATTTCTATCCCAGGAGTCGTGTTGTTCTCCAGAGGTTTATTATCCTAGTTGAGTTCTTTTGGAAACTTGTAGATTCTACTTTTGCTTCTTCAGTACGTGTCTGGCCCATCTGCATGAAGTTCATATATTACATCCATAATCATAAGCATCGCATGGCATCTTACGGCCAAAAATAGGGCTTGTTTTATATTTAAGTACCTTTAATAACTTCGAAACGAAGATTTTAATCTTCGTATCTCCGGATAGAAGACACTTAAATAAGGGCAGCTGTTGTACCCCAATTTTTGCCCCTAAGATCCCTCATCATACTCTGTACATTTCGCACATAGCATTGGTCTCATGGTTATAAGATCGAAGCATTTTGGCATTAGGGTTTCTCTCTCTGAATGGAGGTTGGTCGCTTCAAATGCAAGGTGACTAGAATCTGTAGATTTAATTGAGATTGAGGTACATAACCTTCATTAGGTCATCTGACGCATCATGCATCATTAGTCGATAGTTTGGCTTGGGATCAGGGATTTCGAGGAATTAGGTTTGTTGTATGGCTTTAAGGCCCTTATCTTTGCACAAGCTTGTTTCGGTTGATTTCTCCATCAATCATTTGTTCGAATTAGGATTTTATTTCTCGGACTTCTTTATCAGCAAACTACAAGGATATTCTCTCTCCTCAGCATCAGGTTGCAATCTTTCTTCAATGCTTGAGAATTAGGATTTTCTTCTGTTATGCTTTCAACTGGGGGTCATTGGATTAGGGCTCGATCTTGTGGTTATCTTGAGCTTCTCCTTCTTCAACTTTGTGGACTTCTTTTGAATGATACGGTTTTTGGTTCTCATCAAATACTTGTTATTTCGATTGCAAGTTAACTTGGGCTATTGAGAGAAATGACTAGTGACTTGGATTCGTTGAAACTTCTAATCATGCTTAAAGTTAATATTGATTCAAGGGCTTATTAAGTTCATGAATTTGTTAACGGTTGATTCAAGATAGGGCCAGGAGCTTATTTATCTAATTTTATCAAATAAAAGATGTTTGTTTCAGATGCACGATGACTAGAATTTATGGCTCCAATTAAGATTAAGGTTCATTGACCAAGCATGCCATTTGAAGTCAACTTAGTTTCAACTTATCATGAATGCTTTAGTTACATTAAGGATCAATTTAAGATGAACATGGAATAGAAGTTTTTAATGTGATTCAAGGATAAGTCATTTAACTTGCTTAAAGGACAAGATATATGCGAGAGATGTTACAGGGCTTGTGGATAATTTTCCTGGTTTTCTTGTACTCATAATATAAGTGATTCATCAATTGGCTTTGTTTAGAATTTGGATTATGTTTGAGATACAAAAATAAGATGTTGAACTTAAGGTTAAAGAAGGGATCGCGATTCATTCAAGATACATTTTAAGATGATGTAAGCATAAGAGAATAAATTCGAAGACAAGTGAATTAATTCAAAGTCTCTTTTCTTGATTCAACCATGGCTATTACAAAATCAAGAACTAGAACATATACGCTTTCAACCATTCAAAATTACATAAAAGTGACAATTTCAATCAATTTTATGAATATATTACATCAAAGTCCATAAAACTGCATGGCATCAAGATTATTGTTGATGTAATGTTCAAATCTGTAGCTGCCTGCATCAAAACAGTGCAATCCAAAACCATAAAAATTGTCATGAAGATGACCATGCATCAAGAGAATACCTTCATATCATCAATACCATAACCTTAAACCATTCAAAATACATACAATGCCAAGGCAATTTTGATAATACGTGGTGCAATATAAGTCCAAAAGGCATCAAACCTTTATTTTATACTTACATAGAAGACATGACATTTAGGATCAACTCATAAAAATCATAACTCGAAAAAAAAGTCAAAAAGCTTCATTTCAACACATCAATCCAAAGTTCAAAAAGCTAAATTCAGAAAATATGACTCAGAGTGTAGAGTGAGCAACAACAAGACCGAAGAGGTCGAGGTCGAGGTCGAGGACGGGCTAGTCAAAGAGAGGGACATCATCAGGAGACTGAGTTTGATGCCTTTCCTTCTATTTAGCAAGTTAGCCAGCCGATTACAGATACGACTGTGATTATACATGCTATCTCAGAGCCCAGGGAGTTACCAAAGGAGAATATTGTCGCTCCTGTTGAAAACTCTGACTCACTCCGTAATATTGATCTGATGGCCAATATGATCATAAGTGATGACAAAAATACCAACACAGTTGCAAATCTTGTAGTCTCTATTCCAGGCAGCCACTATTCCTTCAGCCGTTATTCCTGAAGCCTCTAACTCTGATGCTGCTAAATCTGATGCCGCTAATCCTGCAGCCGTGATTCCTGAAGCTAGTGTTCCCTCATTGTCTGAACCTGCTCCAACTAACAGCATCCATCATGAAGAAATTCCAGGTTGGTCTCTTTCTGAGGTGGACAAGATGGCCATTGATACAATACAGCTTGCATAGCGAATGGAAGAGGACGATGAAGATTACGGCGAGGAGGATGAGTGAATTATAGCGCTTTGGAGAAGGATTATTAAAAACCGATCCTGCAAAATCACGTCAAAAAAACAGTTAATTCAACAACCCTCTAACAGAATCCAACCACCTGAACAGAATTCCCTAACTGCTCTAACTGTTAACAGAACTTTAAACCAACCTATAACCAACTCTAACAAACTTCTAACGGATATCCATAAACAGAAAAACTTCCAGCAAACAGAAGAAAAAATAGAAAATCAGAAAGAGGAGAGGAGGATACGATTAATTTTGAGAGATCAGAGTGACTCACCTTTGGAACCTGGGCTCTCTCTCTCTCTCTCTATCTTTGAACTTCTTTTCGGTAAAGACCACCGAGACATCTTCATCCTCTTCTCCACAACCTTCGCTCTTCTACATATCTTTATCAATTCATCTTCTACAAATTGGATAGCTCTGCAACTTCATTTCTCATTGCTTCAACCACCTTGAATTCTCTACTGCATACTCTCTTATCCCTCTAAAAAGCTACAATAATACTGATTCATGATCATCGTTGATTCTTCATCGTCATGCAATTTCTGCAAACGGCTCGATATCTTCAATCAACATCGATAATGCCTCTTCAATATACATCTACATTAAATCTGCAACAAATTCATCGCTAATTATCATTAATGAAAATTCACATCCTATTGTCGCAATATCACAAACAGCGACATCTCTCTACTCTCTGCAACACAACTCAAAGTGCATCACGAAAGCGCAATTGCGGAAACGAAAGCGAATAAAAGAAGAGGTAGCATAGGAAGAAATGGAAGCAAGAAGGAGGAGAATAATACCTTAGTAGTGACGGTCGTAGGTTACGCCATCACATTGGAGCTTCGCGGATTCTGTTCGGGCGAATCCCTGAATTCTTCAAATTTAGGGTTCCAAAGTCATTTCTTCAATTCGGCCTCTTCTTGAAATTTCACAAGAATTTGACGTGGGATTTGAAACCGGGAGGTGATTTGAGTCGAGTTTGGTTCATGTTGTGTTGCAATGAGACGTAGTTTGGGTGGTGATTAAGCGACAACAACGGCACCGCCGCATGCGACTTTGAAGAAGACGAGAACAAGTTTGACAACGACAATTTTGTGTTTTGTTCATCATAGGAGAAGAGCGATATGAAGAGATTGAAGATCGTGTTATTCACGGCGGCCCTGTGCTGATGGTGGAAAAGGTGAAACTGCGGCGAATAATATGAAGCCATCGCGTCGTGTCTGAAGAAGAAGAGATCAAGTTCTCTTTATAACCCTAATCCCCTTTTTAATATGATTCCTTTACCTAATTTATTTATGAGTAATTGTATAATTCATAAGATAAAATGCAATTTTGTTGGAATGTTGATTCAATGGTTGGGTGGACTGAATCATCTCTTGGTCTTGGCCCAAAAGGTTGTCTTTTTTTACAGCTTCTTGGTTTGTCAACAAAAAAGACATGGTGGGCTCAATTTGAATGGGCCTAGCGCTCAGAGTCTCATTGTTAGACAAACACCACTATCTCAGCCCACACCTCCTGATGCATTTTTCACACTTGTTTCAATCTCATTTTTTATTTAATTTTGAGGATTGAATTTTTTGTGTGGTGGTATTGGAAAATAAAAAGGGATTTTGTTGAGGAGTTCGGGGAGTTACAAAGCGAATTAAGAGCTTAGTCCTCATAAAGAAAATTCAAGGAAGCTTCATGTAGAGTTTTCTTATCATTTGCACGGTTTTGAAGAGGCAACGGACCTTTTCCGTTAGATTTTCAAGAGGTTGAAAA
Source organism: Vicia faba (assembly GCA_948472305.1). NCBI lineage: Eukaryota > Viridiplantae > Streptophyta > Magnoliopsida > Fabales > Fabaceae > Vicia > Vicia faba. The sequence goes on from CATIWC010002417.1 coordinate 432,118, forward strand.
GTATTTAGGAGCCTAATCTTCACCAAAGAAATTCAAGGAGGCTTCTGTAGAGTTTTCTTATTGCTTGTGTAATTATGAAGAGGCAACGGACCTTCTCCATTTGGTATCACCTCCACTTTATTTTATTCCTCATTTCCGCATGTTATCGCTTTCTAAATATCATGTGAAGTAGGAAATAAAGAGCGTGCGCTTGAAGTCGCTGTTTAAAGACCTATAGCAAGCATTCCGCACTTCATTTTCTATATGTGGTGTGCTTGTGTTTGTTTCTTTGTTGATTGATTGATGAGTCACTCAATTTAGAAATTGATATCACGACATCGCTCTCAGTGCATGCTCCCTATAGGATTTTATCGCTTTCCTTTATTTCTTGTTGATCGATGAGTCACTCAATTTAGAAATTGAGATCACGACTTCGCTCTCATTGCATGTTCCCTATAGGATATTTTTGTTATACTTTCTTTGGCATGCTAACCTAGATAGGGTCTCTCTAGGTGTGCTCTCTTGAGTTTACTAGCTTGCTTGCTTTATCCTTGTACTTACCATGTTCCCTTAGGATGTGCTTGCTCCGTTCGGGCGCAAGTTAGACCTTAGGTTGTAAACCATGCATACTAACATTAGGTAGACGTTTCCCTTTTGTTCATCCTTAACATGGGACTACCATTGAATGATAACGTTAGGTTAGAGATAGGTTAGTCTCCCTTAGATGATTTCTTCCCATTTTTGCATAATTGCATTTAAAACTAAAACTTCCTCTTTCTTGGAAAATGTATAAAGAATGCTAAGCATATAAAAATACTTTTCATGATAAAAAATACCAACCAATCCATTTCTTTTCGCCATTCGGATTTTCTCTTCTAAGAGCATGTTAGCTCCTTTCCACTACAGGTCATAAGTCTCCAAAGGTCGAGCAGCGGTGGAATATTGATCGAATGTAACATTGTTCATTTAAAAAATACAAACAAACAAAATATATGAGCCGAAATATGGTAGCTCTGATTCTTCAAAAAAGATACGTATGCATTGGGGTAGGGCCCGAGCGAGTACAACTTTATTTTACCTACATTCTTTCTTTTTTCATTGCATGCATTCTCTCTTAGTTTATAACCCTTAAGCATTAGATTGAACACACCCTTTGATTAGAATAACGAGAGTGGATCCCGTAGAGTTCTATGGACGTGTGGGGTGCTAATACCTTTCCCTCGCGTAATCGACTCCCTTACCCAATATTTCGGTCGCAAGACCTTGATTTCCCCTTTAGGTTTTCTTTGATGATTTTCCTTTCCCTTTCATATGGGATAAATAAATACTCGGTGGCGACTTTATTGATTTTACTCCTACAGGAACCCCATATTTTTATATGAGATCCTGCTTGATAAACCGAGTAACCACTTGTCTTGTCACGTTCGCGTATGATGCAGCTTCCACCCATTTGGTGAATTAACCAATGACGACTAGTATGAATCGGTGTCTGTTATAGGATTTCGGTTTGATCACTCCTATCATATCAATTCTTCACATAGAAAATGGCCAAGGAGAACTCAGGATATTAAGGGGAATTGGAGGCACATGCATTTTGTCAGCTTAGATTTGGCATTTGTGACATGTATTTGTATAATGGTAGCAATTAGGTTCCATTGTATACCAATAATAGCCTTCTCGCAAGATTTTTATAGCCATGGAATGTCCATTTGTATGAGTTCCAAAAGTGCCTTCATGGATTTCTCTCATAAGTGTATTTGCTTCATGTTTCTCCACGCACCTGAGTAATACCATATCGTAGTTTCTTTTGTACAATACATCACCATTTAGAAAGAACTTTGAAGCAAGCTTCCGTAGTGTTTGCTTGTCAACTACAGAGGCATTTTATAGATATTCTTGTTTCTCGAGATACCTTTTTATGTCATAGAACCAAGGCTTGTTATTCGGTCCTTATTCAATGGAAAGGTAATGTGCAGGTTCTTCAAAATGTATAATTGTAATGTGTGTTTCATGATTTGGCTAGGTCACTTTGAACATGGCTTGATAAAGTTGCCAAGGCGTCTGCCATCTAATTTTATTCTCACAGAATATAACTCAATGTAATTTTAGTAAATTTCGTAGCTAGCTTCAAAACATGATCCCGATATGGAATTAATTTGGGATGTTTAGTGTCTCATTCACCATTGACTTGGTATATGACTAATTTTGAGTCTCCATAAACTTTGAGATGTTTAATTATTAGATCGATAGAAGCTTCCAGACCCTAACTACAAGTTTTATATTCAGCAATATTATTGGTGCAGTCAAAACATAACCTTGCAGTATAAGGTTTGTGAAAATTCTTCGAAGAAGTCAAATCTTCCCAATATCATGCCATAGTGCCTTTGAAGCACCGTTAAACATGAGTGGCCAACATTCCCCTTGTTTAGGTCACTCATCAGGTCCTGGTATTTCGTAGTCACCTATAACCATGACATCTTTGTCTGGAAAGTCGAACTTCATTGGTTGATATTTTGGCAACGATTGATGAGCTAGATTATCAGCTAGTACACTACCTTTGATGGCATTTTGAGTAATATATTGGATGTCTTACTCGGATAGTAACACTTTCCATTGGGAAATTCTTCCTTTAAGGGATGGTTTTTTGAACACATACTTTAAAGGATCCATTCTTGCTATTAACCAAGTGGTGTGAGTTAACATATAGTTCCATAACCATTTAGTAGCCCAAGCCAAAGCACAACAAGTATTCTCGATAAGTGAGTACCTAGTTTCACAATCGGTGAATTTCTTGATGAGATAGTAAATTGCATGCTCTTTTCTACTTGTTTCATCATGTTTCCCTAATACATATCCCATTGACCATTCAATCACTATTAAGTACTTGATGAGCGGTCTCCCAGGAACTGGTGGCATCAAGATTGGTGGCTCTTGTAAATATTGATTTATCGTCTCGAAGGTTGTTTGACAATCATCATTCCACACTACTATTTGGTCTTTTCAAATTAATTTGAATATAGGCCCGCATGTAGCAGTTAGGTGCGATATGAACCTCGAAATGTAATTCAATCATCCTAAGAAACCACGAACTTCCTTTTCCGTCCTTGGAGCTGGCATTTCTTGTATGGCCTTCACTTTGTCGGGATTTACCTCAATACCATGATGACTTACAATAAAACCTAATAACTTACTTGACCTGACGCCAAATGTACACTTGTTCGGATTTAACCTCAGTTTGAACTTTCGCAGATGTTCGAATAATTAATGTAAATGTATGATGTGATCCTCCTCCGTATGGGATTTGGGAATCATATTATCCATGTATACCTTAACCTCTTTGTGAATCATATCATGGAATAGTGTGACCATAGTTCGTTGGTAGGTTTTCCCCTGCATTCTTCATACAGAAAGGCATTACCTTGTAACAGAAAGTGCCCCAAGGAGTCATGAAAGTAGTCTTTTCCATGTCTTCGGGTGCCATTTTGATCTGATTATAACCCGAGAAACTGTCCATGAATGAGAATACCGAAGCTTGAGCTGTATTATCCACCAAATATCTATGTGAGGTAATTAGAAATTGTCTTTGAGGATTACTTTGTTCAGATCCTAGTAATCTACACACATGCATACTTTGCAATCCTTCTTGGGCACTGGTACAATGTCAGCTATCCAAGGTGGATAATCTACGACCACTAAGAACCTTGCATCATAAGGACCTCTTCTTAAATCTTTCTATACATGTTTGGACGAGTTCTTTTGAGCTTCTGTCTAATTGGAGAACAACCTTCCTTGAGAGGTAGTCTATGCACCACAATATCTATAGCCAATCCTCGCATATCTCTGTAAGACCAAGCAAATATATCCACATATTTATGTAACAGCTTGATCAGTATTTATTTAACGCTTCTATCCAATGTTGCCCCTAGCTTGATCTCTTTTAGATCTTCCCATGTGCCAAGGTTAATGGTCTCAATAGATTCTTGGTATGATTGTATATTGTGAGCTTTTTGCTCTATCTCCCTTGCCAATTCTTCGGAGAGTTCAAGATCTCCGTCATCCTCCTCTTTCACTTGGTTGATGGATACATCAAAATTATATTGGATAGTAGTAGTAACATTATCAGTGATTTTAGGCATGGATCTACACATTTATCATGTTTTGGTGCAGTTTTTAGTATGTGATTTTGAAAATTCATATGAAGTGTTGCCATTTTAAAATATAAGAGATAAATGCAAGAGAAAGACAAGGATCTTAATTGAATGTGAAATATAACTTTTATTAATTGTGAATGATGTTTTAGGAAAATTTGGGACCCTTACAAGCTACCCCTATGCCTCGGGTTTTGCATAGGTTCTTTTTAAAACAAGAAAAATTACTTTGGAATAGAAAATATCTCTGAAATTTCCACGGCTGTCCAATTCTTGAGTTCTTCTCCTGGAGCACACTCATGGATGAAGTCAGATGCTCTTTTGGTGCTGCTCTTGCTAGATATCATTGCCACTTTTCCACCATGCTCTACCCCTTTATTGATGAAGGTTTCCTGGATAGGAGGAAACTGCACCTTGCCTTTCAGGGTAGCCTTTGAAGATTCGTAACCCAAACCAAAACAATTATTCTTCTCAGGTATCTCCACAAGTTTAACCCAAGATTTTGAGGTACCATCCTCCACAACTGCTTGTAAATCTCTCCACAAAGTCACAATAGGTTTCTTGATTTTCTCCACCGGTAGGGTTACCGTTGAAGAAACCTCTAAGACTTGAAATGGTGTTGATATGCAGTCCTCATCCGCACTGATATATTTATAGGACTCTATGTGACTTACAAAGATATCCTTCACTATCGATTATAACCAATCTTTCTTCAGCGAAGAACTTCAATTTTTGATGTATAGTTGAAGTAACGGCCCCCGCTGCATGAATCTAAGGTAGTCTGAGTAAACATGTATATGATGGTTCTATATCCATTACTTGAAAAGTGATATAAAACATATACGGGCCAATCTTGACAGGAAGATTCACTTCTCCAAACAATGTACTTTGAGAACCATCGAAAGCTTTGACTATCGTAGAACTTGGCCTTATAACAACACCATCTAGGGTTAACTTCATTAAGCTAGATTTTGGTAACACATTGAGGGAAGAACCAGTATTGATGAGTTCCCTAGATAGGTTAGTTATACTTATCTGGATGGAAATGTGAAACGCCTTATTGTGAGCTCTACCTTATGGAGGCAACTCATTGTTATTGAAGCCTAGGTATAATCCAGATGTTAGGTTTGCTACAACATTGCCAAATTAATTCACTGTAATCTCCCTTGCAACATGAGACAAACTCTGGATCTTCATCAGAGAGTCTCGATGCGCTTATGAATTGAGGAGAAACGAGAGTATTGAAATCTTGGATGGGGTTTGGTATAGCTGATCGACCACCCTATAATCACTTTTCTTGATTATTTTCAAGAATTCTTCTGCTTCTTGGTCAGTAAAATTCTTACTTGGAGGTTCTTGTTTTTGGCTTTCCTCCACCACAGCTTTCCCCTTATCCTTAACCATAACATCATTCTTCTTTTGTGGTTTGGAACCATAGATTTGACCACTGCAAGTCATTCCCCTGTTCCAACTATATTTGTTATCGCAGGTCCTTGACTTATCGATGGTTCACACTCTTGCTTTGAACCATTGACATAGACAGTAGAATCATAACTCCATGGTACCGCTTTGTTACTTTCATAGGGAGTGGTAGGTGGCCCCCTTATCACCATTGTAGTTTTTGGAATTATTGGAATTCTCAAAGTATGGCGTGGTATCATCATTGGTGCTTTTGTTAACTCTCCCCATGGAATCAAAAGAGTCTTCTTATTAGGACTCGTCCCTTGGAAAGGAATTACCAATGGCTTATTTATTCTTCCATCGATCGCAGCTATGTATTATTCTTTAGGGTATTTCCCAAATTGGACTTTTCCCTGATCCACCAATTTATGTAACGTCTTTTCAAAAGCTTCATTGTGTTCCAAGAGGAACCCACATTAAAAAAATATTCTTTCGAAAGGTTTATTAGAGCCTTTTCTCGTCTGACCGTCCCAAAGTCAGTCATCACTTCAATCACATTCACAATTGGCCCACCATGCGGAGGCATGGGGTTCATCTTGGTATTTGGCTTGTTAAAGGTGATATATTGGGAATAAAATAAATCTTGAACCTTATGTTTGAAGTCCCAACATTTGCATCGTACTTTGGTGGGAGTGCCCCAATTGGAGGAACTTGTGGCTTCTTCTCTACCAAAGATGCCTTGAGTAGATGTTGCAGTGATTGACTGTGAGGCATGGGAAGAGGGTCAAATATTCTGGAGGCCTTTCAAACCTATTCTGTTATTGTTCTCATGTAATTACCAATGGTTGTTGTGCCCTTGGGTATGATGCGACAACATTAATTTCTCCTTCCTTCTTTTTCGAGAAGTTAAGAACATGTCTCTTTGAATTATAAGGGTACTAGATGATGCCCCTTGTATCTTCCCACTCTTTATACCTGCTTCAATTCTTTCACCAATAATCACCAACTCATAAAATCCGGAAGAGACACTCCTTAACATTTTATCAGTACAACCCTTATAAAGTGCCCATGAACATATCGACTAATTCTTTCTCCAAGAGTGGTGGTTGTACACGAACTTCCATTTCTCTACATCTTTGAGCGTACTCCTTGAAAGAATCCTCATTCCTATGAGACAAGTTGTACTTGTACTGTCTTTGGAAAGCATTGGCAAGATCTGCCCATCTCTGGATATGGACTCGCTTCAATTGCATGTACTAATCTAAAGATGCCGCACTCAGGTTGTCTTGGAAGCAATGAATCATTAATTTCTGTTCTTGAGAATAGGCGTGAATTTTCCTGTAATACATGCGTATATGGTTCCTCAGACATGTAAGCCCCTTGTACTTTCCAAAGTCAGCTACTTTGAATTTTGGAGGGATTACCACATCCGGAACTAGACCCATTTCGAGAGCATCGACGTCAAAAGCATCATAACCACCCATAACCTTCAATCTTTCTTCGAGAGCCTTATATTGATTGAGTGCTAAGGGATTATCAATCATCTTAGGTTGGTGTGTTTGGTTAACACCTTCCAAATCAAGATCTCTATATTGTAGATCTGCGTAGTTGTCTGTATTGTTGACTGGAATCTGCAAAGTATGGGATGGCCCTACCTTTGGTGGAGGTGGGATAAACCCTTCAGTATTAGCTTTCCTGACCTCTTATTATGCCACACTCGACTTTATAGGTCCTAATTCTGGTTCTCTTCTCGGTTGGTGACTACTTGATGCACAAATAGTTTGGGCTTCCTCTTCAAAGGTTGTCCTAGGAATCTGCTCTTGTCTTTCGATGATGTTCTTTAAAGCTAAGAGAACTTGACTCGTGTCTCCTTTCATTGAGTCAATATTGTCTTTTACTTGATCCAAATCTTCCTTGAATTCCGCTTGGTTCTCTTCAATCTGTTCCATCACTTTCTTTTGATGGACTCTTGTTTGATACGACGGTCGGAGAGGCGGTGTTGTTCTAGCTTTTCTACCAATGGTTTAACTGAAGAATGTTTTTGAAAAATGATAAGTTTTTATATGAAGTTATGAAATGCAATGTTTTTTAATGGATGAATGTATTAATATGCTAAGAGTTTCATTTTTGAATGTCTTATTCACTTGGATTCTCCATATATATATTTTTTAATATATTTTTCTTAGGTTTTTCTTTTTTATTGGAGAGCGTCTTAAAAATAAATACACAAATGATATACGGAAACAAAACTTTTATTGATATAATTGTTTTTAAAAAGATAATACAATTCAGATATTGAAAAATATTCTACCCAAACATTAAAATTAAATAGCTGAAAGAACTAACTAAGGGAAATAAAATCTTCTAAGTGCGCCTGCAGATTTCTGATCTGAAGCCATCAACCATTGTCCTACAAAGTTTAAGTAAGTCTTCAACATCTTTTGGAAGTGGGACCATCACACTTTTTGCATCTCTTAAACTCCTAGAGATGTCACCAATGAGGTTGTTGGCTAAGAAGGAGAGTCTTGCATGCTTGTCTTTGTAGAACCAATATTCTTGGTATAGGTCTGGAATTATCTTATGATTATCCTTTCCGGCCTTGGCAATCTTTGTGTTTTGTTCTTCCCAATATAGTTTTTCAGCCCTCATCTCTGTATAGGGTCTCCTTTGTATGAGGAAATTCTTTCGGAGGTCTTCTAACTCATGACAAACTTGCTCATATTCCTCAGTCTTTTGGGCGAGAAGCCTTTCTTCCCTCATCCTCTTGAGACATTCCCCTACATCTAATTCTTTTCTATCTTGGAGTCTCATAGTAGGATACTGAATTTGCTCTTCTTGGTCTAGAGAAGCTTGGGCCAAACTTTGAATTTAGGCCCTCAAATTTTCTTCCATCTTCTTTTTATCTTGCATTGCCTTTTTGTACCACCTATTTAGCCTCCCAAATTCACTAGCAGCATCCTCTAAACGTTGGTTGTGAGAATCTAAGTTGAAGGTAGCACTCAATAATCCTTTGATCAAACGTTTCTGCTTGAGACTCTCCTTTTCAAATTCCTCACGGTCTTTCTGAATTTGTCGATCTTTCGACTCAAGCTCGCGTTGCATCTGTCCTTTCTCCTTATCTAAGTTATGAAGGCTAAGCTCTAATTCTTCTTTCTCCTTTTGATCTTGATTCAAAGCTTTCTTCAAGTTGTCTATTTCTTCTAAGGACATAGGCAGAGGGACTGGGACATCAAGCTTGTACTCAGAATCAATGTCAAATGGTAACTTAACAACTTGCACCATATCCAAAACCCATCTAGTGTAAGGTTCTTTCGCCTCATCATTCTTTCTTTCAACTTTTCTCTTGTTAACCCTATTCAAAGCTCGAACTATCTTGTTGAGAAAATCTCGGTCATTTCTGCCCATGTCGTGAATGATTTATTGGTGTTGTTCATCAGAAGGTTTATCCTCCAAAGGATACCCAAGTTATCGCAAAGCCAAAGTAAGGTTGCAATTGATGCAACCACGTGAACTAATTAGTGGAACATTCAGGAAATCTCCGCAGCTATAAATGATATCTCCAATGTCTAGCTTCCTCGCATACCACATCACTGAATCAACAGTAAGAGACCTTAACTTTTGAGGCCACTCAAATCGTGTCATAATTTTAATCATATAATCTTATTTGTAGAGATGAGACATAAACCAAGAATATAGGAGTCAGATACAACAGTTCAGCGTACCCCTCCCCTTTTCATAACGAGTGTGAAAAGCATAGTAAATATAAACAAGCAAAGCAGGAGTTCGATCCGCATTCAAAGCTTTTGTGCCCCAAAATACACTAATAATTGCAGGGTTAATATAGTCCAAGGTCCACAGAAACAAAATTACACCAAAGACAAGTAGCCCTAAGCAATCAACACAAGACTCCCATTCTTTATTATTGGCAAAAGAAAGGGCTTTAGCTTCCAAATATTGTCTTTTAACCCCTTGTATATCACCTTATTTTTTGTAATTATGTGAAAAATTATGATAAGAGATCCCTTAACCCTTCTCTAAGTCCTTAACATTAATAGTTTGTCCAATTCCCACATATGCTTTTCCCTTAGAAAAATTCAAAAGTCTATCAAATTCTTCCAAAGTCGGCACTCGCTGAAAGTCTTGAAAGGTGAAACACCTTAATAGAGGATCATAGAACTGAACCAAGAAATAGATGGAATCTAATTGTACATCCACTTTTGTGAACTCAAGAGTATCCCCATAGCGGCGAACAAACATCTTCAAAGCTTTTTCAGACAATTTCCCTTTGATAATCTTGATCTTCGTCATATCTGGCTTGACGGTGCTAACACGGGCAAGTTGTTTCCCTCTGGAATTAATTTTTAAGATACTCACCAAAACCTTTGGTTATTTATTTTCTAATCCTATGAATAAGACAAACAAAAAAGAATTGAGAATAATAAATATGTGAGATGCAAAATGTATGAATGCATGATCGTGTGGCATAGTAACGAGATTTATAAAAGGTATCCTTAGTCGGTAGGCTCCTAGTTTTGGCCTACGTATATTCTACCCTCCCCATAATGTGGCTTCCTTAAGGTTATCATGGATTACTATAGAGGGAAAGGCACAAGGGCCTCCCTTAAGCGGAGCTTCTTTGTAGACCGAAACTTTCGTCTCTAAGGTCGTAAAAGGTCTCACCATGAGATTTTGGTTTAGGGTTATACAAAAAGTCATAGGTTTCATTCCAAAGTCCTATCCCCAAAGAGGATATCTCTTGAGACATATTCCTTTTTTGTAATTCCACCGAATCTAGGCGAAGTCCTCGCAAAAACTCATAGGAATGATATATCTCCTTGGCTAATAGACGAACCTTCTTTCTAAGGGTTTGAATTATTCGAAATTAAAATCCCACCACAAATAAAATATGATAATGAAAACAATATAAAAACAAATAAATAGACCAAATAAATAAATAAAATAAGAAAATATAGAAAAACATCAAAAATAGAAAACCCTAACAAAAACCCTAAACCCAAAAAGGAGAGGCTTCTAAACCCTGGGGTTTAATCCCCAGCAGAGTCGCCAACTGTCGTAACTGGCAAAAAATATAGAGTCGCCACCATTAATTTTTATATTAAGAAAAGGAATATAAAGGATAACCCTAATTTGATCAGAGATTCTAAGTTATTGACTTACTTTAGATGAAGGGAAAGTGTTAGGAACCCCCCATCTACCTTGTTCACAAGGATACTAGGGTTTAGGTTTAAAGTTTAGGAATAGGGTTTTAATTTTAACTAAGGGAACTCTCTATGATTTTTAAGTTGCGCGTCTACGTATCCTCTTATGAAGAATCAGAGTCCCAATTTGTAGTTCGTAGTTGTTTGGTTAGTTTTTTTTATAGATTATGGAAATATCTCAAATTCTCCTTGAACCAAGTTTGGATGTGTGAATAGCAAAATTTGTAGACATAGTTCGCAGTTAATAAGAAATATCTTCATAATCCTTTTTTGAAAATAATGTAAATTGATTAAGTTAGTAGAAAATCGTTAGTAATTTGTTGGTTAGATGTTTTCGAGTATATGATGAAATATGTAAAAAAAAGATTTTAATGCATGAAAAAAGTATTTTAATGCAATTAAGATATTTAAAAAGGGATTAGTGCTTAAAAGCAATTTTTGATTAATACTTGACTATTAAAAATACATCAAGTATTTTTAATAAAAATATTAATATTTGCTAATTATACAAAATTATATATTAATGCAATAAATCAAAAAAATGGTAGTAAATAAACAAATAAATAAATAAATAAAATTATAAAAATTAATTAATTTTATTTAAAAACACAGGGGGTGCAAAATTAGTTTGCTAGTAAAATGTTAGGGGTGTGAATAACAGGGCCTTAAATCCAGATATTAGATTTAGGCTCAAACGCAGGGAGGTGTCGTTTAAGAACGTAATGGCGAAATTAGGGGTGCAGGAATTAAGCGTCCAAGTCCATATGTTGGACTTGGTCCAATAGCGCATGAGGGGTGTATTTTTTAGCATAGTAGCAAAATAAATAAAAAAATTGGGAGGTGTGATTAAGAATGGGTTTGGCCCAGAGTTGAATCAGATAAATGCCTGTTTGGATCGTGTGTGGCTAACGCATGGGAATACAATGAGATCGTGATTTTAGAGCGTCCGATTAAAATTAGAAAGGTGTGATTAAGGGTGCACGGTAAGGAGGATGTACCTGAGTATGAAGAGTGTTTATAAAGAGGATTTTTGAGTTTGAGGCCCATTTTCTTCTCTTGTTTCTCTCTTTAACTGAACCAAACAAACCCTTTTCTATATTCTAGAGAGAGATGCTCTCGGATCTCTCTAGAAAAGAGATCATCGGAAATCGTCCTGCCCTGGGCTCCTCCAGCCGGAAATTGCTTCCGTCGGTGGCCGCTATAGGGCACCACCACCTTCATCCTAAAACCACCGTGAAAAACCCGAAAACTTTGAAGATCTTCATCCAACCCTTAGAACCCTAACCCTATGTTCATATAAACCCCCCAAAACCCAAGAACCTTAGGATTCTGGGATGAACCCTACCCTAACCCCAAGAATCCTAAGAACCCTAGGAACCCAGAAACCCCAAATCAAGCCTCAATCACGCAATAAAACATCAATCATCAGGCGATTAAAACCCTAAAAGCTAAGTGTTTTCATACTTGAATTCGTAGCTCACTTTTTCGTCCTGCTTCTAGTTTCTCCTCCAAATTCCTCCTTTTCTTTCTTGGATTCGCATGTACAAGATTGAAGATGGCAATGGTGACGATAGTGGCGTAACTCATACCTAGGGTTTCAGAAATTGAAACCCATATCCCTCTTCTTCTTCTCCTCGATCTCTTCTTATATTCACCAATTTCCTCTTCTTCCCCTTTTAGAATTTTTTAGGGTTCTATTTATAGGCTTAGGTGAGAGATAGATTAGGAAGTTTGGTTTATGATTGTCGTTACAAATTGTAATTGATTTAGGAATTAGGAAGATTTAGATTTGGTTAGAGATTTATTTGTAAATTAGAGATTTGAGATTTGATTTTGTATAATATTGATTTGAGTACGATTATTTTGTAAAGATTTGATTTTTGTTTGAATTGAGTGTAATGTTTGATTCGATTGTGATTTATTTCTGGATTTCTATAGTATTTGTTTTTTTAAACTCCTTGGGCCGTCGCTGAGTTTGATCAATTAGTGTTCAAAACCCTTTTTGGATTTGGTTGACTTCGGTCAAAATTATTCAACAACAAAAATAAAAATAATAATAAAATTAATAATATGTTAATATTGATTAAGTAATATAAATAATAACAGTTTTAATCAATAATAAAAATAATAATAACTACCATATAAATAATAGTAATAATTATATAACCAAAAAGTCAAGACTTGACTTCTGGTCAACAAATCTAAAAACAATAAAAATTATTTTGATAATAATAAACAATAATAAAATGATGATGTTGAAAAATATCTAATTTTAATAAAAAATAATTATTATAAAATAAAAACCAATGTTGACTTGGTCAACATCCTGACCTAAAAATTGGAAAAAGAAGCTTGATGGGCTTCTAACTTATTGGGCCAGACAAATTTAATTCAAATCTTGTAAAACCCCTCACACCCTTCTTATTATAAAACAAAAACAATACACCCCCTTACTAAGAACTTAAAAAAAATTAATATAAAAATAATAACATCAATAATAATGAAAATGCGACTAGCTATAAGTTAACCACTAATACTAGTAGGGCAAAATTTGGGGTATGATACTTATCAACTCTGAATCTAGATGACACTCAAGCAAAAACTGATTATGTGTAATTTGTGTGTGTGTGTGCATAAACTATGAGAGGTTGAAGATGAAAACAAATCTTTATATGTTTATGTTTTCATCAACTTTTCAATGATGTATGTATGAGGTATACATATATATATATATATATATATATATATATATATATATATGTGTGTGTGTGTGTGTGTGTGTGTGTGTGTGTGTGTGTGTGTGTGTGTGTGTGTGTGTGTGTGTGTGTGTGTGTGTGTGTGTGTGTGTGTGTGTGTGTGTGTGTGTGTGTGTGTGTGTGTGTGTGTGTGTGTGTGTGTGTGTGTGTGTGTGTGTGTGTGCGTGTGTGTGCGTGTGTGTGTGCGTGTGTATGTG
>CATIWC010002418.1:0-37500 GCA_948472305.1 Vicia faba
ATGGGACAAACCTTATACGGAAGACGAACCTTCTACGGAAGACGAATACGACTCTTCTACGGAAGACGAATACGAATCTTCTACGGAAGACAAACCTTCTAACGAACCTTCTACGGAAGACAAACCTTCTAACGAACCTTCGACGGAAGACAAACCTTCTAACGAACCTTCGACGGAAGACAAACCTTCTAACGAACCTTCGACGGAAGACAAACCTTATACGGAAGACGAATCTTCTCCGGAAGACGAATCTTCTCCGGAAGACGAATCTTCTCCGGAAGACGAATCTTCTCCGGAAGACGAACCTTCTACGGAAGACGAATACGACTCTTCTACGGAAGACGAACCTTATATAGATCGTCTTGATTTTTATCAAGAAAGTACAGGATTACTGGAGGCGGTTCAAACAGGCACAGGTCAACTAAATGGTATTCCTGTAGCAATAGGTATTATGGATTTTCAGTTTCTGGGGGGTAGTATGGGATCCGTAGTGGGTGAGAAAATAACTCGGTTGATCGAATATGCTACCAATCAACTTTTACCTCTTATTATAGTATGTGCGTCCGGAGGAGCGCGTATGCAAGAAGGAAGTTTGAGCTTAATGCAAATGGCTAAAATATCTTCTGCTTTATATAATTATCAAATCAATCAAAAGTTACTCTATGTAGCGATACTTACATCGCCTACTACTGGTGGGGTAACAGCTAGTTTTGGGATGTTGGGGGATATCATTATTGCCGAACCAAAAGCTTACCTTGCATTTGCGGGTAAAAGAGTAATTGAACAAACGTTGAATAAGGAAGTGCCTGAAGGTTCCCAATCGGCTGAAGTTTTTTTCGAAAAAGGCTTATTGGATGCAATCGTATCACGTGATTCTTTAAAGGACTTTTTAAGTGAGTTATTTGAATTCCATGGTTGCTTTCCTTGGATTGAAAATGAAAACTAATGCAGACTATCATTTTATTTATGTTTTTCAATTTTTAACTTTTCATTAATATCATAAAATGAATATCATAAAGAAATCTTCTTATTATATAAAAATGATATAAAAAGAAAATGAGAACACACAAGAGTAAAGTAATAAGATAAGAATAAAAAATAAAGATTAATTATCATGGACATATTTCTTGTAGAAATAGACAGCAAAATAAATCCAGTTATTTCGTTCGACATTCCTTATATTTAATTTAATATTCAAATTATTAAAATTAACGATTTTGATTCTTAATAAATCTTATTCCATTTTTTTCTTATGGGTTTATTCTCTTTATATACTCCATATAGAATATATATATATATTCATATCTATTTATTTAGCTCTACATAGTAGAATTAAAAAAATAGACTTAGTATAAGTCTATATGAATTCTAGTGATTATAGACTTTCTTTATTCCAATATAAGAAGAATCCAAATATTAATCTAACAATCAACAAAAAAGAACAGGTACAAATATGAAATTGAGGTACCCCATTTTATGATAAACTTACCATCCCTTTTTGTTCCTTTAGTAGGCCTAGTATTTCCGGCAGTTGCAATGGTTTCTTTATTTCTTCATGTTCAAAAAAACAATATTTTTTAGATACCACAAGTTTCATATATTTTTGAAAATAGGGTTAAATTTTTTAGTTTGGATTTGTTCTTTTGTTCCATTTTTGAATAACTATTGCCTTCAATAAAAAAAAAAGAAAAGTACTAATATTATATAAGCCTTAATAAGATAAGGAGGTTTTCATATAACAACATAAATATTAATCTAACAATCAAGAAAAAAGAACAGGTACAAATATGAAATTGAGGCACCCATTTTATGATAAACGTTTATGTGTTTTTAGTGGGCCTTGTATTAATTGTAATGTCTGCTTTATTGGTTCATGTTCCAAAATTCATTAGTTGGGGGTCAGAAAAACTTGGTTGTCGTTCACAAGACGCATGGCTTGACATTGTACCGGGGTCCCGAAAAATTATCAATTTATTCTGGGCGTCTTTCACTCTTTTAGGTTCATTAGGAGTTTTATATATTTCAGTTTCCAGTTATTATGGGAGGGATTTTTTCTCTTTCATTTCGTCCGAATTTGTCATTCCTTTTTTGACACAAGGAGTCACGCTGACTTTCTATGGAATTGCCGGTCTCTTTCTAAGTTTACATTGGTGGCTTCTAATTTTTTGGAATGTGGGGAGTGGCTATAATTTTTTCGATAAAAAAAATCGAATGGTATGTTTTTTTCGTTACGGATTTCCTGGAACATATCGTCGTATTTTTCTCCGAGTTCGTATGGAAGATATTCAGTCCCTCATACTACAAGCTAACCCAGAACCTAGTAGTGGTGTCCTTTATATGCAAACCAGAGAACAGGGGACCATTCCCTTGACTCCTGTTGATGATAGGACTCCATGCAACGTTATACAAAAAGCTTGGGACTTGTCCAGATTCTTGAGTGTACCAATGGAAATCGTTCCATATTCTTGAGTATACCAATGGAAATCGCTGTATCCAAACAATTTCATTTTTAATTCATAGCTTTTGAAACACTTTTTTTCTTCTTCATTCAAATTGGCAATGGCTTATTTCGTTTTCTTATTTGATTTCTGTATTCTTTTGGATTCTTTTTTCAAATTGAAGGAAAAAGAAACTAACCTCCGAATTACAAATAAAAAGAATAGCTTCTCAATTTCTATGAAAAAATTATAAATTGATATATTCTAGGCTAAGCTCTATTACTTGTATTTACTTGTAATAGAACTTATGCTTGATAGAAAGATTATTATTATATATAGTTGAAAAATGAGATGAAACTGAGTTCATTAAAGACGAAAAATGGCAAAAAAGAAAGCATGCATTCCCCTTCTATGTCTTACATCTATAGTCTTTTTGCCCTGGTGCATCTCTTTTACATTTCAGAAAAGTCTGGAATCTTGGATTACTAATTGGTGGAATATGAAAGAATCCGAAATTGTCTTGAATACTATTCAAGAAAAAAGTATTTTAAAGAAATTGCTAGAGTTCGAGGAACTGTTCCTCTTGGATGAAATGCTAAAGGAATACCCGGAAACACGTTTACAAAACCTTCGTATCGAAATCTACAAAGAGACCATCCAATTGATCGAGACGAACAACCTAGATCGTATCCATACGATTTTCCATTTCTGTACAAATATAATCTGTTTCCTTATTCTAAGTGGTTATTCTATTCGAGGTAATCAAGAACTCATTATTCTTAACTCTTGGGTTCAAGAATTTCTATATAACTTAAGTGACACAATAAAAGCTTTTTCTATTCTTTTATTAACTGATTTTTGTATAGGATTCCATTCGACTCAGGGTTGGGAACTAATGATTGGGTCTGTCTATAAAGATTTTGGATTTACTCCGAATGATCAGATTCTATCTTGTCTTGTTTCGATTTTTCCAGTCATTTTAGATACTATTTTTAAATATTCTATTTTCCGTTATTTAAATCGTGTATCTCCGTCGCTTGTAGTCATTTATCATTCAATGAAGGAATGAAAAAACGACCCACTGATCCAATTCTAAAATTTGTTTTTTGTATAGAAAAGCTAAACATTTAAAATTGAACTTATTCGTTTTCGTTTTACTCGTATTCTTCCTATATTATAGGAAAAGAATTGGAGTAAATAGCAGAATCATGGATAGGGAACTGTGCCAGTAACCTACCTAATCTTATTGTAGAAATTTTCAGGATCAATGATTGGACCATGCAAACTAGAAATGCTTTTTCTTGGATAAAGAAAGAGATTACCCGATCCATTTCCGTATTGCTCATGATATATATAATAACTCGAGCACCCATTTCAAATGCATATCCTATTTTTGCCCAACAAGGTTATGAAAATCCTCGAGAAGCTACCGGCCGGATTGTATGTGCTAATTGCCATTTAGCTAATAAGCCCGTAGATATTGAGGTTCCACAAGCGATACTTCCCGATACAGTATTTGAAGCAGTTGTTCGAATTCCTTATGATATGCAAGTGAAACAAGTTCTTGCTAATGGTAAAAAGGGGGCTTTGAATGTGGGAGCTGTTCTTATTTTACCAGAGGGTTTTGAATTGGCCCCTCCTGATCGTCTTTCGCCCGAGATTAAAGAAAAGATAGGTAATTTGTCTTTTCAAAGCTATCGTCCCACAAAAAAAAATATTCTTGTGATAGGCCCCGTTCCTGGAAAAAAATATAGTGAAATTACCTTTCCTATTCTTTCTCCAGATCCCGCTACTAAGAGAGATGTTTACTTCTTAAAATATCCTATATACGTAGGCGGGAACAGGGGAAGGGGTCAGATTTATCCCGACGGAAGCAAGAGTAATAATAATGTTTATAATGCTACAGCAACGGGTGTAGTAAACAAAATAATACGAAAAGAAAAAGGTGGATACGAAATAACGATAGTAGATGCATCAGATGGACGTGAAGTGATTGATATTATACCGCCAGGACCAGAACTTCTTGTTTCAGAGGGTGAATCTATCAAACTTGATCAACCATTAACGAGTAATCCTAATGTGGGTGGATTTGGTCAGGGGGATGCAGAAATAGTGCTTCAAGATCCGTTACGTGTCCAAGGTCTCTTGCTCTTCTTGGCATCTATTATTTTGGCACAAATTTTTTTGGTTCTTAAAAAGAAACAATTTGAGAAGGTGCAATTGTCTGAAATGAATTTTTAGGAATGTCAATTTATCAACATATTAAGCTGGTAAAAAGAACTCCATTTTTGTTGATAAATTCTGTGTAAAGACCTTTGGTTCTTGGTTTTTTTTCAACTGCACAATTAATTCGAACCATATGATTATGTCGCTGATTATGTCGCTGTTTTCACATTTTCATGTCCTAGAATAGAAATATTAGAATTTATATTGTAATAGAATGAAATTCGACTCGATACTAAACCTAAAAAAATAGGTAGGTAGATAATATTAAGTAAAGTAGAAAAAGGGAAAACAGGATTCTAGGATGGATAATTTGTCTTTTCCTAGAGTCCAATTCCTTCTTGTTTATGTCGAAATCGATACGTAGTTAAGGAATGGACAAACAAAAAAGACCGGGAATTGAATTCAGCAAATACAACTTTCTTAATTCACTTCAAACTTCAAAAAAAGAATTTAATCATGAGTCTATATTAGAAATAGATTTCTAGTAAGATTCTGTTAGTATCAAAAAGGTTTGGTTCTACAGAATCTTTTTTATGTTTAATAGAGTATTAAATATAGTATATAGTTCCCTATTCTTACAGGGAAGATCCTAAAAAAAGGAAATGGAATTTTTTGAAACATACAATAAAGTTATCTATTGACTCACTGACAAAAATATTCTGATTATGAAGAACTCAACGGGACCCCTTCGAATTCATCAAAGAAAGAGTGGATCCCCGTTGAGTTCTTATGCTTTCATTTCGAAAACTAAATTTATCCGATTATTACAGGGATGATCCCAATCCGGAATATGAACCATAAAAGAAAATACCAATTAAACCGATCACAACAATACCAGCTACAGTACCTATTATCCAAAGAGGAATTCTTCCAGTAGTATCGGCCATTTATCCCACTTTCCTCCACATTTGATCAAGTAGTCAGTCATACTAGAGACCTAAACAGTCATAGATAATTATGAAATGATATCCTTCCGAATGGGATAAGAGAATTCCTAATATATAAATACTATTCTCTTTTCTTCAATTAATTGAAAAAATAATTTGAAAATAAAACAGCAAGTACAAAAATGAGTAATAAACCCCAGTATAGACTGGTACGATTCAATTCAACATTTTGTTCATTTGGGTTTGATTGTGTCGTAGCTCTATAATTCGGATTAGGTTTATCGTTGGATGAACTGCATTGCTGATATTGATCCCAAAAAAGAAACGGTAGGTACCGCTAGTCCGTGAACAGCCAACCATCGTACTGTAAAAATGGGATAGGTCCTATCTATGGTCATTGGAGCCTCCTAAAAAGATCTACTAAATTCATCGAGTTGTTCCAAAGAATCAAAACGGCCGGTTATTAAAGGAATTCCTTGTCGGCTTTCTGTAAAATACTCGTTTGGACGGGGGCTTCCAAATACATCGTAAGCTAAACCCGTGCTGACAAATAACCAACCCGCAATGAATAGGGAGGGTATAGTAATGCTATGAATAATCCAGTATCGAATACTGGTAATAATATCAGCAAAAGAACGTTCTCCTGTGCTTCCAGACATGCCGAGCTCCACATATTCTTATACAGTCAAAGGGGGATCGATTCCATAAAAGATCAGATCAGTAAGTAGAAATTTACTGAAATTTTCAATCTTTGTTACGATCGTCAATCGTGTACCAAGGGTCTCGTTCCAGTATACCAAATCAGTATAGCTATCCTTCTTCTAACACAGCAACGAAATTTCACAATAAGTGACGAGATCGAGTACTACAAAAGAAAATTTCTTTTTTTCCTGGTTGTTTGTTTCGATGTACTGAATCGAAAATTCCTCAAAGTTTAAGACTATATATATGGACTTTATATTATTTATATTATATATATACGTTATATTATATATAATTATATAAATAAATAAAACAATTTTCCTTCGATTAGTTTACTCAACTCATGTCATGAGTTGATCAAGAAATCTGTTGATTTGGAATCACAGGTTGGGTAGATGTCACAGATGATGAATTGATTTTTTACCTATGTAACTATATTTTTCTTTTTGTTTGTCCGTAATAATTGATTCATGAATCAATTCTTTTCCATTGTATCTTTCAAGTGGTCTTTTTTGCTTCTTTTCCTATTTTTATCTAAAAAAAAAAAAATGGAAACTTAGGAAAGTGCTTTATAAACATATGTATAAAAAGAATATATTTCATCTAGTTTCCTTATGTCCACTCTAACCAGTTATTTCGGTTTTCTACTAGCGGTTTTAACTATAACCGCAGGTATTTTTATCAGTCTGAATAAGATACGACTTATTTGATTTGCAATTTTGAGAGAAATTTGGAAATTGTAGATATTCTATAGTTCCTTATCATATTTCCAATTCTTGGTCATTGAGATTCATGGTCAATATAAATTCATATTTAAGGATCGATATTACCCCCACCTTTTTTACTTTCAACCAAACTCAAATGATTGAAGTTTTTCTATTTGGAATCGTGTTAGGTCTAATTCCTATTACTTTGGCTGGATTATTTGTAACGGCCTATTTACAATACCGACGTGGCGATCAGTTGGATATTTGATTTAGTACTGTCTCTTTTGTTTATTGACTTCCTATTTTTTTGTTTGAATCCTAATTCACAGGAGATCAAATTAACACTTTTGATTAGACTTAGACTGTTATCCCATTATTTTAGTCTCATTCTCAGAAGAATGGTATCACGCTCTGTAGGATTTGAACCTACGACATCGGGTTTTGGAGACCCGCGTTCTACCGAACTGAACTAAGAGCGCTTTCTTTTCCTAAATAATTTGATGTGATGGCAATATATCTTGCATGCATGCATACAAACTAAATATGGAGAACTATTCATATTGAGTATGTATGTACAATTTCAATTGCTCAAAATTGATCTCTTGTTACTGCTGATATGATATTAGGGATAGGGATGACAGGATTTGAACCTGTGACATTTTGTACCCAAAACAAACGCGCTACCACGCTGCGCTACATCCCTTTACATCAGTTTCCATTGTCATTCTAAAGAATTTTTGTCTTATTTTCCACATTTTTCCATTATCTATATCCTGCCATTTTGTTTGTTTTTTTACTTTCTTATATCGATCGTAGAAATAAGATATCGAATCAAATATTCTTATAGAATATTTATATTCAATTAATGAAAAACAGAGAATATATAGAATCTATAAATAATAAGATAGAAAAAGTATAATAACAAGAACAAAGAATATACAAATAATATAGAAAATAGAATTGATATATGAAAAATAGAATAATTTCAAATATTATTTTAATATTTCATAGAATTCATAATTTCAAAAAATATATAATAATATAGTTATTAGAAGATAACAATTTGAATAAATAAAATTAAGAATATAAAAATAGTACTCTATAAAAAAAGATCTAATTCATTGTTGTACAATTCAAATTGGATTCGGACTTCCCCCGAGAAATCCAAGTGGTTTTATTAAGAAAAAAAAACATTGGATCATATTCCTATATGTAATTCTGTATTATTATGTATTACAAATTACAAGAAAAAACGAAGGAGGATTTGAAATGCGAGATCTAAAAACATATCTCTCTGTGGCACCAGTGGCAAGTACTTTATGGTTCGCGGCTCTAGCAGGTCTCTTGATAGAAATCAATCGTTTATTCCCGGATGCATTGACATTCCCTTTTTTTTGATTCTAGTTATTGGCACGGGAAGGGGTGACGAAGATTAGAGATCCAATAAAATATCTGTGATTAAATCCCTCTTCGTTCGTTTTTTTTTTCGAATTATACTAGAATAAGTTCAAAAAAAAAAAGAGGAAATTAAGAAAGGTGGATTTGGCCTCAGTGAAATTTGGAATTTTTCCCACGTTTCGTTTCAATGGAATTGAATTAATACTTCAATTCCATTGCTATTCTTAATTATTAAGAGTAAGACCAGAAATGGAATTGTTAGGGTAGGGGCAATAATATCATACAAGATATTTCAATAAAAACTGAAATACTAGACTCTGGATTCGAAATCTATTTCGAAAGCATTGTAGTAGTGAATTATTACTGTACTATATAAAATTAATTGGAACAAAATATTTCATAATTTGATTTTGAATTATCAACTTATCTTTTTTTTCGTTCCTTTTTTCTTCTTCCCTTCGAATCTTAAAATCGAAGAGTTAAGTGAATAAAAAAACCAAAGGAGGTTTATGGCTAAGGGTAAAAATATCCGAATAACTGTTATTTTAGAATGTACTAGTTGTGATAAAAAGAGTGTTAATAAGGAATCTAGAGGTATTTCTCGATATATTACTCAAAAGAATCGACACAATACGCCTAGTCGATTGGAATTGAGAAAATTCTGTCCCTTTTGTTGCAAACATATGATTCACGCAGAGATCAAGAAATAGAGAAAATGGATTACTTGTGTGTCACCCTTAAGGAGGTAAATTGAAAAAATACATAAAAATTAATTATATAGATACCAGATAAATTATCTTATCTATATTATATAAATAACATTCTATAACATAAAATTATATACATAGATCATTATATAGCATATATTTTCCAAATATATTACAAAAAAAAATAAGAATATAACTAAAACAAATCCTTTTTTTATAAAACAAACGGGATTTTCGGTATAGGAATAAACAAACCATGGAGAAATCTAAGCGACTGTTTGTTAAATCGAAGCAATCAATTCGTAGGAGTTCGCCCCTAATCCAATCTGGGGATCGAATTGATTATAAAAACTTGAGTTTACTTTTCGAATTTATCACGCTACAAGGAAAAATTATACCTAGATGTGTGAATAAATTGACCTTAAAACAACAACGATTGATTACGATTGCTATAAAACAAGCTCGTATTTTATCT
Organism: Vicia faba; assembly: GCA_948472305.1. Classification (NCBI taxonomy): domain Eukaryota; kingdom Viridiplantae; phylum Streptophyta; class Magnoliopsida; order Fabales; family Fabaceae; genus Vicia; species Vicia faba. Next base: position 9,541 of record CATIWC010002418.1, read on the forward strand.
TTGTTACCTTTTGTAAATTCGTCACCTTTTGTTAAAAATGCAAAAAAAAAATATGAAAAAATCAAGTCGATTACTAGAGCTACTCCTCCTGTTCTTAAAAAAAAAAAAAAATAGAGTTACGTTACTTCAATTAATTTAATAATTAATTGAATCTAAACTCAAAGTTTATGCGGATTGGTAGTTTTTTTTTTGTTTTTTGAGCGTGGTTGATTATTTCTTTTTCTAATTCATATGAATTCTATTTTATCATACAAATCTATTTTATTCTACCACCTTCCCGGAGTTAAGTCTCCGGGGAATTTTTATTTTTGAATGATATCGTTGGCAATCATAAAAAGACAATTCCCCTTTAATCTAGCTATTTGTGCAACTATTTTACGATTAAGAAGCAATTGATTCTTGTACAGATTATACATTAAATTACTATAGCGATAGTATATTTTTTCTTTATTCTGGCTTATTATTGCATTTATTCGACTGATCCACAAACTGCGAAAGTCCCTTTTTTTCTTATCTCTATCCCGTTGAGACGAAACCAAAGCTTTTATTCTCTGTTGGAAAATAATTCGAATAAGTTTTGAATGAGCTCCGCGAAAGCCTGATGTAAAGGAACTCAATTTTGTCCTCCGTTTTCTCGCGATAGATCCTCGTTTAATTCTGTTCATTGGATAAATGAGACTTTGATTAATAACTATTTAATTTTTTTCTTTCAGTTATTCTTTTATCCTTTCTAGTCTATTACGAACAACATGGATTCTTCCAATGTGGAAAATATAAATTCCAATGGCTTTTGCTACTATAACCTTCCCAACCACTATTTTTTTTTTTCGTTTTTTCTAAGTATAAGTATTTTAACTCTTAATAATAACTTCTATTGATACTAGGTATTCAAAAAAACATAGTAAATAAAATAGAAATAAACAAAGAAATCGTGGGTTCCATCGTTTCTATGATTACTTGTTAAACGGTGAGGTCCTCTCTATACACCGGAGCCCCTTCCTTCATTGAATCTTGATTCAATCAATGTTATTGTGAACTTGTACAGTTCACACTTCTTAGCTCTACCCATTGAATATATAGTAATAGGTCTTTCACAATAAAATCTAGCTATACAGTAACGGTATTTAAGTATGAAGATTAGCTGGGTAGTTGACCCTCTTAGTCCGTTATTGCTAAAATTAGGGCATAATTTGTCTTTATTTCAAAGAGGATTTTTCCCGCTTAATGGATCACTTTTTGTTACCAATGGGAAAAGTATATTTCATCTTAAATTCAAAATTAAGGTAATTTGGTTTGCACCAATTGAGAAAGCATAAATTTTATACACAATAGAATTATATATATACAATTCTTATTAATTGAATATATTTTTTAATTTCAGTATATGATCTAAACGAGTCGCACATACACCTTAATACATGTTCCTCGGCGTTGAGGGCATCCCCGAAGAGCGGGAGATTTTGTTACAGTCCGGATTGGCTGTCTTGTGTTTCTAATAAGTTGGTTTATAGTTGGCATGGGGAGTCATATACATAATGAGCTGGTTTGGATCAATCCTAACCTGATAATTTTCAAATTGATAAGGACTCTATAAAATCGGGTGATTAAAAAGATAAAAGACAACATCAAATTATAATTCTGCATTTAGTCGGTACGTTAGGAAAGAAGCATCAGAAATAGTAGAAAGAAAATATTCTCATTTATTAGGATCAAAAAGGGAATAAAGATTTTATGCAAATTTTGGATTTACAAAGAATCCGCTACTGTATCAATTATTCCGTAGGCTTGGGCTTCTTCTGCTGACATAAAAAAATCCCTTTCCATGTCTTTATATATCTGCCAGGAAGGTTTGCCTGTTCTTTGGCAATAAATATTTATCATAGTTGTTTGCATTTTCATTATTTCCGTCACTTCCATCATAGATTCGCCCGTGTTTCCCTCATAAAAAGAACTAGCAGGTTGATGCAGCATTACCCTGAGAGTATACTATAATTAAGGTTTATTTCTCTTAATCGTACCGTAAAAAAAAAGAATGAAGAGATAGAAAAAAGAACTTCAATTTCTTTTTCGCCGTACAGGCAAGCCTCTTTTTTTCTTTATTTTTTATATAGCATACGGCTCTACTTTCAATTTTTCATTTTTTTGACCCTTCATTGAAAAAATACAAAAAAAAATATACCGGGTTTATCAGACCCAGATCAGTAAAGAATCTAATAACCACCCTTCTTTTTTTTTGAGAATCTTTTTTAAAGACTATGATGATTCCGTTGCTATCTTATTTCTTCTAGTTTTTGATTCAGCAATCCCAAAGTTTCTTTTTTTCAAATAAGTCCAAAAAATTGTAACACTAAAAGAGGCTCCGATAGATCAGATAAAATAGTAAATACCCCTTTTTCACACTACTCTTTCGATATATAATCTAATGGTTTTGAAAAAAAAAAAATTATTTTTGCATATCGAACTCAAAGTGCCATGCTTTTTTGACTTAATACTGGCGTAGACATAGTCTTCTTTTTTTTTTCTACAAATAAGAATCAGTGGCGCCAAGCATGAGGGAATGCTAGACGTTTGGTAATTTCTCCTCCTAACAAAATAAGAGATCCCATTGAAGCGGCTAATCCTACGCATACTGTCTGTACTTCTGCTTCTACAAATTGCATAACATCAAAAATTGCCATTCCAGATAGAATCCCTCCGCCTGGAGAATTTATAAACATATACAAATCTTTGTTCTTGTTCTCTAAACTTAGATATACCATTATACCGACGAGTTGATTTGATATTTCACTGCTAACCTCTTTACCTAAAAAAAGTAGTCTTTCGTGAAAAAGTCGATAGTATAAGTCAATCCAAGAAGCTTCATCCTCGCCGGGAACATCAAAGGCTACTTTGGGAACACCTACCGGCATAAACTGGAATGGAAATTGTCGACCGGATTTTGCTTTGGTGTGAGAACATCCGGAGACAGAATGAGTTGATTTTGTTCAAAATCATTTTTATTTCGCCAAATAACATCAAAAAAGAAGACTAAAGGAAAGTTTTGATGAATAGGTCGTTCTTGGATATGTCTCTACTGCTATTCTTGTTACGTGTTACTGGACGACTAATGAATTGAATTCTTTAAAATGAAAGAGGGGATTCTAACAAAAAGGATCTCCGACAACCAAAAAAAGTATATTTCTATATTTCCTATCGAATTGAATTCTAGAAATATTCTTCTTTGCTTCATGAATTATATTATTAGAAACCAATTAATCCTATTCACATTTTCATTGATCCTCAGTTTATAGTCCGAAGCTAATAATGAATGTAAAGAACCCTCAGCTTCTAGTTCTAGTATAAGAAAGTCTTCTATATATATAGAAAGCTCTATCTTTGTAATTAAACCAAGAAAGACCCGTAGACTTTTTTTTTGTGTCTAATACACGAACAACGAATCTTTCTTTTGACGAAAAAAGGGATTTGTTGTTCTTGTATTAGTATCCAGTGTCTGCATTCACTGATATAAACACGCATATAAAAAAAAAAAACTAAACCCCACCACCATTGCCATTGCGTATTGTTACTTATCGGATATAGAATAGATCTGCTTCTTTTTGTTCCAACGAATAGAATGTTCCTTTGTTTCTAAAAAACTAGAACAAATATAAATTATTTCATGCGATATAATTTACTAATAAGGGGAAGGGCCATAGCATAGTTTTTTACAGTGCAATAAAGTTACATAGTGTCTATTTTTTGTTGATATAAGGGGTATTTTCATGGGTTTGCCTTGGTATCGTGTTCATACCGTTGTATTAAATGATCCCGGCCGTTTACTTTCTGTCCATATAATGCATACAGCTCTGGTTGCTGGTTGGGCCGGTTCGATGGCTTTATATGAATTAGCAGTTTTTGATCCCTCTGACCCGGTTCTTGACCCAATGTGGAGACAGGGTATGTTCGTTATACCCTTCATGACTCGTTTAGGAATAACCAATTCGTGGGGTGGTTGGAATATCACAGGAGGCACTATAACGAATCCGGGTATTTGGAGTTACGAAGGTGTGGCCGCGGCACATATTGTGTTTTCGGGCTTGTGCTTTTTGGCGGCTATTTGGCATTGGGTCTATTGGGATCTAGAAATCTTTTGTGATGAACGTACTGGAAAACCTTCTTTGGATTTACCAAAAATATTTGGAATTCATTTATTTCTTGCAGGGGTGGCGTGTTTTGGTTTTGGCGCCTTTCATGTAACAGGATTATTTGGTCCTGGAATATGGATATCCGATCCTTATGGACTAACAGGAAGGGTACAATCTGTAAATCCCGCATGGGGTGTGGACGGTTTTGATCCTTTTGTTCCGGGGGGAATAGCCTCTCATCATATTGCAGCAGGGACATTGGGCATATTAGCGGGTCTTTTCCATCTTAGTGTGCGTCCACCTCAACGTTTATACAAAGGATTGCGTATGGGAAATATTGAAACCGTCCTTTCCAGTAGTATCGCTGCTGTATTTTTTGCAGCTTTTGTTGTTGCTGGAACTATGTGGTATGGTTCAGCAACTACCCCGATTGAATTATTTGGTCCTACTCGTTATCAATGGGATCAGGGATACTTCCAGCAAGAAATATATCGAAGAGTTGGTGCTGGGCTAGTCAAAAATCAAAGTTTATCAGAAGCTTGGTCTAAAATTCCTGAAAAATTAGCTTTTTATGATTACATCGGTAATAATCCGGCAAAAGGGGGTTTGTTTAGAGCGGGCTCAATGGACAATGGAGATGGAATAGCGGTTGGTTGGTTAGGGCATCCTATCTTTAGAGACAAAGAGGGGCGTGAACTTTTTGTACGTCGTATGCCTACTTTTTTTGAAACATTTCCGGTTGTTTTGGTAGACGGAGACGGAATTGTTAGAGCGGATGTTCCTTTTCGAAGGGCAGAATCAAAGTATAGTGTCGAACAAGTCGGTGTAATTGTTGAATTCTATGGTGGTGAACTCAATGGAGTCAGTTATAGTGATCCTGCTACTGTGAAAAAATATGCTCGACGTGCTCAATTGGGTGAAATTTTTGAATTAGATCGTGCTACTTTAAAATCAGATGGTGTTTTTCGTAGCAGTCCAAGGGGTTGGTTTACTTTTGGACATGCTTCGTTTGCTCTGCTCTTCTTTTTCGGGCACATTTGGCATGGTGCTAGAACCTTGTTCAGAGATGTTTTTGCTGGTATTGATCCAGATTTGGATGCGCAAGTAGAATTTGGAGCATTCCAAAAACTTGGAGATCCAACTACAAAAAAACAGGGAGTCTGATAGAAATAGGTTTGTTCCTTTTCGATTCGACTTTTTTTGTTGTTATTTGAATTTGATATAGGGAACTAGAGAAATATTGATTTCAATCATTCCATTTTGTTTTACTCTGGTTCTTTCTTTTTCTTTATCCAGGAGATAATTCCCCCAAAACAGGTATGAAAGCTATAATTGTAAACCACGATCAAATCTATGGAAGCATTGGTTTATACATTCCTCTTAGTCTCGACTTTAGGAATCATTTTTTTCGCTATTTTTTTTAGAGAACCCCCTCAAGTTCCAACTAAAAACACAAAATGATTTTTAATTATCTCAATTGAAGTAACGAGCCTCCAATATTACGATATTGGGGGCTCATTACTTCAACTAGTCCCCATGTTCTTCGAATGGATCTCTTAGTTGTTGAGAGGGTTGCCCAAAAGCAGTATATAAGGCATACCCAGTAAAACTTACAATTAAACCGGATATAGAGATGGCAATTAGGGTTGCTGTTTCCATGATTATAGAATATCAAGACTACAATGGATCTATAGGGTACGATCCTTTATCTACAGCGGAATGGTATACAAAGTCAACAGATCTCAATAAAAAAAAGATATATAGGATTTATGGCTACACAAACCGTTGAGGGTAGTTCTAGATCTGGTCCAAGACGAACTGTTGTAGGAGATTTATTGAAACCATTGAATTCAGAATATGGTAAAGTAGCTCCGGGGTGGGGAACTACCCCTTTGATGGGGATTGCAATGGCCCTATTTGCGGTATTTCTCTCTATTATTTTAGAGATTTATAATTCGTCCCTTTTACTGGACCAAATTTCTATGAATTAGAGAATTAGATTCACAAGAACCAACTAACTAGCTTTTCAATCGAAAAGTCAAGTTTAGCATTTAAATCGTTAATTTTTAGCCCATTCCATTTTGATTTGGTAGTTCGACCGCGAAACTTCTTTGTTTCTGTATTTCCGGAATATGAGTGTGTGACTTGTTATAATGGATCCTATTGATAGTACAGAACAGAAAATGGATACGTCATCTTATCTTGATAGATGGCTTTCCCCCGTCAGATATTTATTCTAGTATCTGGAGCACGGAATATAGAAAATAAATAGATTCTAAAGTGTTAGAACTATGATTCATACTTCATATTTATATTGATATTTAGACCTCGCAACCGGACGAAAAAAAATGAAAGAATTATAAGAATTCATTTAGAAAAAGAAATGGAATTTTATTCTTTAAAACTGCCACCGCTTATCATTTCTTTGTCTTTTTTTTTTTCATTCTATCTATTAATTGAATAAATGATGATCCAGCAGTTCTTACTCAGGGAATTTATGGACTTCGATTAAAGGTTTTTTGGGGAAATCATCGTGGTTCTGGTATGAATCTCAGGTTTTTAAATTGATTCTATAGGGTCTTAACAAGAAAATTCTTATTAATCATAAAAAAAAACAGCAGTAAAATCTTATTACATACACAATACAAAAAAAATGAAGTAAATAATAGAATATTCAAGAGGCCGGTAAGGATCAAGAGAAAAGACGAGTGAGCCGACTTGAAATTTTGACATTATAAACACTAAGAATAGCTTTTGGATTTCTATTTTTTTTTATCTTCAAAAAAGACTGGAATAATAGGATTAAGTGAAAAAGTTTAAGACTTTCTATTACACGTATCCGTTTTCCAAATAACCAGTATTTGAGTATTTTTGTTTGAGCCGTACGAGATGAAATTCTCATATACGGTTCTCAGGGGGGTCCCTTGGTTTACCTATCTCAATAAAGTCTATGATTGGTTCGAAGAACGTCTTGAGATTCAGGCGATTGCCGATGATATAACTAGTAAATATGTACCTCCTCATGTCAATATATTTTATTGTTTAGGAGGAATTACACTTACTTGTTTTTTAGTCCAAGTAGCGACGGGTTTCGCTATGACTTTTTATTATCGTCCAACCGTTACGGAGGCTTTTGCTTCTGTTCAATATATAATGACTGAGGCTAACTTTGGTTGGTTAATCCGATCAGTTCATCGATGGTCAGCAAGTATGATGGTCTTAATGATGATCTTGCACGTATTTCGCGTGTATCTCACTGGTGGTTTTAAAAAACCTCGCGAATTGACTTGGGTTACAGGTGTAGTTTTGGGTGTATTGACTGCATCCTTTGGTGTAACAGGTTATTCCTTACCTTGGGACCAAATCGGTTATTGGGCAGTCAAAATTGTAACGGGTGTACCCGACGCTATTCCTGTAATAGGATCCTCGGTGGTAGAGTTATTGCGCGGCAGTGCTAGTGTGGGACAATCTACCTTGACTCGTTTTTATAGTTTACATACTTTTGTATTACCTCTTCTTACTGCCGTATTCATGTTAATGCACTTTCCAATGATACGTAAGCAAGGAATTTCTGGTCCTTTATAGAGAATATGAATCATAGAGATTTGTAATCAATCATTTTGGGGAGGAGTAATAGTATTTCATTGCTACAAATATGCATTATTTTTCTTTAATAAGACATGTATTTGGATATTTCCCTTCAACTTAACAAAATAAACTGGATTCTTTATTTGACATACACAAATAGTTGAAGGGAACTCTCCGAAAAAAGAATGGATTATGGGAGTGTGTGACTTGAACTATTGATTGGGCCATGCAGATATATGACTTGATCTTATCTGCCACATTTGAATTCACAATGAAATGTGTCTTTGTTCCAACCACCGCGTCAGTCCTCTACAGAGGATAGTCCGGTTCGCTTGAAGATAATCTTTTCTATGATCAGACTCGATCATATCCTGCATGAACAGGCTCCGTAATATCCAGTAAAAAAAGGAATATGATATAATCTAGATTATGTCGTATGTATTTCATTAAACTTACATAGTATGGAAATGCATTCATTTCCTATGCATTGACTCAATTTATGATACTATCGGAGTTAAACAAGTAGATCTAAAGAAAAAGGGGGGTTGTATTCTATTAGTAACAAGTAAATCCTTTCTATGTCAAAAATTCCAAAATTCATTTTTCGAGGTATAACAGGCGAAAGGTTTGAGATCACCCAGAAAGAACTTTTGATTTTTATTTTAAAACTTACTTGGGTGAAAAGCATTTACTTAAAAATAAGAACTTAATTTTTTGCAATGGATAGTTGTAATTTCGGAAAAAAAAGAATTCAACCCGTTTTATTACATAGAATCATGATATATGAGTGACTCACATCTACAAAATTTCTATGTCTGCATTCAGTTGGTTTGATTCGTGCTCGAGCCGGATGATGAAAAATTATCATGTCCGGTTCTTTCGGAGGATGGATCTATAAGAATTCACCTATCCCAATAACAAAAAAACCTGACTTGAATGATCCTGTATTAAGAGCAAAATTGGCCAAAGGGATGGGTCATAATTATTATGGCGAACCCGCATGGCCTAATGATCTTTTATATATTTTTCCAGTAGTTATTCTGGGTACTATTGCCTGTAACGTAGGCTTAGCGGTTCTCGAACCATCAATGATTGGGGAACCCGCAGATCCGTTTGCAACTCCTTTGGAAATATTGCCCGAATGGTATTTTTTTCCCGTATTTCAAATACTTCGTACCGTACCCAATAAATTATTGGGCGTTCTTTTAATGGTTTCAGTACCGGCGGGATTATTAACAGTACCTTTTTTGGAGAATGTGAATAAGTTCCAAAACCCATTTCGGCGTCCAGTAGCAACAACCGTCTTTTTGATTGGTACTGTCGTGGCTCTTTGGTTGGGTATTGGAGCAACATTACCTATTGAAAAATCCCTAACGTTAGGTCTTTTTTAAATTGATTCTATTGTAAAATATCATGACAGGTGTATTGTGTTGTGTATCTAGGGAAAATTCACTTTGAAATGACTAATCCCTAGATACATCTATTTCATTTTAGACCTATTCTGAATATATTGATTTGTGCTAAAGATTCAAATTTCATATTTGAACCTTTCTTTTTATAAAAATGAAAGATTCAAAAAAATCCAATAGATTTTCAATTTATAAAAAATGCTTTTCGATTTGTAAAAAGTTGAATAATATATTTTGTAAATCTTCTACGCGAAAATGTTCAATTTTCAGAAGGTCTTCTTGAGTCTTATTCAAAAGTTCAAATAATGTATGTATATTGGACTTTTTAAGACAATTATAGATCCGGGGAGGCAATTCTAATTGGTCAATAAAAGTAGATTTCAATTTCATTTCTTTTTTATTTTTCCTTAGTTTATCCTTAACCAATCTATCATGAAAAGTAAAAAGGGGCAAAGTAATTTTGTGTTGATTGTTTTCAAAATTTAAGTTTTCTTCTTCTGCATGTAAAAAAGGAATAAATAAATCAATCAAATTCCGGGAGGCTTCATAAAGTGCTTCCTTAGGAGTTAAACTTCCATTTGTCCATATTTCGAGAACTAGTATCTCTTGTTTTTCATTTCCATTCACATAAGAATGAATACTATGATTTGCATTTCTAACAGGCATGAATACAGCATCTATAGTATAACTTCCATCTTGAATGTTGTTTAGTGTTTTTATACGATATCCCCGCTTTCTATCAATTTCTAATTCAATACACAAATTAATAGGTTCTGTTAGGTTAGCTATATGTTGTGTATTATCAATGACTTCCACCGAAGGTGGTAAAATGATGTCTTGAGCAGTTACATATCCAGGACCTTTGAAACAAATAGACGCGTCCCGAGTTCCATACAGATTACTTCTCAATACAACTTCTTTTAAATTCATTAAAATTTCATGTATTGATTCTTGAATACCTATTATGGTAGAATATTCATGTGGTATTTTCTCAGATTTTGCACGTGTGATACATGTTCCCTCTATTTCTCCGAGCAAAATTCTTCGCATTGCAATGCCTATTGTATCTGCTTGACCTTTCATAAGTGGAGACATAATAAAGCGTCCATAATAAAGACGCTTACTGTCTACCCTTGATTCAACACACTTCCACTGTAGTGTCTGAGTAGATACTTTTAGTTTTTCTCGAATCATAGTAATATATTTTTATGAAACTCTTGATTTAATTGTTTATTTCTCTTGAAATCTTTTTCTTTAATGTTTATTGTTAGTTTTACACACGTCTTTTTTTAGGAGCCCTACATCCATTATGTGACATAGGGGTTACATCCCGTATAACCCTTACTCGTATCCGACTTCCAGAAATAGCTCTTAATGCCGCCTCTCTTCCTAGACCGGGACCTTTTATCATGACGTCTGCTCGTTGCATGCCTTGATCGACTACTGTTTGAATAGCATTTCCCGCTGCGGTTAGAGCGGCAAATGGTGTCCCCCTTCGTGTACCCTTGAATCCACATGAACCGGCGGAGGACCAAGAAATCACCCGACCTCTTACATCTGTAACAGTCACAATGGTATTGTTGAAACTAGCTTGAATATAAATAACCCCCTTTGGTATTTTACGAGGATGCTTACGCGAACCAATACGTCCAGTTTTACGTGAACCAATTTTTGGTATAGATTTTGCCATGTTTTATTATTTAAAAAAATATAAGTCCGAAATATATGGATATATCCATTTCCTGTCAAAAAACGATTCTTGACTATTTTCTAACTAGTTATTCTATTGTATTCTATAATTCAATTAATATAGAATACCATTTTCAAATATCAAGGAATAAGCAATTATATTTATGAGAATACTTATAACTATAGACTCTATTCGAATATAGAATCTATATTTTTAGATAGAGTATTTAATAAAATGGAATATTCATAAGATTTTTTATTTGAATTCTATTACAATTCAAATAAAAAATCTTATGAATAGAAAGACCTTTTTTCTTTTAATATTATCCTTGTCTTTGTTTATGTTTTGGATTGGAACAAATTACTATAAGTCGACCTCGCCTACGGATCAATCGACATTTTTCACAAATTTTACGAACAGAGGCCGCCACTTTCATATTTTTCACTCCTTAAATTAAATTGAATACCAATTTTATAGATTGCAAGAAAATAGGGTTTCCTTACATTTTGAACTTCAAATTGTTCCTCCTAAAAAATATGTTGAAGTTATAAAATAGTCTAATCGAATGGAGTCAGCTATACTTCCTTTTTTGGTCGTATCCAGTGGAAACATAACCTAGAATCTGATTTGAATTCTATTTCTCTAAAGCAACCTCAACCTGCAACATACCCTCAGAAGTTGTTGATTAATTTAATCTTTATTAATTTTCATTTCTATTCTAGTTAAAACCTCTTCCCATATTCACTAATGTATCATGAATAATATTAGAAATCTGTTTTTTCTCTACTCCCTCCATTCACAATACTGTTGGCTCTAAGTTTTTTTCATATAATTCAGATATCGGCAAAATTAGCATTACCATATATAACATAAAACTTCTCCCCCGATTTTTTCTAATCGAGCCTCTCGATCTGTCATTATACCCCTAGAAGTAGAAAGAATTACAATCCCCATCCCTCCTAAAACTTTCGGAATTTTTTGATACTTAGAATATATTCGTAGACAAGGTGTACTGATCCTTTTTAAATTTAAAAAAGTTTTATAGGATCCTTTCCTATTTCTTCTATACCGTAGAGTTAAAACTAAAAAGTATTTGTTGCTTTCTCGATGTTTTCTGACGTTTTCAACAAAACCCTCTCGTAAAAGAATTTTTACAATGTTTTCGGTGATATTAGTAAGTGGTATTTTAACAGTTCTTTTTCTATTCATGTCAGCATTGCGTATCAAGGTTAGTATATCAGCGATAGTATCTTTACCCACGATAGATTTTTGCTCCTTACTTTCGATATAATCAACGTGCTCCCGTTTTTTGATTTTTTATTTTTTGATTCAATCAAATCTCTCATATTGAATATGAGAATAGAATAATACTCTATATGTATAGAAAATTTGATTGTAATTAGGATAATCTAAATATCCGAATATAGAATATTCTAAAACTAAAAAAAGATAGAAATAAAATGAACGAATGACCTATTCGAAACTATATAAATAATCTTATATTGAATTCGAATTCTATTTTTTTATACAAATAGAATTCGAATTTTTATTTTGAATATATTGACTTGAATATAGAATATATATTTCATTCGTATTCTAATCTATTTCCTATTCATTCAAGTCATAAATAATATATCTATATCATGATCTCTTATTATAATACCTCAGGTGCTAATGAAACTATTTTAGTGAAATTTAACTGTCTCAATTCTCGGGCTATTGCGGAAAAAATTCGAGTTCCTTTTGGATTTCCTTCTTTATCAATGAGAACCGCCGCATTATCATCATACTTTATTATTATACCATTACGACGTTTTAGTTCTTTACAAGTACGTACAATTACAGCTCTGATGACTTGAGATCTTTTTAAAGATGAATTTGGCACTGCTTTTTTGATTACAGCAACAACAATGTCACCAATATAAGCATACCTTCGATTACTAGCTCCTATGATTCGAATACACATCAATTCGCGCGCTCCACTATTATCGGCTACATTTAAATAGGTTTGAGGTTGAATCATATCCTTTTTTCTTATCTTTCAGTTTCAGTCAAAAAGTTGAAGTAAAAAAAATATTTTGTGTTCAAAAAAAAAACGGAGAATTGCCTTTTTTCATACTAAAGATCTCTTTCGTTCTAATGATTATTCGGAAAGAATAAATTGAGTTCGTATAGGCATTTTGGATGCCGCTATTGAAATCGCCTTTCTAGCGATATTTTCTGGAACACCTCCCATTTCATAAAGTATTTTGCCGGGTTTAACAACAGCTACCCAATATTCGGGCGATCCTTTTCCCGAACCCATACGCGTTTCGGTAGGTCTTACTGTAACAGGTTTGTCTGGAAATATGCGTACCCATATTTGTCCACCCCGGCGAACATTTCGTGACATTGCCCGTCGACCCGCTTCTAGTTGTCTAGATGTGATCCAAGCGGGCTCAAGTGCCTGAAGAGCATATTTTCCGAAGCAAATTTGACTACCACGCGAGAGGCTTTTCCTTTCATTCTTCCTCTATGATGTTTGCGGAATCTCGTTCTTTTTGGGTTATAGTTGATGGTTATTTCTCAATTCCATCTCTATTACAGAACCGTACATGAAATTTTCACCTCATACGGCTCCTCGCGAATAAATCGATTGAAAAATATTGAATCGAGAAAATAATAATAATTACTACAATAAGATACAACAGAATATAATCGCGGGATTTTTTTACATTTAATAGAATCTATTGATCTATTAGAAATTTTTTAATCTTGCTTTGATATATAACGAAATATGTATTCTTATAGACCATTTTTGCTATCCGTATCTAACTAGCTAATATTTTTGGATATAAGGTTCTAACGAATCAGTATTTTTCTTTTTTTATTATTATCATATTGGATTGGCAAAAATTTATCAATTCCAAAAAAATCCACATTTTCGCGGGCGAATATTTACTCTCTCATTATAAATTGATTAAATTGAAGATGTAATGTAGGGTTAGTCCACAACTCCTCAAAAAAGAATGAATTCTTAGTTCCTTCCGCCATCCCATCTAATGAATCAGTAAGATTTCAAATTTTAATATAATCTTTTGTATTCACAGGTTCCGTCGTTCCCATCGCTTTTCAATTTATGGTTAGGTCTAAATTCTACAATGGAGCCTCTTTAATTAAGAAGATTCCATTTTTTTTATTTTCTTATTTTCTTCTTTTTTGTTGAATCAACCTTCTCAGTTTTCTTGATTCGTGGCTCTTGATTCGTTTATTCTAGGAATATATTCATCCATATATGGATGAATTTTGAAGATTGATGCTTTATTACACTACTTTTTATGAGATGACCCATAGACCTTTACATAGGAGAATTCTATATCATTGATATCCTTTTTCTATCTTTCTTTCACCCCTTCATTTATCTGTATATTCTTATTGCTTTACAACTAATAATCTTATTTTTTTTTTTTTATTTCAGTTGCTATAATTATATCATCACATAGATCCTTATTTTGATTTTAGATTTTCGGCGGTTCTTTATATCCAGATAATGGGAAGCGATGAGTAGGTTATTTATTCTTTAGTAATTAATTCGACGAATTTTTGTAGAAAATTAACCACTCTAAAAAAAAACCAACGAGTCACACACTAAGCATAGCAACTCCTTCATTATAAAATGATTAATTAATTTTTTTTTATTTAATCTTTTAAAATTTTTCATTTCTTCTTTGAGAATAAGAACGTAGTAAGAATTCGTCATTTTTTGTTTTCTCAAAAGATGGAACGTTATAAGGAAAAGGTTATTAGTCGTTGTTTATAAATATCCAAACTTTGATTCCTAAGACCCCATAAATAGTTCGAACTGGATAGGAACAATAATCAATTTTAGCTCGAATGGTTTGTAGAGGAATCCTACCTTCTCTGATCCATTCGACACGTGCAATTTCGTTTCCGTCGATGCGTCCCGCAATTTGTATTTGAACTCCTTTTGTACCTGCACCTGCCTCTTCAGCGAATTTTTTTATAGTTTTTTGCATTGCTTTACGAAACGGAATTCTATTCTTTAATTGTCTGGCTAGAAATTCTGCAAGAATATTCGGGTCTCTATAAACATTTGGAATTCTTGTAATTTCAATGTTGATTTGTCGGTTCACACAATTTATTTTTTTTTGCACATTAGTATGTAATTCTTCCATTCTTTCAGGGTTATCCTCTATTACTAAGTTTGGGTTTGGAAGTCCCATATTGATTATCACGTGAATCAGATCGCGTGTTTTTTTAATCTTTATTCGTCCAATTCCCTCGCCATCGACAGCGGTTGTTGTTTTTTGTATTTTTTGTATATAATTCTTGATACAATCTCGTATTATTTTATCTTCTTTTACATTCTCGGAATAAATTCTTGGTTGTGCAAACCAAATAGAATCATGACTTTGAGTGTGTACCAAGTCTGAAACCAAGCGGATGTATTTTTTGTCCCATAATCCCTCACTACTCTATATAAAATAATACGTCTGATTTGTCTACTTTTTTATCTATATATATATATTTTTTTTAATATCTTGATATATCTTTTTTTTTCTGCAAAGCATTAGTTCTATTATAATAACCCTTTCAATTTTTGAATATTATTAATTACCATTCACGCTTTGTGTTGTGAATAGACAAAAATATTTTTTGAACAAAGGGTTATATTTCTCTGTATTGGTTCTATTTTCACGAAAAAATAAAATCTGTTTTTTTGATTGCAGAATAATACAATTCTTTTTGAGTAATTTATTAATTAATATTTATTAATGACTATTACTAAATTTATGTTAAAATGAATGTTAACGACGAGATCTATTATCATTTTTCGCAAAGCCTCGGAAGTTTCGAGTAGGTGAAAATTCTCCCAATTTATGGCCTACCATACGATCTGTTATATAAATAGGTAAATGCTCTTTTCCATTATGGATAGCAATGGTATGCCCAATCATTGTAGGTAGAATGGTAGATCTTCTGGACCAAGTTATTATTATTTCTTTTTCTCCTTTTGTGTTAAGCTTATTTATTTTTCTTAATAAATGATTCGCTACAAAAGGATTTTTTTTTAGTGAACGTGTCATAGTTAATTATTCCTCTTAAAATTTCTAAAAAAATGAATTTTTTCTCTTATATTTTTTATTTTATTTCCAATTTTAAAATATAGAATCTCTTTTTAAAATATAGAATCTCTCAAAAAAGAAAATCATAGAATGTCATAGTCAATCGCTCTTTTCTTTTGTAAAGACGAAGAAACAAATTCTATTTTCTCTACTATCCACTATTGACTACGGCGACGAAGAATCAAATTATCACTATATTTCTTCCTTTTTCTAGTTCTTCTTCCAAGTGCAGGATACCCCCAAGGAGTTGAGGGTTTTTTTCTACCAATTGGGGCCCTCCCTTCACCACCCCCATGTGGATGGTCTACAGGGTTCATAACTACCCCTCTTACTACAGGACGCTTGCCTCGCCAACGTTTAGCTCCGGCTCTGCCCAAACTTTTCTGGTTTACCCCAACATTCCCCACTTGTCCGACTGTTGCTGAGCAGTTTTTTGATATCAAACGGACCTCTCCAGAAGGTAATTTTAATGTTGCTGATTTACCCTCTTTTGCAATCAGTTTCGCTACAGCACCCGCTGCTCTAGCTAATTGTCCACCCTTTCCAAGTGTTATTTCTATGTTATGTATGGCCGTGCCTAAGGGCATATCGGTTGAAGTAGATTCGTCTTTTTGATCAATCAAAACCCCTTCCCAAACTGTACAAGCTTCTTCCAAAGCATACGGCTTTCTGGATGTAGATTAGAATATCTATACAGATACATCTTATATATCGTTTATTTCGTATATTATATATGACATAACGAAGTACCATACCACATGAGTGGATATATAATATACGAATCCAAATATTCTGAATGACTCATGTTATGATCTTCTACATCCTAGGTCTTTCTGTTCCTTCATCTGGCTTATGTTCTTCATGTAGCATTCAGACCGAATGACTCTATGAAATTACGTTGCTACTTAGACATAGTACGGGTAACGTAGGAGACATTTCTATTTTTTCCCGGGGGAATCCTTAGAATTACCACTGCTTAGCTTTCAATTTGCCTTTGACCATCAAATGAAATGTGAATAATCTGTGTCTTCCCCCCTTTGTTTTTTGAAACGAGGAGCACTTCGTGTTCTGTCGGTGCTTGAAACAATTTTGTCTTCTCCATATTACTATATCTCTAGGGTCAATAATTTTATATTAGGAACTACTGAACTCAATCACTTGCTGCTGTTACTCTTCAGTTTTCTGTTGAAGTCTATCCTGTAGAGGTACTCAAATAGGATCAGTGATCGATTTCTAGGTTTCGCCTTAAACCTAATTGGTTACTTCCAATTACGTAAATCTATAGTTCAAACCGCACTCAAAGGTAGGGCATTTCCCATTTTTATAGGAACTTTTGTACCATAAATAATGGTATCTCCAATTATAGCCCCTCTGGGGTGTAAAATATATCTTTTCTCACCATCCCCATAGTGTATGAGACAAATGTGTGCATTTCGATTAGGGTCGTATTCGATAGTTACAATTCTACCATATATGTCTTTTTCATTGCGTCGAAAATCAATTTTACGGTATAGACGCTTATGACCTCCCCCTCTATGCCCTGCGGTAATGATTCCTCTGGCATTACGCCCTTTACCACAATGATGCTGTCCAGAAATCAAACGATTCGTGAATTGGATTTCACTTGACTGTTTACGGCTCCATTGCGTGTGTTCGGGCTAGAAGTTTTGGATAAATGTATCGCCATGTTATGAAGTGTATTTTTATTTAAGTTATTTTCTTTCTAAGAGGTGGAATAGAATAACCCGGTTGAAGCGTAATGATCATACGTTTGTAATGCCTTGTATGTCCCATAATAGGTCGTATTCTTCTACACTTTATTGGGATTGCGAGTTGATTCATAGTTCTTACCTTGACACCAAAGAAGAGTTCGACCCAATGTTTTCTTTCTGTCCTAGTTAATCCTGATTTGACATGAAAAGTATATTGATTTTTTCGAAATAACGAAAATTTAGTGTCTGTAAATACTGCAGATTTTATTCCATTCATAAATCTATTTTATTCTTTCTTCCCGATGAGTTCTAGTCTCACTAAAAATACTAGTTTTTTTACTGTTCATTTATTAAAATTTGAATATACCACACCAATTTGTTATGTATGGATGATGAGATTCCATTGATACAGATCCAAGTCTCGATTCAAATACTACTAAGCTAAGAGGTCTACTACAGATCAGAAATTATTTAAATAGAATAAATAAAGAAATTCTTTCTTATTTAGAAATGATCAATTCTTGAAGTTTCTATTATTTTCAAATTCAATTATTAAAGAAAGAAGAAGATGTTTCTTTTTTTCTTTGGAGGAAATTGGAAAAGAAAGAAATAGCCAATATAGTCAAGATAATCATGTATTTACAAAATAATGTCTCAATTCATCCTATATTCATCCGATGGAGGATGTGATAGGATTGCAAAGGAGAAACTTTTGACAGTTCAAAATAATAATTCATGATTAAAAATATAGTTTTTAGGGGAGATATTTCTATTGGCATGCATCCAGTAGGAATTGAACCTACGACTTCGCCAATTATGAGTTGGGCGCTTTAACCATTCAGCCATGGATGCTTCGAGGGAACAACCCTCCGACTTGATGAATAACCAAATTTCAATTGAAGTGAAATCTTTTGGATAAATCAATAGAAATACATACATAAAGAAATAACTTAATAGAAATACATACATAAAGAAATAACTTAATAGAAATACATACATAAAGAAATAACTTAATAGAAATACATACATAAATAAATAACTTAATAGAAATACATACATAAAGAAATAACTTAATAGAAATACATACATAAATAAATAACTTAATAGAAATACATACATAAAGAGATAAATTATTTTTAATTTTTTAAGGAGGATCCTATGAAGAACAATCAATTCCACTTTTGGATTTTCGAATTGCGAGAAATTTTTAGAGAGAGCAAGAATTGTGCCTATTTCTTAGATTCCTGGACGCAATTCAATTCAGCGATATCTGTCATTCACATTTTTTTGCATCAAGAGAGTTTGATAAAAGTCTTAGACTCCAGAATTTGGAGTATCCTAGTTTCACGTCAGTCACAGGGTTTAACAAGAAATCGATATTTCACGATCAAGAATGTAGTACTTTTTGTAGTAGCGATCCTTCTATATCGTATTAACAATCGAAGGATGATCGAAAAAAAAAATATTTATTTGACAGGGCTTCTTCCTATACAAATAAATTCCATTGGATCCGGCAATGATAGATTGGAAGACTCAAAAGATTCGTTCAATATCAATAGGTTGATTGTTCCGCTCCTGTCTGGTCCAAAAGAAAAAAAGATCTCTGATCGCTCTTTTTTCTCGGACAGATGGTCCCAACTTCATCTGGATTTGAATCCTACTGAGAAGTCCGCTCAAGATCTTCAATTATTAAAGAAAGAAGAAGATGTTTCTTTTGTTCTTTGGAGGAAATTGGAAAAGAAAGAACTAGCCAATATAGTCAAGATAATCATGTATTTACAAAATATTGTCTCAATTCATCCTATTTCATCCGATGGAGGATGTGATAGGATTGCAAAGGAGAAACTTTTGACAGTTCAAAATAATAATTCATTCTTGACCAAAAATCTAGTTTTTGGTTTATTTCATCTATTCCATGACCAGAATAGGGGGGGGTACTTGTTACATCGCAATTTTCAATCAGAAGAGAGATTTCAAGAAATGGCAAATCTATTAATCTATCACTAACTAAGCCGGATCTGGTCTATCGTAATGGATTCTCTTTTTCTATTGGGTTTTCTGAACCGGAATCAAAAAAAAAATCTTTATTGGTTCTGCCGCGGCTTTTTGACGAAGCGAATGAATCTTTTTATCCAAAGATCATAAAAAAAATGGGTCCAGACCTCTTGTGGGAATTATTTTCAAGGTAATCGATTCAATCGCAACTTCGAATATGTACTTCAAAGGTATCAAAATGATATTCTGAATCATAGACCTATAAGGAAACACACGATCAATCAACGTTTCTCAAATTTGAAAAAGAGTCAGAAGAAATGCTTTGATCGTCTTATTTTTATTTATCGAACCGAGAGATCCGTGAATAAGGATCCAAATGCATATAAATACAAATGGTCCAAGGGGAGCACAAATTTCCAGGAACATTTGGACCATTTCATTTCTGAGCAGAATAGTCGTTTTAAAGTAGTGTTCGATCGATTACATATGAATGCATATTCGATTGATTGGGCTGAGGTTATCGACAAAAAAGATTTTCTAAGTCACTTTGTTTCTTTTTGTCCAAGCTTCTTCCCTTTTTGTCTAACTCACTTCCTTTTTTCTTTGTGAGTTTCGGGAGTATGCCCGTTCATAGGTCCCAGAGCCATATGTATGAATTGAAACGTATGAATGATGCACTCGAGAATCAGTTGTTAGAATCAATAGGTCTGCAAACGGTTCATTTGAAAAAAGGAAATCCCCATTATTGGATGACTATTATACTTCTCAAAAATCAAAATTCTTGATCAATGAAGGAACAATATTACCATTTTTGTTCAATAAGATACCAAACCAAGACAATTGGCTGAATCCTGTGAAATGTTTTCATAGAAGTTCATTGATTTCCTCTTTTTATAAAGTAAATCGACTTCGATTCTTGAATAATCAATATAACTTCTCTTTCGATTGTAACAAAAGATTCTCTTTTTATGGGGAAAGGTCCTATAATTATGATTTTATGTATGAACAATTCCTCAATGTCTTGTTCATTCGAAAGAAAAGATTTTCTTTGTGCGGCGGTAAAAAACACATGCTTTTTTGGACAGAGATACTATTTCACCAAGCGAGTTAGAGGTCTCTAAGATATTGAGACCGAAGAATTTTCCGCAAAGTGGTGATGACGGATATGACTTGTACAAATCTTTCCATTTTTTCAACTCGTGTTCCTAGATCTATTTACTCGATCGCGGACATTTCTGGAACACCTCTAACAGAGGAAGAAATAGTGAATTTGGAAAGAACTTCTTGTCAACCTCTTTCCCCTATTATTTATCTGATTCAAAAAGGAAGAACTTGCATCAGTATCTTGATTTCGATTCAAACATGGGTTTGGGTTTGCTTGACACTCTATATTCTGAAAAATTTATACCATCCGCAAAGAGGAAAAAACCTCTAAAAAAATTCCTTGGAAAGGGCAGATGTATAGAAACTTTCAAAGAAAAAGAAAAAGAAAGAGTATTTCTTCAATTCTCTCCAAATTGAAGCGATTACGCCCGTATATAATACCGTTGTTCCTTACCTGGACAGGGCACAAATATATCAATTTCTTATTTTTAGATACTCTTTCAGACCTATTTGCGATACTAAGGAGGAGTCCTCAATTTAAAAAATTTGTATCTATTTGGCAGAATATTATGCATGGATCCAAGGGAAGTCTTCGGAAAAAACTGTGGGGAATTCTTCGGAAAAAACTGTGTCTTTCACAACGGAATCGTATAAGTGAGATTTCGAGTAAGTCTTTCCATAATTTTCTTGTAGACATGTACAAAGATCTTTTTCACACAAATAATGAGTCACCATTCATATCGACACATCTGAGATCACGAAATATTGAGGAGTTCCTGGTTTCAATCCTTTTTACTTCTTCTTGTTACTGGATATCTTGTTTATACACATCTTTTCTTTGTTTCTCGCTTCTCTAATGAGTTACAGACAGAGTTCGAACAGGTCAAATCTTTGATGATTCCATCCTACATCATTGAATTGCGAAAACTTCTGGATAGGTATCCTCTATCAGAACAAAATTCTTTCTGGTTAAAGGATATCTTTGGAGTTGCTCGAGAACAATTAGGAAATTTTTTAGAAGAAAGGCGAGGTTGGCCTTCTGGGCGGGGACATCCCAAGGGGTGGTGGTTTCGCTGATGGGGGTCAAATCCTTACGTTCGAAGAAGAACGGTTTTAATCTCATGGATCTCATAAGTATTATACCAAATCCCATCAATCGAATCGCGTTTTTGAGAAATACGAGGACATTTAAGTCATACAAGTAAAGCAATCTATTCATTGATAAGGAAAAGAAAAAACATGAATAGTAATTGGATTGATGATAAAATAGAATCCTGGATCTCGACTAGTGATTTCATTGCTGATAAAGAAAGAGAATTCTTGGTTCAGTTCTCTACCTTAACGACAGAAAAAAGGCTGGATCAAATTTTATTGAGTCTGACTAATAGTGATCAGTTATCAAAGAATAACTCTGGTTATCAAATGATTGAGCAACCAGGAACAATTTACTTACGATATTTAATTGACATTCATAAAAAGGATCTGATGAATTATGAGTTCAATACATCCTGCTTAGCAGAAAGACGGGTATTCCTCGCTCATTATCAGACAATCACTTATTCAGAAATCCCGTGTGGGGCTAGTTGTTTGGATTTATCATCTCATGGGAAACCCTTTTCGCTACGCTTAGCCCTATCCCCTGCTAGGGGTATTTTAGTGATAGGTTCGATAGGAACTGGACGATCCTATTTGCTCAAATATCTAGCGACAACCACCTATGTTCCTTTCATTACAGTATTTGTAAACAAGTTCCTGGAGAACTTTCCTAAGGGTTTTGATAGTGATGATAGTGAGGACGACATGTTTGATGAAAGAGAGGGTACCATTTACAGTCTTTTACCTAATAACGAGGGTAGTTGCTATAATTCCGAGAATTATGAAAGGGATGATAGTGACGATCTCGACCGTAAGCTTGATAGCCAGTTGAAGTTTCTAAGTATGGAGGATCCGGTATCTAGCGATCTGATGGAAATAGACCGGTTTTATCTCACGCTTCAATTCGAATTAGCAAAAGCAATGTCTCCTTGCATAATTTGGATTCCAAACATTCATGATCTGGATAGGAATGAGTCGAATGACTTATCGCTGGGTATATTAGTGAACTCTCTTTCCAGCGATTCGGAAAAAGGTTCTACTAGAAATATTCTAGTTATTGCTTCTACTCATATTCCAAAAAAAGTAGACCCTGCTTTAATAGCTCCGAATAAATTAAATACATGCATTAAGATACGAAGGCTTCTTATTCCACAACAAAGAAAGCACTTTTTTACTCTTTCATATACTAGGGGATTTCACTTGGAAAAGCAAATATTCGATACTAATGGATTGGGGTCTATAACTCTGGGTTCTAATGTACGAGATCTTGTAGCACTTACTAATGAGGCGCTATCGATTAGTATTATACAAAAGAAATCTATTATAGACACTAATATAATTAGATCTGCTCTTCATAGACAAACTTGGGATTTTAGATCTCAGATAAGATCGATTCAGGATCATGGGATCCTTTTTTATCAGATAGGGAGGGCTGTTTCACAAAATCTACTTCTAAGTAATTGCTCTATCGATCCTATATCTATCTATATGAAGAAGAAATCATGTGCAGAGGGGGATTCTTATTTGTACAAATGGTACTTCCAACTTGGAACAAGCATGAAGAAATTAACCATACTTCTTTATCTTTTGAGTTGTTCTGCCGGATCGGTCGCTCAAGATCTTTGGTCTCTACCGGACCTAATGAAACAAATGATGGGATCACTTCTTATAGACTCCTTGAGAATGATTCTGATCTAGTTCATGGGCTATTAGAAATAGAAGGTGCTCTGCTGGAACCCTCACAGACAGGAAGTCGGTTTGATAATGATGGCGTGACATTGCTTCTTCGGTCCGAACCAAGAAATCCCTTAAATATGATTCAAAATGGGTCTTCTTCTATCGTTGATCAGAGATTTCTCTATGAAAAATATGAATCGGGGTTCGAAGAAGGGGAAGGAGTCTTCGACCCGCAACCGCTAGAGGAGGATTTATTCAATCACATACTTTGGGCTCCGAGACTGTGGCGCCCTTGGGGCTTTCTCTTTGACGAAAGGGTCCAATGAATTGAGATTTCCCTATTGGGAAGGGTCATTTCAGGACAAACCGATCCTTGATGATTATGATGAAGAGGGTAAGCTTCAAGAGAATGATAATGATTCGCAGTTCTTGCAGGATGGAATCATGCAGGACCAGACACGAGCGAGATTTTCCAACGAACAGGGCTTTTTTTCGAATAAGCCAATTCATTTGGGACCCCGCAGATCCACTGTTTTTGCTATTCCAAGAGGATCCTTTTGGATCTGTATTTTCACATCAAGAATTTTCTCCAGATGAAGAGATGTCAAGGATACTTTTGACTTCCCAAACCCAAAAAATTGATTGGAAATATCTAAATAAACCCTGGTTTAGGAAGAATATGCAAGAACAGAATTCAAATTGTTGATTGATCGCCAGAGATGGTTTAGAACCAATAGTTCAGTATCAAATGAATTTTTTCGTTCTAATACTCTATACGAGAGTTATCAATATTTATCAAATCTGTTCCTATCTAACGGAACCCTATTGGCTCAACTCACAAAGACATTTGTTGAGAAAAAAATGGCTTTTCCCAGACGAGATGGTTGTGACTATCTGTTCCAATAACGAACGATTGGTTTAACTGAATAATGAAATGAAATAAAATAGATACTTTCTTTCTCGTCGTCTCAAGTCGATATTAGGGGATCTTCTCAATTGAAAGATCCCCTAATATTGATAATCCATATTGCCGTTGACCGAGCCTACTTGTTTTGAAGCAAATAAAGAGATCCACAGGGTAATTTGTTCCTATTCAGATATTCACGACCAATAAGTACAGAATTTTCTTTCTTTTCGGATAGGTCCTGTCCTGAAAGGAGAAAGAAGGTTGACATAGGCGGCTATTTTGGAATTCACCCGACCCGAGCAGTACCCATGTTTTTTGAATGTCGAGTGCCAAAGTCATTGAATGGGTAAGTCACCAATCTCCAAAATCAATATTTAATGTACTTTTTCCGTTGGTTTAGGGTAGGGGGATTGCAGGTGGGACGATTTCAAATGTACTCTCCATTCATTAGATAGATAAGATCACCAAAACTTCGTGATCTGCTGGCGAACTTATTCCAATTCAATTTCAATAAGAGATCTCAATATTATGCCTTGAAGAGACTCGAACCTCCACGCTGTTTAGCACGAGATTTTGAGTCTCGCGTTCTACCATTTCACCACCAAGGCATCCTTAAAGGGAATCATATTCTTCTGAATATGATATCTATCTTATGTCATGGTTCAATATTATTATACTCCAATTCTAATCCAATTGCAACATAGAATACAACATCTCAAATAGAATACAACATCTCAAATAGAATACGGTACGATATAATACAGTATCTACTATATAATACAGCGAGAATAGAATTCTTTCTCGACTAAATAAATATAGCTTCTAGATGAACGAAAAGCTAGTCAAAGGGTCGATTCAAAATTGGTAGACGCTACGGACTTAATTGTATTGAGCTTTGGTATGGAAACATAGTAATGTTAAGTGAAAACATAACATAATATAATACAGCATCTACTATATAATACAACATGTACTATATAATACAGCGAGAAGAGAATTCTTTCTCGACTAAATAAATATAGCTTCTAGATGAACGAAAAGCAAGTCAAACGGGGGATATGGCGAAATTGGTAGACGCTACGGACTTAATTGTATTGAGCCTTGGTATGGAAACATATTAAGTGAAAACTTTCAAATTCAGAGAAACCCTGGAATTTTAAATGGGCAATCCTGAGCCAAATCCTTCTTTCCGAAACAAAAAACTAAAAGTTCAGAAAAAAAGGATAGGTGCAGAGACTCAATGGAAGCTATTCTAACAATTGGAGTTGACAACATCAATTGATTAATGAAGATTTCTAACTTCTATTTGTAAATTGTAACTATTTTTTTTAGTTTTGATTCGATCACAATTGAAACGAAACATTAGAATCAAATCAATTCCAACTGGAAGAAAAAATGGTGAATATTCATTGATCAAATCAGTCACTCCACCAAAATATGATGGATCTTTTGAATAACTGATTAATCAGACGAGAATAAAGATAGAGTCCCATTCTACATGTCAATACCGACATCAATGAAAGTTTTAGTAATCGGAAAATCCGTCGACTTAAAAATCGTGAGGGTTCAAGTCCCTCTATCCCCAAAAGCCGATTGAATTTGCTCATTTTTATGGCCCTTTCCCTTTTTTTTTATTGAGTTGACATAGACTCAAGTAATTTCCCTCAAATTAGGATGGTGCGTCAAGATTTTAATGGTCGGGATAGCTCAGCCGGTAGAGCAAAGGACTGAAAATCCTTGTGTCACCAGTTCAAATCTGGTTCCCGGCGACTCATTATGTATGAGTATCTATTCCCATATTTCTTTTCAAAAATCAAATATTGGGAGGAATAGATACATATTGATTAGTGGTCTTAATAATTATACATAATTTATCTAGGCGTACAGAGATATGCTCTTTCTAGATGAAAAAGGAATCGATGTATATTCTAGGAAGTATGAAAATGAATGATTCTAGTTTGTTTCGATTTTTTCTGCGATGCAATAACAAATGTTCATATTTCAACAATATTCAAATGGTTCAATTAGTTGGTTGAACGACCAAAAAGTTGAATCTAGCGGAGTTCATAGGTAAGAATAGTCAAAATTTATCTGAGATACTTTATCAAAAAATATGGTCCATTTCTTTGTATTTTCTTTGATCGTACTTTTTTATTTTTCGTAGCCAGATATCTACTACTCGGAATAGAAATAGGAAATTGACTTCATTATAGGACTTATTAATCTTGTAAAATTTTTAAAATATCGGGTAGGAGTCCATGCCGCTACTCGGACTCGAACCGAGATGCTCTAGCACTGCTTCCTAAGAGCAGCGTGTCTACCAATTCCACCATAGCGGCTGACTCGAAATCATAATAACCAATTATTTAGTCAAAGTCAATAGTCAATCGTCGAGATTGATAAAGTGAAGTCCAATATTTATTGAGTACATTTCTTTACTATTTACTAAACATTTATTCTCAATTGATAATAAAACTAAATTGATAATAAAAAGTAATTTATTTTTTCTAATATATAATAGAAATGAATAAGAAATATATGATATATGCAATCATTTTCAATTTAAGTAAAAGAAGTTTTGATTTCTATATTCATTTCTTTTTTTTTTTCCCATGCAGTGTTCGTTTTCAAATTTAACAACGACGGGGAATGGGTTTTTTGTAGTTTATACTTTTTCAAATAAAAAAAAGCACTGTTGAAACTAGAACTATCTAGTTCTGACTTCAATCCAGTAATGAAAAAGAAATTTTTTTTGTAGTTGCTTATGAATCATTCAAAAAAATGAGATTATATATATATCTAGAATATATTCTATATTCTATAATATAGAATATATTCTAAATATATGTTTATATATGTTTCATATTCTATAATAGTATTAGTATAAAATGACTATTAAAGAATACTCTTTGAATCGAGCTAATTCAGATTATTCTCGTCCAACATTTGTATTTCTTACAATAACACAACTTTTTTTTGATTACGTGGCAAAAAAGGGCGAGGTTTTGTATTTATTACAATACGATAACTTTTTGAGGTACCTGTCAAAATAGAGTCAGCTAATGAAAAGGCTTTCAATGCTGCCTTATATCCTTTTTTTTTCCAAAAATTCTTACGAATTTTTTTTTTTGATATAGAAGTGCGTTTTTTTGGAACTGGCATACAATTAGTATAGTTTTTTCGTTGCTATAGTTTGATGTGAAAGACATTTGTTCTGTAATGAAAACGAATTATTCTGTAATTAGCCGTATGTCTTATCTATCTAAATTAACTCTTTCTCTTTTTTTCCATCGAAAGGTAAAGTAAAAACATTGAATATTATAAACCTTTTCCAAATTTTTCATAGATAATAGATATATATGGATCTCTTTTTATTGTAATGTAAAAGAATCAATTAGTTCAAAAAGGAACTAATGTTTCTGAATAAAAAAAAAGTATTATTTTATATTATATTATTTTTCTAATGTATATCAAAATAAACAAATGTTGTTAGTTTTGGTGTACTGATTTATCCTCATCCTCGCTCTATAGAT
>CATIWC010002418.1:42500-67500 GCA_948472305.1 Vicia faba
ATCTTTTCAAAAAAGCGCGTACAGTACTTTTATGTTTACAAGCCAAAGTTTTAAATACAAGAAAGCCGAAGTATATACTTTATTCGATACAAACTTTTTTTTTTTGAGGATCCATTATAATAATGAGAAAGATTTCTGCATATTCCCAAAAATCGGTCAATAATATCAAAATCAGATGAATCGGCCCAGACCGGCTTACTAATGGGCTGCCCTAATACATTACAAAATTTCGCTTTAGCCAATGATCTAATTAGAGGAATAATTGGAACTATTATATCAAGTTTTTTGATAACAATTTCTATTAGAAATGTATTTTGCAGCATTTGACTCCGTACCACTGAACGATTTAGTCGCACATTTGAAAAATAGCCTAACAGCTGAAATGAATGTTCGGATAATGGGTTTATATTGATCATTCTGGGTTGAGACCAAACATCAAAAAAACATTGCCATAAATGGATAAAAAAGTGTTTCCATTTATTCATCAAAAAAGGCGCATTCTTTGAAGCCAGAATGCATTTTCCTTGATATCGAACATAATGAATGTTAGGATCCTTGAAGAATGTTAAAGTATACGAAAAATCTTTAGCAAAAACTTTGACAAGATGCTCTCTTTTTGCATAAAAAAAAATTCGCTCAAAAAAAACGCTAAAAGATTTTAATCGTAAATGAGAGGATTTATTACGTAGAAAAACGAAGATAGATTCATATTCACATACATAAAAATTATAGAGGAACAAGAAGAATCTTCGATGACTTTTTGAAAAAGTAGAAATTGATTTTTTTGGTAGTAATAAAACTATTCCAATTCCAAAGAAACAGCCGTAAGAAATGAAAAAAAGGGGCATCTTTCACCCAGTATCGAAGGATTTGAACTAAGATTTCCAGATGGATAGGATAGGGTATTCGTATATCTGACACATAATTCAAATATGTCAATTTATCCTCCAAAAAGGGAAAAATGGAATGAATTGATCTCAAATTTTTTATAAGATTTGATGATTTCTTCCTCCTCTAAGGAAGAGCTTAATTGTAGGAAAAATGGAATTTCCACGACGATGGCAAAACCCTCTGATATTATTTGAGAATAATAATTATTCTTATACCCCCAAAATGGATTTTTGTTAGAATCATTAGCCCAAATGATTATATGATTCTGTTGATACATTCGAGTAATTAACCGTTTTACAATTAGTAAACTATATTTCTTGTCATAACCTATATTTTTTCCACAAAAATGGATCTATTCAAATTATGACTATAAGCAAGTCCATAAATATACTCCCTAAAAATAAGTGGGTATAGGAAGTGCTGTTGGCGAGATCTAGCTCGTTCTAAATAGACTTTATATTCCTTCATTTTAGAAATGATATTTGGTCAAAGGATCAGAGATTCATTGGATTATCAAATGATACATAGTGCGATACAGTCAAAACAAGGTATTCTATATCTATATTCGAATTGAAATAAAAAACAAATATGAATAGATACCTAGAAAACGAGTTAAAACACATTAATGGACTATCTCCCCTCGCTTGTTCCTTCTAATTTTTCTAGGACAACAAGCTAGTTAGAAATCCTTTATTTTTTGGGGACCAATCGCTCTTTTGATTTTGGAAAAAAATATCTTTATCAATATACTCTTTCTTCTACACATTTCTTGCTACCCCATAACATAATGGGGAATAGCTAATAATTAGGACTCATAACAAAAATCCTTAATCCATTCGTGGGAAAAACTTTTTCCACAGCAAGCACTAATCCTTTTTTAACGTATAACTAGATGTGGTAATCATTCCAATAAAAAATGAAAGCTCGTTGCTTTTTCTTTCCCTAGAATTCGAGCAGCTAAGCTCTATCCCTTTATTAATTCAACCCAACGGAATTCATTTGTTCCCAGCCAACAATTCAAAGAAAAAGATTGGTCGGATCCAATATGAATGAAAAATTTTTTGAATTCACCGTTGATACGACATGCTGCTTTTTCCATTCATTCCTTTCTGGATCAGTCGTGGTCTTACAAACCCTACCGATGGTATGGATGAACCAATTAGTTCATAGAAATGTGTAAAAAATGGAGTCGCACTTAAAAGCCGAGTACTCTACCATTGAGTTAGCAACCCTAATAAAATTACAAACAAGGATCTGTATATCCAATCGCAATAAAAAAAAGATGGAATTCTATAAATAATAGAATCAAATGTTACATATTACATTATATTACAATACAATGAAAAAAAGAAAAAATGAGAATCAAAAATGATAGACGACTTGTTTAGTACAGTACTGTAGTTATTTGTCTATTAATATAGTTTTAAATTAGTATTATTTTTTTCATATTTCTATTTCAAGAAAAAAAACTTCTTGTTTGTATCAAACAAAATCAAAATACAATGAATCCACCATTTGATGAAGTAAAAAACCTATGTGACATGAGTCAATCCATCCATTGATTCACGATCAGATTATATTTGTTTGATACACTGTTGTCAATATTAGTGTTGAAAAAAAGAATACAATCGAGAAAACAAATAAAAAAATATTTCTATTCTCATTTTTAAATAGAAAATATTTCTATTTTAATTCATTCTATTCCAAATCAAAAAAGAAGAATGAACTAGAAAAAAAATAGATCAATCCGAAAGATCTATAGGATTCATTCTAGATACAACAAGTATTTTTGTATTGTGTATTGTATTCGGCTCAATCCTTTTAGTAAAAGATTGGGCCGAGTTTAATGGAAATTAATAGAACGAATGATTATTACTGGATTACAAAGTATCCATTGCTGGGAATTCAAATTTGATTTCCTTCCAGACTTCACAAGCAGCAGCTAATTCAGGACTCCATTTGCAAGCTTCACGGATAATTGCATTACCCTCGCGAGCAAGATCACGTCCCTCATTCCGAGCTTGTACACATGCTTCCAGAGCTACTCGATTCGCTACGGCACCAGGTGCATTTCCCCAAGGGTGTCCTAAAGTTCCTCCACCGAATTGGAGTACAGAATCATCTCCAAATATCTCGGTCAGAGCAGGCATATGCCAAACGTGAATACCCCCTGAAGCAACAGGGATAACACCTGGTAAAGAAACCCAATCCTGAGTGAAATAAATACCGCGACTTCTATCTTTTTCAATATAATCATCACGTAGTAAATCAACAAAACCTAACGTAATCTCCCTCTCTCCTTCAAGTTTACCTACTACAGTACCAGCGTGAATATGATCTCCACCAGACATACGTAAGGCTTTAGCTAATACACGAAAGTGCATACCATGATTTTTTTGTCTATCGATAACTGCATGCATAGCACGGTGGATATGAAGAAGTAGACCATTATCGCGGCAATAGTGAGACAGGGTAGTATTTGCAGTGAATCCACCTGTTAAGTAGTCATGCATTACGATAGGAACGCCCAATTCTCTAGCAAATACAGCTCTTTTTAGCATTTCTTCACATGTACCCGCAGTAGCATTCAAATAATGTCCTTTGATTTCACCTGTTTCGGCCTGTGATTTATAAATTGCTTCGGCACAAAATAAGAAACGGTCTCTCCAACGCATAAATGGTTGGGAGTTCACATTTTCATCATCTTTGGTAAAATCAAGTCCCCCGCGGAGACATTCATAAACTGCTCTACCATAATTCTTAGCGGATAAACCCAATTTTGGTTTAATAGTACATCCCAATAGGGGACGTCCATACTTGTTCAATTTATCTCTCTCAACTTGGATTCCGTGAGGAGGACCTTGGAAAGTTTTAACATAAGCATTAGGGATTCGCAAATCTTCCAGACGTAGAGCGCGTAAAGCCTTGAACCCAAATACATTACCTACAATGGAGGTAAACATGTTAGTAACAGAACCTTCTTCAAAAAGGTCTAAGGGATAAGCTACATAAGCAATAAATTGATTATCTTCTCCAGGAACAGGCTCTATCTCGTAGCAGCGTCCTTTATAACGATCAAGGCTGGTAAGTCCATCGGTCCACACAGTTGTCCATGTACCAGTGGAAGATTCTGCAGCTACCGCTGCACCTGCTTCTTCAGCCGGAACTCCTGGTTGAGGAGTTACTCGGAATGCTGCCAAGATATCAGTATCTTTGGTTTGATATTCAGGAGTATAATAAGTCAATTTATAATCTTTAACACCAGCTTGGAACCCAACCTTTGCTTTAGTTTCTGTTTGTGGTGACATAAATCCCCCCCCTACAACGCATGAATTAAGAATTATAGCAAGAACAAGGTCTACTCGACATAACTTAGGAGTTAAGAAAACCTTTTTACAAATGATCCATCAACTAATATTATCAATTAATCCGAATGGGTCATTGTTCAATTTTACCATGATATTTGATTTGGCAAATACATCATTATTCTATACTGTTTCATATGTATGGCGCAACCCAACCGTTTTTTTTTGAGTCTCTTATTTTTTTTTTTTTGAATTTTGGAATCTCATTTTCTAATCTAAATAATAAAAAATATACTCTTGACCTTGACAGTGATATATGTTGTATATGTAAATCCTAGATGTCAAAATCGGCAGAATTTGCCCAATAAAAAGAAAAATTGGTAAAAAGAATCTGCATAGTATAAATCCTATGCTGAGGAAAGAAAAAAGAAGGACCAATGAGATAGAAAAACGGAATCATAAACAAACAAAGTTCAGGTTCGAATTACATAGATAATATAGATAGTATTGTCTATAATCTAGAATGATAAACAAATGAAAGACTTTCAAAAGATTTCATCCAATTAAAATTTTCATAATGACTGGGTTGACCTTGAAAATTCACTCATTGAAATTTAAAAACAATTGAATTGGTTGGATGGTACCAAGAAAATCGATTATTAACTTACATTTATTCTTTTATATATTATTAAATATTAAGAAAATTAAGAATATTAACCGATCAACTTGCTTTGTTATCAAACAGTTTTTTCTTAATTTCAATTTTTTTTTTTCAAAAAAATGGATATTTTTTAATATGACAATAACTCCTCCTCCTTCTGATACTGAGGTTTCTGCACTTGAAAAAAAAAATCTGGGGCGTATCACGCAAATAATCGGTCCGGTACTCGATGTAGTTTTTCCACCAGGGAAGATGCCTTATATTTACAACGCTCTGATAGTTCAAGGTCGAGATACGGTTGGCCAACAAATTAACGTAACGTGTGAAGTACAGCAATTATTAGGAAATAATAGAATTAGAGCTGTAGCTATGAGTGCTACAGATGGTCTAAATAGAGGAATGGAAGTGATTGACACGGGAGTTGCTCTAAGTGTTCCAGTCGGTGGAGCAACCCTAGGTCGAATTTTCAACGTGCTTGGAGAGCCTATTGATAATTTGGGTCCTGTAGATACTCGCACAACATCTCCTATTCATAGATCTGCGCCTGCCTTTATACAGTTAGATACACAATTATCCATTTTTGAAACAGGAATTAAAGTAGTCGATCTTTTAGCTCCTTATCGCCGTGGCGGAAAAATAGGACTTTTCGGTGGAGCTGGGGTAGGTAAAACAGTTCTCATTATGGAATTGATCAATAACATTGCCAAAGCTCATGGAGGTGTATCCGTATTTGGCGGAGTAGGTGAGCGTACTCGTGAGGGAAATGATCTTTATATGGAAATGAAAGAATCCGGAGTAATTAATGAAAAAAATATTGCGGAATCAAAAGTAGCTCTAGTCTACGGTCAAATGAATGAACCGCCCGGAGCTCGTATGAGAGTTGGTTTAACTGCCCTAACTATGGCAGAATATTTCCGAGATGTCAATGAGCAGGACGTCCTTCTATTTATCGACAATATCTTCCGTTTTGTCCAAGCCGGATCCGAAGTATCCGCCTTATTGGGCCGAATGCCTTCCGCTGTGGGTTATCAACCCACCCTGGGTACTGAAATGGGTACTTTACAAGAAAGAATTACTTCTACCAAAGAAGGGTCTATAACTTCTATTCAAGCAGTTTATGTACCTGCAGACGATTTGACTGATCCTGCTCCTGCCACGACATTTGCACATTTGGATGCAACTACTGTACTATCAAGAGGATTAGCTGCCAAAGGTATCTATCCAGCAGTAGATCCTTTAGATTCAACGTCAACCATGCTCCAACCTCGCATCGTCGGTGAAGAACATTATGAAACTGCGCAAAGAGTGAAACAAACGTTACAACGTTACAAAGAACTTCTGGACATTATAGCTATTCTTGGGTTGGACGAATTATCCGAAGAGGATCGCTTAACCGTAGCAAGAGCACGAAAAATTGAACGTTTCTTATCACAACCTTTTTTCGTAGCAGAAGTATTTACCGGTTCCCCAGGGAAATATGTTGGTCTAGCAGAAACAATTCGAGGATTTAAATTGATTCTTTCTGGAGAATTAGATAGTCTTCCTGAACAAGCCTTTTATTTGGTGGGTAATATCGATGAAGCTACTGCGAAGGCTACGAACTTAACTTAGAAATGGAGAACAAATTCAAGAAATGACTTTAAATCTTTGTGTACTGACCCCCAATCGAATTGTTTGGGATTCAGAAGTGAAAGAAATTATTTTATCTACTAATAGTGGACAAATTGGGGTATTAAAAAATCATGCGCCTATTGCCACATCTTTAGATATAGGTATTTTGAGAATACGCCTTAACGACCGATGGTTAACGATGGCTCTGATGGGCGGTTTTGCTAGAATAGGCAATAATGAGATCACTATTTTAGTAAATGATGCAGAAAGGGGTAGTGACATTAATCCACAAGAAGCACAACAAACTCTTCAAATAGCAGAAGCTAACTTGAATAAGGCTGAAGGCAAGAGACAAACAATTGAAGCAAATCTAGCTCTCCGGCGAGCTAGGACACGAGTAGAGGCTATCAATATGATCTCATAACAAGTTGGTGCAGCCAAAAAATAGAAAAAAGATAGAAAATTACAATAAAACAATGGTGAGTAGAAAAACTTATTAGATACCGGAATTAATGGTATCTAATAAGTTCTACCAATACCTTACCTACTATTGGATTTGAACCAATGACTCCTGCCGTATGAAAGCAATACTCTAACCACTGAGTTAAGTAGGTCATTTATCATCCTAAATAAAAAAAGTAGCTGTCTATCAGATCAATGGATTATAAATGTTATATTACTTATAAACAATACAAACGCAATATAAATCAAAGAGATTGGATCATGTCATATTTATCTTGACAAGAATTTATTTATCGAATATGATCAAATATGTATCCAAAGCACAAGGGCTATAGCTCAGTTAGGTAGAGCACCTCGTTTACACATGCGCCAATGTTTTTTCATAGGAGTCCATCATGTAATTAAAAGAGTTGATCTTAATTGATAAATCGATGTCTTACTCCCGGAACAAAATAAGAGAACAATAGCCTGACAAAGGATTTAGACGTCAAATGGAATCCATAATGGATTTGAGATATTGATACGGTGAATACTTAATCTATTCAATGCTAGGCAATGAGTCTAGGGACCTCAAAAAAAATCTCTTTTCTTCCTATCTTATGAACTTTAAGGTGTATGAAGTTTCATTTCCTATTTGATATTTTTATTGAAGTAGGTTGATAGAGAGTCCATTTAACTTAAGTTGATCCAGGCCAGAAGCAGACCTACGTCAGGATAACCTTCTTCTTTGAAAAACTTTGGTAGTGCTCTTAGATTTTGATCTAAATAAGAAATCAGAGCACAGGGAGTCATTTCCTTTTTCTTTGTGTAAAGAAAAAAGATGGTAGACTAATTGATATTTCTATCAGTTAATGAAAAAGCCCAATGCAAAAAAAATGCACGTTGGGTCTTTCAAACAATTCAAATCATTTTGATAATAATAAATAATAGTTTGATGTGTTTTACCGAGAAGGTCTACGGTTCGAGTCCGTATAGCCCTAATATTACTACCGATACTACTCAGATTTAGATTTCTTATCTAATATCTGTCATTACAAATATATATGTACTAATACTATATGTACTAGATTAGTACTATATTGAATACTCCATACTAGTAATACTACTAGTATAAATATACTTTCAATACTTTTTGTAATAGAAAGAATGAATAAAGTAATTTCTATTCGAATAGATTAATAGTGGATAGAATAATATGAGTATTAGTATACTCAGATAATAATCTCAATTTTATTAGAAAAAATGTAAACTTAAGAAAATACAAAGCATTTCTATTTAGATTCTATTAATGAATCTAAGAATTTGAAAATTTCAATTCAAATCGACTCAGAATTAATATGAATCCAGTATATTTTCCCCATTCCTAGGAGGACATTTATGTTTTTGCTTTATGAATATGATATTTTTTGGACATTTCTAATAATATCGATCTTTATTCCTATTTTGGCATTTCTAATTTCTGGAATTTTAGCTCCAATTAGGAAAGGGCCAGAAAAACTTTCTAGTTATGAATCCGGAATAGAACCGATGGGCGATGCTTGGTTACAATTTCAAATCCGTTATTATATGTTTGCTCTAGTTTTTGTTGTTTTTGATGTTGAAACAGTCTTTCTTTACCCGTGGGCAATGAGTTTTGATGTATTGGGGGTATCCGTATTTATAGAAGCTTTCATCTTCGTGCTTATCCTAATTGTTGGTTTAGTTTATGCATGGCGAAAGGGAGCATTAGAATGGTCTTAATTCTTGAATATTTAGACAATTAAACAAAACATTGAGACAGTTATGAATTCCATTGAGTTTCCCTTACTTGATCAAAAAACCAAAAATTCAGTTATTTCTACTACATTAAATGATCTTTCAAATTGGTCAAGACTATCTAGTTTATGGCCGCTTCTCTATGGTACTAGTTGTTGCTTCATTGAATTTGCTTCATTAATAGGATCGCGATTTGACTTTGATCGTTATGGACTGGTACCACGCTCTAGTCCTAGGCAGGCAGACCTCATTTTAACAGCGGGCACCGTAACTATGAAAATGGCTCCTTCTTTAGTTCGATTATATGAGCAAATGCCCGAACCAAAATATGTTATTGCTATGGGAGCCTGTACAATTACAGGAGGTATGTTCAGTACCGATTCTTATAGTACTGTTCGGGGCGTGGATAAGCTAATTCCTGTGGATGTATATTTGCCGGGCTGTCCACCTAAACCGGAAGCCGTTATAGATGCTATAACAAAACTTCGTAAGAAAATATCTCGAGAAATCTATGAAGATCAATTTAGTTATCAACGAGAGAATAGGTGTTTTACTACCAACCACAAATTTTATGTTGGACGCGACCACAAATTTTATGTTGGACGCGGTACTCATACCGGCAATTATAATCAAGGATTATTCTATCAACCATCATCTATTTCAGAGATAACCTCTGACACATTTTTGAAATATAAAAAAGTTCAGTATCCTCCGACGAACGAAAAAGTGAATTAAACAGGATCCTTTTGTACAAAATACAATAAGAAATAGCAAGCAAGTCAATCTTCAAAAATTTCATTGTAATGTAAATAAATGGTAAATACTTATACCAATCTTATAAAAAACTCGGGAGAAGTAAAAAAATGCAAGGTAATTTGTCTGCTTGGCTAGTCAAACACGGAATAGTTCATAGATCTTTAGGTTTTGATTATCAAGGAATAGAGACTTTACAAATAAAGCCCGAGGATTGGCATTCGATTGCTGTTATTTTATATGTATATGGTTACAATTATCTACGTTCCCAATGTGCCTATGATGTAGCACCAGGAGGACTATTAGCGAGTGTCTATCATCTTACGAGAATAGAGTATAGTCTAGATCAACCCGAAGAGGTATGCATAAAAGTATTTACCCCAAGGCAAAATCCGAGAATTCCTTCTATTTTCTGGGTTTGGAAAAGTGCAGATTTTCAAGAAAGGGAATCTTATGATATGTTAGGAATCTATTATGATAATCATCCGCGTCTGAAACGTATTTTAATGCCCGAAAGTTGGATAGGATGGCCTTTGCGTAAAGATTATATCGCCCCCAATTTTTATGAAATACAAGATGCTCACTAAATGATAAAAATCAGAAAGTAATCTGAACTTCGACAACCCCAGATATTAAAGAAATATCTGTATGTACATTTTCTTTTTCTTATAGATTAGACAGAATAATAGAGGTTTCATTCCTAATCTTATTCTAGATTAGGATGGTATAAATAAGAAAATTGAGAAATAAAAAAGACAATAATATAGGGATTAATTGAGATTCCAAAATTGGATGGAGCTATACTTATTTAGGACGAGCCAATAGGATGAACTGAATAAGTTCTGCATCATTAACTATGTAAGATGCACATCAGCATCAATTCATACCTTTTTTATTTTCATTATAGATATTTTTATTTTCATTATATATATGATATTTACAACTTTAGAGCATATATTAACTCATATATCGTTTTCCGTGATATCAATTGTTATTTCAATTCATTTGATAACCTTATTAGGCAATGAAATCGTAGGATTATATGATTTGTCCAAAAAAGCCATGATAATAAGTTTTTTCTGTGTAACGGGATTGTTAATTACTCGTTGGTTTTTTTCGGGACATTTACCATTTAGTGATTTATATGAATCCCTAATCTTTCTTTCATGGGGTTTTTCAATTTTTCATATGGTTCCTTTTTTTAAAAAGGAGAAAAACCTTTTAAGTACAATAATTGCACCAAGTGTTATTTTTACCCAAGGCTTTGCGACTTCGGGTCTTTTAACCAAAATGCATCAATCCGTAATATTAGTACCCGCTCTACAATCCCATTGGCTAATGATGCACGTAAGTATGATGATACTGGGCTATGCAGCTCTTTTATGTGGATCATTATTATCAGTGGCTATTTTAGTCATTACGTTTCAAGAAGTCATCCAAATTCTTGCTTTTACCAAGAATTTGGATTCTTTAAAAAAATCAGTTGATTTTGTTGAAATCAAATACATGAATAGGAATGAAAGAAACAATGTTTTACGAAAAACTTCTTTTTCTTCTTCTATAAATTATTACAGGTCTCAATTTATTCAACAATTGGATCGTTGGGGTTATCGTATTATTAGTCTGGGTTTTCTCTTTTTAACGATAGGTATTCTTTCAGGAGCAGTATGGGCTAACGAGGCATGGGGTTCCTATTGGAATTGGGATCCAAAGGAAACTTGGGCCTTTATTACTTGGACCATATTCGCGATTTATTTACATACTAGAAAAAATAAAAAATTAGAAGGTGTAAATTCTTCAATAGTGGCCTCTATAGGATTTCTTATAATTTGGATATGTTATTTGGGGATCAATCTATTAGGAATAGGACTACATAGTTATGGTTCATTTACATCTAATTGACTAAAAATGAGTAAAGAACCTGAGAAAGAAAAATATGGAAAGCATATAAATATATACGTTCCATAAATCGTTGAGAACCCTTTCAATCAAGTAATGTAATGATTCAAGGGGTTCTCACAAACAACAAACATATTCGATTATCATTTCAAATTTTGAAGTGAATCTAACGGAAAAATCTTTTTTTTATCTTTTTGATTCATTTATTCACAAAAATCATCCATCAAAAATTAGATAGAATAGCTTCAACCTTGTCAACCGAAAATGAGAAAATGAAATCTGGATAAATACCAATACCTATTATGGGTATAAGAATTGAAATCGAAATAAATAATTCTCTGGGCCCTGAATCAAAAAAAGAAGAGTTTGGTGTATTAAAAAATTTGTATCCATAGAACATCTGCCGTAAGATAGATAATAAATAAATAGGAGTTAATATAATTCCAATTGCTGTTACAAAAGTAATTAGTATTTTCATCATGAAAAGATATTTTTGACTAGTAATTATTCCAAAAAAAACTATCAATTCTGCAACAAAACCGCTCATGCCAGGCAATGCAAGAGAAGCCATTGATAAGATAGTGAAAATAGTGAATATTTTTGGCATTGGGATAGCCATTCCGCCCATTTCGTCAAGATAAAGAAGACGCAGTCTATCATAACTAGTTCCTGCCAAGAAAAAAAGGGCAGCGCCAATAAATCCATGAGATATTATTTGTAAAATGGCCCCGTTGAGACCAGTATCACTTATAGAATTTATTCCTATAATTATAAAACCCATATGAGATACCGAAGAATAAGCTATTCTTTTTTTTAAATTACGTTGACCAAAAGATGTTGAAGCGGCATAGATTATTTGAATAGAACCTAATATCATTAACCAGGGGCAAAATATGGAATGAGCGTGGGAAAAAAATTCCATATTAATTCGAACCAACCCATACGCTCCCATTTTTAATAAGATTCCGGCTAAAAGCATACAAGTGCTGTAATGTGCCTCTCCGTGGGTATCTGGTAACCATGTATGTAAGGGTATAATCGGCGATTTGACAGCAAAAGCAATAAGAAATGCCGTATATAATATTATTTCTAGTGCCACGGGATACGATTGATTAATTAATGTTTCAAAATTTAATGTTGGTTCATTAGAGCCATATAAACCGATACCCAGAATTCCCATTAATAAAAAAATAGAAGCTCCTCCAGTGTACAAAATAAACTTTGTAGCTGAATACAAACGTTTCTTTCCCCCCCACATGGATAAAAGTAGATAAACGGGAATTAATTCCAATTCCCACATGATGAAAAAAAGTAAAATGTCTCGAGAAGAAAATGGTCCGATTTGACCGCTATACATTGCTAACATCAGGAAATAGAATAATTGGTATTCTCGAGTAACCGGCTGAGCCGCTAAAGTGGCTAAAGTAGTTATAAATCCCGTCAGTAAAATAGGTCCTATAGAGAGTCCATCTATTCCTAATCTCCAGTAAAAATCAAAAAAATTGATCCATTTAGAATTCTCCGTCAGTTGAATTAGTGGATCATCCAATTGGAAATGATAACAAAATGCATAGGTTGTTAGAAGGAGATCGATTAAGCATATACAAATGCTATACCACCTAATTACCTTATTTCCCCTATGAGGAAATAAGAAAATGAAGGAACCTGCGGCTATTGGGAAAACAACAACTATTGTTAACCAAGGAAAATCATTCGTGATAAAAATAAGATACACTTGGGCCAGAAAAGCCCGTGCTCAAAATCAAATAGAAAATTTTTTTCTATTTGATTTTGAGCACGAGTTTTTGCCAGTAAAAAACGTATTCGTGTGGTGTTTTTTGAAACGTATCAATAAGCTAGACCCATACTTCGAGTTGTTTCATGCCATAAATAAACTCGAATACTTAAGAAATCTGTCGGACAAGCGGACTCACACCTCTTACAACCAACACAGTCCTCTGTTCTTGGGGCAGAAGCTATTTGCTTAGCTTTACATCCATCCCAAGGTATCATTTCTAATACATCTGTGGGACAGGCTCGGACACATTGAGTACATCCTATACATGTATCATAAATCTTTACTGAATGTGACATTATATCTATAGTAATTTTTGATGTTCAAAAATGAAAATTATCGATCTAGTAAACTCGTAAATGAATCGTATATTTATATACCAGATGAATCAATGATTTGTGATAATATTGTTAACTGTTAATAAAAAAGGCGTCTAGATAAATTTAGAAGAGGAAATAGAAGAGGACCAGGATACTTTGATTTCTTATGATTTAGGGAATGCAAACATGATATGATCATAAGTTGTGTCGAATAAATACTAAAATGAATTGATTAATATTACACTATTTGAAATTCTACTTTGTTTCTTTTTTATTAATTATGATATGATTCATGCTATTTATTCAACAAATTCGATTGATTGATACGGGTTGATTTTCTGTTACGAGCAATTGAGGAAACAATAGCCAGTCCGATAGCCGCTTCAGCGGCTGCAATAGCTATAACAAAAATTGAAAAAATATTTCCTTTTAATTGGCGATTATCAAAAAAATCAGAAAAAGTGACTAGATTTATATTCACTGCATTCAATATAAGTTCAAGACACATAAGGGCTCTAACCATATTTCGGCTCGTGATCAATCCATAGATACCAATAGAAAATAAATAGGCACTCAAAACAAGTACATGTTCGAGCATCATTGACCAACTCCTTATCAATTTTGATTCATTTCAATATGAACAACAATTCAACAGATTCAATTGACTAAAGAATATAACAAGTCTGCAACAAAAGAATATATTGGCAATAAAAAAAAAGAATTTCTACCTAAAAACTCTTTCACTTCACATTGAAAAAAAAAAAATACATATATATATATAGTCTTGATTTATATTAGTAGTTCTCTAAAGATTTCTTACTGGCGAGCTACGACAATTGCACCTATCAAAGAAACTAAAAGAATTATTGAAATTAGTTCAAATGGAAGAAAAAAATCTGTTGATAAATGAATTCCAATTTGTTGACTAGTACTTATCAAATCTTGTTCAATAATCTGATTTGGTCTTGTAGTCCAAATAATTCCGTACCATGATGTATCTGAAATAATAGTTATTAGTGAAACAAAAATACTTGTACAAACTATCAAAGTAATTCCATCCCCTATGGTCCAAAGATGAAAATCTTGGTAAACTATTCATGAACATCACAGCAAATATGATTAAAATGTTAATAGCTCCCACGTAAATAAGTAGCTGTGATGCAGCTACAAAATGCGAGTTTGCTAAAATATATAAGAAAGAGATACAAACAAGAACCAGTCCCAACGAAAAAGCAGAAAAAATGGGGTTGGTAAGTAATACTACTCCTAAACTTCCTAATATAAGACCCGATCCCAGAAAGACTAAAAGAAAATCGTGCAGCGTTTCAGGCAAATCCATTATATGTAAAAAAAAAAAAGACAAAGAAATCGAAATTTCATGACCTTATTGATATGACCAGGAAAAAATTGTTATATACTT
Organism: Vicia faba; assembly: GCA_948472305.1. NCBI lineage: Eukaryota > Viridiplantae > Streptophyta > Magnoliopsida > Fabales > Fabaceae > Vicia > Vicia faba. Next base: position 57,373 of record CATIWC010002418.1, read on the forward strand.
AAATTTTTCTTTGCATTGAAAAAACCTAAGTAGTTTAAATTGATATAGTTACGGTTATATAATCAATGTCATTCCACTTAAACTACTCTTTATACGAAAGAGTAGTTTGAAACGATATTAAAACTAAAGTATAAAGGTAGATAGAACATATATAACCATTTGAACTAGTCTTTAAATTAAAGAATATTTCAAATTTCGATAATATATTTCTCTATTCTATTTAAGAATATATTTCTCTAATAATTAGAGAATATTTCTAATCCAATATCGATTATATGATTCATTTTTTATACAATTTTTGAAAATATTTTATTTCGATTATTCTATATATTCTATATATATTCTATATATATATAGAAATCTATATATATATAGAATATTCTTTTTTTTTTTAGAATTGTATTTTATTAAATTATAAAAAATTGTCTTTTTTTATTTGATTTGAATTGTTCGAATTGTATAATCATCAATTATTGACATTGGTAAACGGCCCAAAGCAATTTGATTATAATTCAATTCATGACGATCATAAGTTGAAAGTTCATATTCTTCAGTCATTGATAAACAATTTGTTGGACAATACTCAATACAGTTACCACAAAAAATACAGATTCCGAAATCAATACTGTAATTTAGCAATCGTTTCTTTCTAATATCCGTTTCCATTTTCCAATCAACAACGGGTAAATCTATAGGACATACACGAACACATACTTCACAAGCAATGCATTTATCAAATTCAAAATGGATTCGACCGCGGAAACGTTCTGATGTGATTAATTTTTCATAAGGATATTGAATAGTTACAGGTAAACGATTTGCGTGAGATAAGATAATCATGAAACTTTGACCAATGTACCTTGCAGCTCGGACTGTTTGTTGACCATAATTCATGAACCCAGTTACCATAAGGAACATATCGTAAATATCTATGAATAGTTTTGTTTTATTTCTTTCTCTTATTTGAGACAAGTAATGAATATAGAAGATCCATCTTTTACAGCGAAAACAATTGAGACGAAGTTGTTAATAATAGATTACCGAGAGAAATAGGTAAAAGAAATTTCCATCCAAGATTTAATAATTGATCCATTCTTAGCCTAGGCAAAGACCATCTTGTTATGATAGAAACAAATAAGAAAAAATAGCTTTTAGCTAATGTAATAAAGAGATCAATTGTAGTTCCAAAAACTCCGTATGTTTTATTTATTTCAAAAAATTCAGAAACAAATATGTACGGAATAGAGATATTTGAACCGCCCAAGTAAAGAACTGTTACAAATAATGAAGAAATTAAAAGGTTTAAATAGGAAGCAACGTAAAATAAACCAAATCTAATACCTGAGTATTCTGTTTGATAACCAGCTACTAATTCTTCTTCTGCTTCTGGTAAATCAAAAGGTAATCTTTCACATTCTGCTAGCGAAGAAATTAGAAAAACGATGAAACCCATAGGTTGACGCCACAAATTCCAACCCCAAAAACCATATTTTGCTTGCGCATCAACTATATCAACTGTACTTAAACTGTTAGATAATCCTAGTCGGTGATAACATTACTGTTCCCATCTCTATTACAGAACCGTACATGAAATTTTCACCTCATACGGCTCCTGGAAAGCCTTAAGTAAATCTAAGGACCGGGTCAATTATTTCTCTCTTGCTATATCCCTAAGATATAGAAGATGAAAATAGATCGAACGGTTCTGAATTAGACCAATTCAATTCTGTCTGTTCTAGAAATAACGAAATAAGAAAGAGAAATATAGTTTAATAAAAGATCCAATGTAAGGCACTTCTGAATTGATCTCATCCCTCAAAAATAAAAATTTGTTGAGTAATAACTGAATTCTTCAATAAAATACTCTTTTATAATTCTCAATAGCCCTCATGATTTTGAATTACGAAAAAGAATTAAACATTCGTTTCTTAATTATGATTTGATCTCCATGAATATGGATATGGATATAAGAAATCAAAAACGAAAAATAGATTTCTCTTTCGTTTTTGATTTCTTATGTTTTTTTTTTCGTTCCTATTCTTCTTTTTTGTGCTATGAAAAAGGGACTTAAAAAATTTTAAAGGATTTTTTCGTTCCTGATAGTCATTTATTTAATGAGTGGATGGAAGCATACTCTGGATCGGAGTTGTGGGGAGTACTGCTTTATTTTTTCTACCAACTTAAAGCCCCAATTAGTATTCTTTTTATATTCTGCGTAAATTGTCTTTTGGATAATTTACAAAATCTGTGTTACTAATCCTTTGTGTATCTTGGTGTTTCTAACCATCCACTCTTTTTTATGTTTCTAACCATCCACTCTTTTTTATTAATCCCCCTTATTTATTTTAATATATCTATGAGAATTCATAAAAATGGTAACTAAAACTCAATAAGGTTGGTCTTTAGAGCCCGCTTCAAAACAGGATGACAAATTATCCAATCTTGGGTTAAATGGCCTCTTCTGTTTATAATTTTATTTCATTCTTATACATAGAAAATGAGACTCAATATTTTTACTGCCATTAAAAATCATCATACTATCTATTAACTAGAAGTAAGAAAGTATTCTGAAATTCTATTCAATATAAGCTGTTTTATTTCACTCATATAACTATCTAATTTAGTTCTTCAATCGGAGAAAAATAAAGATAATGAAGGTTTCTATTCAATTGATTCGCCTCCTTTCCTATATAGTACTATAAAGAGAGGAGCATAGCAATAGCATCGAATAACTTTTTTGGTTTCAACGAATCGCACGTAGAGATATTGATAAGACACATAGAGTTAATGGTATTTCATAACTAATCGATTGAGCAGCAGCTCGTAGACCACCCAAAAAGGAATATTTATTATTTGAGCCATATCCTGACATAAGAAGTCCAATGGGAGCAATACTCGAAATAGCAATCCATAAAAAAACACCTATCTTGAAATCAGATAAAACAAAGTTATAGCCAAAGGGAATTACTGAATAACTTATTAGAATTGATATTATTGATATGGATGGTCCAATACTGAATAAACGAATATCTCCCCTAGATGGAATAAGATTCTCTTTGAATAGTAGTTTTGTTCCGTCTGCTAGAGCTTGAAGAATTCCAAAAGGACCAGCGTATTCAGGTCCAATACGCTGTTGTACCCCTGCTGATATTTCTCTTTCTAACCATACAATTGCTAGTACACTTATTGTGATTCCCAAGATAAGAATCAAAATTGGTACAAGTATCCATAGAATTCCATAGACCTCTTTGAAAGATTCCAATCCGGAAAAGGAGTTTATATCTTGGACTTCCGTTGTATCAATTCTCATTTCAACGATCAACTTCTCCCATAATGATATCTATGCTACCTAGTATTGTCATAATATCAGCCAATTTCATTCTTTTAACTAATTGAGGAAGAATTTGCAAATTGATAAAACCAGGTGGACGAATTTTCCATCTCCAAGGAAAACCATTCTGATCTCCTATTAGAAAAATTCCTAATTCTCCCTTGGGGGCCTCAACTCTCACATAAAGTTCTTGTTTCGGCAATTCAAAAGTAGGAGACGATTTTTTACCAATGAATCGATATTCAAAATCATTCCATTCTGGCTCCTTTTCTCTATCAAAGCAGCGGATTTCAAAATTTTCATAAGGCCCCCCTGGAATTCCTTCCAAAGCCTGTTGAATTATTTTTATGGATTCCACCATTTCACCAATTCGAACTAAATAACGAGCTAATGAATCTCCTTCTTTTTGCCATTGAACTTCCCAATCCAATTCCTCGTAACACTCATAATTATCAACTTCACGTAGATCCCATTGTATTCCGGAAGCCCGAAGCATCGGTCCTGATAACCCCCAATTTATAACTTCCTCTCTACCAACAAAACCTACTCCTTCAACCCGTTCTAAAAAAATTGGATTTCGCGTAATAAGTTTTTGATATTCAATAACCCTTGTTAAAAAATAATTGCAGAAATCAAAACATTTATCTATCCAACCATAAGGTAGATCAGCGGCTACCCCCCCAATACGAAAAAAATTATGCATCATTCTCATACCTGTCGCAGCTTCGAATAGATCATATATTAATTCTCTTTCTCTAAAAATATAGAAAAAAGGGGTTTGTGCACCAATATCTGCCATAAAAGGTCCCAACCATAGTAGATGAGAAGCTATACGACTTAACTCCAACATAATTACTCGTATATAGCTGGCTCTTTTAGGTACTTGAATATTTCCCAATTGTTCCGGCCCGTTTACAGTTATTGCTTCTGTGAACATAGTCGCTAAATAATCCCAACGTGTTACATAAGGCAGATATTGTATAATTGTTCGGTTTTCCGCTATTTTTTCCATACCTCTGTGTAAATAACCCAATATTGGTTCACAATCAATAACATCTTCACCATCCAGAGTAACAATAAGTCGAAGAACACCATGCATCGATGGGTGTTGAGGCCCCATATTTACTATCATGAGGTCTTTTCTTGTAGCTGGGATATTCATAGGTTTTTCCTCGATTCATTCTTCCATGAATCGTTCAAAAAAAAAAGTTCATCAAAATTCAGTATCTAATAAATCGAATAATTGAAAATGATTCTTTAAATTACCTAATTTGTGAATCCCGAATACCCAACCGATTTATTAAATTTTGATAACGTATTTTGTTTTTCTTTGACAAATACGACAATAGTCGTTTCCGTTTTCCCAGAATTATACGTAAACCTCCTTGAGATAAATCGTCTTTTGGGTGTAATTTAAAATGTGAAGTAAGTCTTTGTATTTTATTAGTGAAGTTGAATACTTGAAATTCAACCGATCCCGGGTTTTCTTCTTCTTTTTTTTTTTGTGAAATAACAGGTATAAATGAATTTTTTATCATAAAATGAAAGCTTTTCTTTCCCCCTCCTTTTTGGTAGATATTTTTATTGATCAGTAATAGTAATGACACTCATTTTGAATTTTTTATATCAAATTTTACCTTAATTTATTTAACAATTTTCACAATTCTGAATTTTTTTTTTTCAAATTCCTTATTAAGGAATGTAATTCAAATAGAGAATAAATACTATATTTATGTATTCAAAAAATAAAAAATTCTATTGTCTTGTATTTAAAAAATAAAAAAAAAAAAGACAATTTTGATTTATTCATTTTTCTATTGATTTATTTCTATCTAATGGAGACATCATTGAAGTCGTATCAATCCCACAATGCGTGTGCGCGTTTATTTTATTTATTGCAATTATCAATTATATGTGAACATATATATATATATATAAATAAATATTTATTTATATATATATATATATGTTCACATATCAGATATCAGATAGATATCTGAAATATTATGATAATGATAAATAGAACAAAAATCTAGATTTTCAATCGAGGATACATATGTATTCTTAATATACTGAAACGGCTTCCATTATGTGTATCAAACCAATAGCGGTTCATACAAGCTAAATCTTCGAATCGATAATTTGGCCAAAGAAAGAATTTTAAAGTCATTAGTTTTTTTGTATCGCTATCAATATCTTCATTTTGAGTCAAAACTTCAGAAGAATTATTTCGTTTTTTCTCAGTGTCATTTATTGTGTTTCTATGCACAGTATTTCTATTCTGTGGGTTCAAACAAATTAGAATTCTCAATTCTCTACGGCGTCTAGTGGACAAAAGATTTTCAGGAACAAGTAAATCATAGTTTCTTTTCAAAATTTTACGTTTGTGCCTCAATGATATGCTTATGGTTTGATATATAAAAAATTGTTCATAGTTTTTTCTAGAAATACGAATAGGTTCAATAAAAAACATTAGGTTGTCCCTCAATTCCTCTGTGTCCCTACATTCTGTATAACAAGTGTCCTTCATCTGCAGACGCGCCGTAATTTCAAAATCGAGGTCTGCCTTTTTTATAGACATTATGAAAAATTGTTTTAGATTTTTCAATCTAACCAGGAGACAATATAAGTTGATATTATCCATTAGTGTTTCTTGGACGGGAGTCTTACAGTGCAAATAAAAACCAAAATATTTATCTAGTAAGAAATTTTGTTCGCCATTTAGATCCTTCCTGTATCTAGTTATACTATACCGAGTGTCCCTATAATAGTTTGAGAGATATGATTTGAGATCTGCTTGCTTCCCGTATTCTTTCTTTTCTAACTTTAACTTGGCTACATCAGTAATGTTTTTGTTTCCATAAAACTGCACAAAAAAGAAATTCATTGGTAAGATCCAAGGATTCTTCTTATATGCACTTAATTTTGAAAAGAACCCAAATCTCGGAGTCAATAATTTCTGATTCGTTTTGGAATTCTTTTTTCTTTTTCCCATCCAATTTAGATACTTTCTATTCAGATTTTTTTCCATTGTTTCCATATCCATATCTATAATACCATCTTCTGCTATATAATTTTGGATAAAGCTATCGCCCATTATATCAAATAATTCTTTTTTATTTTTAGGTATGTTGTAATTAATCGTTTGGTTTTTGTTTGCTTGCAATGGTGATTTATATCCATAAATATAGGATTTTTTGTTATCTGCATAATTTATATATTGATAGGAGAAAAGATCATATCCATATTGTTTTTTTATTTTTTTTTTTTTTTCTAATAAATCTACTTGTTGTTTTTTTTGTTTTTTGTAAAAAATGAATTGGTTTTTTTCAGATGAATCATATTCAACTAAATTTTTCTTTTGAGCCACGCGATGTTCATGGATTCTCTTCCTCCACTTTTGTGGTACTAATTTTGACCATCCGCTCTGAGGTAAAGCATATTGATAATGAACCTTTAACCAATTTATCCATTGATTCATTATAGAATCGGGACGGTTCTTATGTCTTAATTTGGAATTTAATCTTCCTCCTTGTATTCTAAAAAAATAATCTTTTATTTCATTCTTAAGAAACAAAGATCTTCCATGAGATTCAAAAATAGATCTTAACTTATATTTATATCCATTACTAACTTGTGATAATTTAAAAAATACATAGGCTTGTGACAAAGAAGATACATCACAAGAATTCTGTGAATTCATATCTGTAATATTCCAAGATTTGTCTATAATCGACATAAATGGAATTATACTTTCATTTGTTTTATGAACTCTTTGTTCATTTTTTTTTTTAGTGTAAATGGAAATAAATACATTTACAATTTTGTCTGTTAATTCAATAATATTAAGAAAACGTTGTCCAGACATCATAATAATACGAGTGATAGAGAAAACGATCTCTATGTATATCCTTCCCATTAAAATTTGAAAAAAAAAATAGGATTTACGGATTAATCGAACGGTTCTTCTTTTTAATATTTTCAAACTATTTTTTAGTAATTCTAATCTTTTAGCATCATAAGTAGTTTTGGTAGAATTCAAATTAATCTCTAAAGTTATAACCCCCTCTTTTTTTTCTTCTGTCATTTTTTCTAGTTGTTTTAAGATTGTCTTTGTTTTAACATTAAGATCTTTTATCCTTTTTTCTGTGAAATTTGTCCAATTCATAGATTGAATTAGAACGGGCGATTCCTCAATCATTGGATTACTCTTACTGATTGTTGAATTTTTTTTGCTTTCACTCAATTCATCTCTTTTTTTGAACCTATTTTCGATTTCTTCTAACACGATTCGAGACCCCTTTTTTCTTTCATTAAAAACTTTTAGAACTAGAAAAAAACGATTTTTCAAATCTTTTTTCAATTGTTTTTTTATTTTTTTTAAAATGGGACCCAAAAATAAAAAAGGGTTTGGGACATGATCATCAAGGTACGATTCGACTTGTGTTCCATAACCTGTTAAAAACCATAAGTTTTTTTCTTTCAGTGGATCTTTTTTTTTTTCAGTAGATTTTTTTTTTTTTTCAGTAGATCGTACCTTATTGTGCCACGGTTTCAGAACAAAAGGGAATAAGATCCTTATCTGAATACCCTCCCAGAACCAGTTTGTTGGCAACGCGGTGTGAGATACTGGAACGCCCTGATAGGTGCAGTAAATATGGACTTCTTTTCTCCAATCCCTCAAATCTTCTGACCATTCAGGATTTTGAAATAATAGTATACGAATGATATTTTTTGTGATTATCAATGAAGGTAATAGAATATATTTTCTAAATATTGATTGGAATAGTAATACAAAACTTCTGATTATTAGACCATAGAGAATGCTCTCCCAGGCTTCTTCGATTTGTCTAAGTCTTATTTCAGACTCGTCTTTGTTTTCCTCTATCTCTTTCTGTTCTATCGTTTTCTCAAACGCCAAAAATTCCGAATTATCAGTACCCGGTTTCCTGAAATATTCTTTCAAATATTGGGAGATATCATAGACAAGATCACCAAACAAGAACGCGTAGTCGCCCATTATCTCCAAAAAAAGAGGGGAGTGTGCAGTTCCTTGAAAGAGTTTATAAGTTACTGTTTTACGCCTTTGAGGGCGCATAGATCCTCTGATTAGGTCTCGGCAATAATCTGGTTCGCGTGAATAATGAACTACAGCAAATTCAGTATTTCTGTCCGGTTCAGCACTATTCTGATTGTCATTAGAATCTGTTTTACTATTAAAAAGAACTATACGGTCAGCTTTTGGGGAACGAATCTGAGACTCCTTTGGACTCGCGTCCATCAATACCGCCAATTCGTCGACTAAGTCGTATGACCATCGAGGAACTTCTTTACTTATTTCGTTTATTTCACTACATAGTTTTCTATTAAAAATTGTATTATTAGTAGGATCAGTTCGAATTGCGTCCAATAATAATTTTCTTTTTGTTTTTTTTTCTTCGGAATATATTTTTACTTGTTCATGTTCTGGAAATAAATAAAGTCCGTCAAAATTCAAACTTGATACTGATTTTTCCGAAAATTTACTGATTAAGTTAAAAAAAAAACCAATTTCATTTAATAATAATTTTCTATCAAATTGATCTATTTTCTGTTCAAATTCTGGATCATTACTATTAATAGAAAGAAGGAGACCATGAATCTTATTTATCAAAATGTAGTTTGTTGTGTCAGTTTCATTTGGAATGAAGGGTGAAAAGCCTTTTTGGATTTCTCCACGAACGCGTCCATTCAAGAAAGGATCATATATTTTAGTTAAGTATTTTGTTTTCCTATTATCATCAGACAATCTAATTCGATTTTCAAATACATCCACAGGACTAAATTTAATAGATTTATTATCTATCATTTTTGCCCTTTGAAAAAATTCATTGATTAGTTTATTTCCTTTTTCTTTATTAACAGAGCTCCAATAATTAGACAATTCATTATCATTATAGGAGGTTTTATCTCTTCTGAAGAGATCCATTTTTTTTTCCATGATTTTCAGAAAAGTAGATAAATGAGGTGGATACGTGAAAGATATTCGTTTTTTTCCATCACTTTGACATACCTGAAAAAAAAATTGTGAATTTTCATCTCTTACAACCCTTTCAAAGTGATCATTTTTTATATATCGCAAAGGCCTATTCCATTTTCGATAATCGAAAAGAGTAGTTACAAGAGATTTTTCCAACGGGGCGAGTTTTTTGTTGAAAGTATTCTCTTTTTTATCAGAAAGATAAACAGTAATATCTTCTTCTTCTTCGTTAGTTTCTTCCTTTTCCCAATCTATTGCAGCTTTGACTTCCTCCAGGTCCCTGTCATCGTATCGCATCATTTCCTCAATATAATAATATGGGAGCGGTGTTCTGCCTAAATAGTGTGCAAAGCTAACAAATGAAAAAACAACAAATATTTGCCCCACATAATTTCGCAATTGTAGGAGAATGTATTTATCAAATTTCATAGTTATCTTATATTTGATCGACTTTTTGTGCTGTAACCAGACTAATACCAATCCAATACATTTCATTAAAAAGATGTGACCTATTAACCACCCAACAAAACTACTTGTTAAGAATAACAATTTATTGTTGGATCGAAACAGATAAATGTTCATTAATCTTATTAAGATTGAACTTGGCAAAAGAAAGGGGTTTAATAACTGAAAAAAAAGATTGTTAAAGAATACTTTAACAATCCTAAAATGACGTATTGAATTTGGATTCTTGTATTCAGAATCCAGTTTGGATCCCGAACCCAAATAGTAGTGTTTGTCATTTTTGTGGACAAAATTAAAGAAAAGATACGGTAGA